>OX439483.1:266869475-266981551 GCA_949320155.1 Melangyna quadrimaculata
AAGTAAAGTAAAGTAAAGTAAAGTAAAGTAAAGTAAAGTAAAGTAAGTAAAGTAAAGTAAAGTAAAGTAAAGTAAAGTAAAGTAAAGTAAAGTAAAGTAAAGTAAAGTAAAGTAAAGTAAAGTAAAGTAAAGTAAAGTAAAGTAAAGTAAAGTAAAGTAAAGTAAAGTAAAGTAAAGTAAAGTAAAGTAAAGTAAAGTAAAGTAAAGTAAAGTAAAGTAAAGTAAAGTAAAGTAAAGTAAAGTAAAGTAAAGTAAGTAAAGTAAAGTAAAGTAAAGTAAAGTAAAGTAAAGTAAAGTAAAGTAAAGTAAAGTAAAGTAAGTAAAGTAAAGTAAAGTAAAGTAAAGTAAAGTAAAGTAAAGTAAGTAAAGTAAAGTAAAGTAAAGTAAAGTAAAGTAAAGTTAAGTAAAGTAAAGTAAAGTAAAGTAAAGTAAGTAAGTAAGTAAAGTAAAGTAAAGTAAAGTAAAGTAAAGTAAAGATAAAGTAAAGTAAAGTAAAGTAAAGTAAAGTAAGTAAAGTAAGTAAAGTAAAGTAAAGTAAAGTAAAGTAAAGTAAAGTAAAGTAAAGTAAAGTAAAGTATAAGTAAAGTAAAGTAAAGTAAAGTAAAGTAAAGTAAAGTAAAGTAAAGTAAAGTAAAGTAAAGTAAAGTAAAGTAAAGTAAAGTAAAGTAAAGTAAAGTAAAGTAAAGTAAAGTAAAGTAAAGTAAAGTAAAGTAAAGTAAAGTAAAGTAAAGTAAAGTAAAGTAAAGTAAAGTAAAGTAAAGTAAAGTAAAGTAAAGTAAAGTAAAGTAAAGTAAAGTAAAGTAAAGTAAAGTAAGTAAAGTAAAGTAAAGTAAAGTAAAGTAAAGTAAAGTAAAGTAAAGTAAAGTAAAGTAAAGTAAAGTAAAGTAAAGTAAAGTAAAGTAAAGTAAAGTAAAGTAAAGTAAAGTAAAGTAAAGTAAAGTAAAGTAAAGTAAAGTAAAGTAAAGTAAAGTAAAAGTAAGTAAAGTAAAGTAAAGTAAAGTAAAGTAAAGTAAAGTAAAGTAAAGTAAAGTAAAGTAAGTAAAGTAAAGTAAAGTAAAGTAAAGTAAAGTAAAGTAAAGTAAAGTAAAGTAAAGTAAAGTAAAAGTAAAGTAAAGTAAAGTAAAGTAAAGTAAGTAAAGTAAAGTAAAGTAAAGTAAAGTAAAGTAAAGTAAAGTAAAGTAAAGTAAAGTAAAGTAAAGTAAAGTAAAGTAAAGTAAAGTAAAGTAAAGTAAAGTAAGTAAAGTAAAGTAAAGTAAAGTAAAGTAAAGTAAAGTAAAGTAAAGTAAAGTAAAGTAAAGTAAAGTAAAGTAAAGTAAAGTAAGTAAAGTAAAGTAAAGTAAAGTAAAGTAAAGTAAGTAAAGTAAAGTAAAGTAAAGTAAAGTAAGTAAAGTAAAGTAAAGTAAAGTAAAGTAAAGTAAAGTAAAGTAAAGTAAAGTAAAGTAAAGTAAAGTAAGTAAAGTAAAGTAAAGTAAAGTAAAGTAAAGTAAAGTAAAGTAAAGTAAGTAAAGTAAAGTAAAGTAAAAGTAAAGTAAAGTAAAGTAAAGTAAAGTAAAGTAAAGTAAAGTAAAGTAAAGTAAGTAAAGTAAAGTAAAGTAAAGTAAAGTAAAGTAAAGTAAAGTAAAGTAAAGTAAAGTAAGTAAAGTAAAGTAAAGTAAAGTAAAGTAAAGTAAAGTAAAGTAAAGTAAAGGTAAAGTAAAGTAAAGTAAAGTAAAGTAAAGTAAAGTAAAGTAAAGTAAAGTAAAGTAAAGTAAAGTAAAGTAAAGTAAAGTAAAGTAAAGTAAAGTAAAGTAAAGTAAAGTAAAGTAAAGTAAAGTAAAGTAAAGTAAAGTAAAGTAAAGTAAAGTAAAGTAAAGTAAAGTAAAGTAAAGTAAAGTAAAGTAAAGTAAAGTAAAGTAAAGTAAAGTAAAGTAAAGTAAAGTAAAGTAAAGTAAAGTAAAGTAAAGTAAAGTAAAGTAAAGTAAAGTAAAGTAAAGTAAAGTAAAGTAAAGTAAAGTAAAGTAAAGTAAAGTAAAGTAAAGTAAAGTAAAGTAAAGTAAAGTAAAGTAAAGTAAAGTAAAGTAAAGTAAAGTAAAGTAAAGTAAAGTAAAGTAAAAGTAAAGTAAAGTAAAGTAAAGTAAAGTAAAGTAAAGTAAAGTAAAGTAAAGTAAAGTAAAGTAAAGTAAAGTAAAGTAAAGTAAAGTAAAGTAAAGTAAAGTAAGTAAAGTAAAGTAAAGTAAAGTAAAGTAAAGTAAAGTAAAGTAAAGTAAAGTAAAGTAAAGTAAAGTAAAGTAAAGTAAAGTAAAGTAAAGTAAAGTAAAGTAAAGTAAAGTAAAGTAAAGTAAAGTAAAGTAAAGTAAAGTAAAGTAAAGTAAAGTAAAGTAAAGTAAAGTAAAGTAAAGTAAAGTAAAGTAAAGTAAAGTAAAGTAAAGTAAAGTAAAGTAAAGTAAAGTAAAGTAAAGTAAAGTAAAGTAAAGTAAAGTAAAGTAAAGTAAAGTAAAGTAAAGTAAAGTAAAGTAAAGTAAAGTAAAGTAAAGTAAAGTAAAGTAAAGTAAAGTAAAGTAAAGTAAAGTAAAGTAAAGTAAAGTAAAGTAAAGTAAAGTAAAGTAAAGTAAAGTAAAGTAAAGTAAAGTAAAGTAAAGTAAAGTAAAGTAAAGTAAAGTAAAGTAAAGTAAAGTAAAGTAAAGTAAAGTAAAGTAAAGTAAAGTAAAGTAAAGTAAAGTAAAGTAAAGTAAAGTAAAGTAAAGTAAAGTAAAGTAAAGTAAAGTAAAGTAAAGTAAAGTAAAGTAAAGTAAAGTAAAGTAAAGTAAAGTAAAGTAAAGTAAAGTAAAGTAAAGTAAAGTAAAGTAAAGTAAAGTAAAGTAAAGTAAAGTAAAGTAAAGTAAAGTAAAGTAAAGTAAAGTAAAGTAAAGTAAAGTAAAGTAAAGTAAAGTAAAGTAAAGTAAAGTAAAGTAAAGTAAAGTAAAGTAAAGTAAAGTAAAGTAAAGTAAAGTAAAGTAAAGTAAAGTAAAGTAAAGTAAAGTAAAGTAAAGTAAAGTAAAGTAAAGTAAAGTAAAGTAAAGTAAAGTAAAGTAAAGTAAAGTAAAGTAAAGTAAAGTAAAGTAAAGTAAAGTAAAGTAAAGTAAAGTAAAGTAAAGTAAAGTAAAGTAAAGTAAAGTAAAGTAAAGTAAAGTAAAGTAAAGTAAAGTAAAGTAAAGTAAAGTAAAGTAAAGTAAAGTAAAGTAAAGTAAAGTAAAGTAAAGTAAAGTAAAGTAAAGTAAAGTAAAGTAAAGTAAAGTAAAGTAAAGTAAAGTAAAGTAAAGTAAAGTAAAGTAAAGTAAAGTAAAGTAAAGTAAAGTAAAGTAAAGTAAAGTAAAGTAAAGTAAAGTAAAGTAAAGTAAAGTAAAGTAAAGTAAAGTAAAGTAAAGTAAAGTAAAGTAAAGTAAAGTAAAGTAAAGTAAAGTAAAGTAAAGTAAAGTAAAGTAAAGTAAAGTAAAGTAAAGTAAAGTAAAGTAAAGTAAAGTAAAGTAAAGTAAAGTAAAGTAAAGTAAAGTAAAGTAAAGTAAAGTAAAGTAAAGTAAAGTAAAGTAAAGTAAAGTAAAGTAAAGTAAAGTAAAGTAAAGTAAAGTAAAGTAAAGTAAAGTAAAGTAAAGTAAAGTAAAGTAAAGTAAAGTAAAGTAAAGTAAAGTAAAGTAAAGTAAAGTAAAGTAAAGTAAAGTAAAGTAAAGTAAAGTAAAGTAAAGTAAAGTAAAGTAAAGTAAAGTAAAGTAAAGTAAAGTAAAGTAAAGTAAAGTAAAGTAAAGTAAAGTAAAGTAAAGTAAAGTAAAGTAAAGTAAAGTAAAGTAAAGTAAAGTAAAGTAAAGTAAAGTAAAGTAAAGTAAAGTAAAGTAAAGTAAAGTAAAGTAAAGTAAAGTAAAGTAAAGTAAAGTAAAGTAAAGTAAAGTAAAGTAAAGTAAAGTAAAGTAAAGTAAAGTAAAGTAAAGTAAAGTAAAGTAAAGTAAAGTAAAGTAAAGTAAAGTAAAGTAAAGTAAAGTAAAGTAAAGTAAAGTAAAGTAAAGTAAAGTAAAGTAAAGTAAAGTAAAGTAAAGTAAAGTAAAGTAAAGTAAAGTAAAGTAAAGTAAAGTAAAGTAAAGTAAAGTAAAGTAAAGTAAAGTAAAGTAAAGTAAAGTAAAGTAAAGTAAAGTAAAGTAAAGTAAAGTAAAGTAAAGTAAAGTAAAGTAAAGTAAAGTAAAGTAAAGTAAAGTAAAGTAAAGTAAAGTAAAGTAAAGTAAAGTAAAGTAAAGTAAAGTAAAGTAAAGTAAAGTAAAGTAAAGTAAAGTAAAGTAAAGTAAAGTAAAGTAAAGTAAAGTAAAGTAAAGTAAAGTAAAGTAAAGTAAAGTAAAGTAAAGTAAAGTAAAGTAAAGTAAAGTAAAGTAAAGTAAAGTAAAGTAAAGTAAAGTAAAGTAAAGTAAAGTAAAGTAAAGTAAAGTAAAGTAAAGTAAAGTAAAGTAAAGTAAAGTAAAGTAAAGTAAAGTAAAGTAAAGTAAAGTAAAGTAAAGTAAAGTAAAGTAAAGTAAAGTAAAGTAAAGTAAAGTAAAGTAAAGTAAAGTAAAGTAAAGTAAAGTAAAGTAAAGTAAAGTAAAGTAAAGTAAAGTAAAGTAAAGTAAAGTAAAGTAAAGTAAAGTAAAGTAAAGTAAAGTAAAGTAAAGTAAAGTAAAGTAAAGTAAAGTAAAGTAAAGTAAAGTAAAGTAAAGTAAAGTAAAGTAAAGTAAAGTAAAGTAAAGTAAAGTAAAGTAAAGTAAAGTAAAGTAAAGTAAAGTAAAGTAAAGTAAAGTAAAGTAAAGTAAAGTAAAGTAAAGTAAAGTAAAGTAAAGTAAAGTAAAGTAAAGTAAAGTAAAGTAAAGTAAAGTAAAGTAAAGTAAAGTAAAGTAAAGTAAAGTAAAGTAAAGTAAAGTAAAGTAAAGTAAAGTAAAGTAAAGTAAAGTAAAGTAAAGTAAAGTAAAGTAAAGTAAAGTAAAGTAAGTAAAGTAAAGTAAAGTAAAGTAAAGTAAAGTAAAGTAAAGTAAAGTAAAGTAAAGTAAAGTAAAGTAAAGTAAAGTAAAGTAAAGTAAAGTAAAGTAAAGTAAAGTAAAGTAAAGTAAAGTAAAGTAAAGTAAAGTAAAGTAAAGTAAAGTAAAGTAAAGTAAAGTAAAGTAAAGTAAAGTAAAGTAAAGTAAAGTAAAGTAAAGTAAAGTAAAGTAAAGTAAAGTAAAGTAAAGTAAAGTAAAGTAAAGTAAAGTAAAGTAAAGTAAAGTAAAGTAAAGTAAAGTAAAGTAAAGTAAAGTAAAGTAAAGTAAAGTAAAGTAAGTAAAGTAAAGTAAAGTAAAGTAAAGTAAAGTAAAGTAAAGTAAAGTAAAGTAAAGTAAAGTAAAGTAAAGTAAAGTAAAGTAAAGTAAAGTAAAGTAAAGTAAAGTAAAGTAAAGTAAAGTAAAGTAAAGTAAAGTAAAGTAAAGTAAAGTAAAGTAAAGTAAAGTAAAGTAAAGTAAAGTAAAGTAAAGTAAAGTAAAGTAAAGTAAAGTAAAGTAAAGTAAAGTAAAGTAAAGTAAAGTAAAGTAAAGTAAAGTAAAGTAAAGTAAAGTAAAGTAAAGTAAAGTAAAGTAAAGTAAAGTAAAGTAAAGTAAAGTAAAGTAAAGTAAAGTAAAGTAAAGTAAAGTAAAGTAAAGTAAAGTAAAGTAAAGTAAAGTAAAGTAAAGTAAAGTAAAGTAAAGTAAAGTAAAGTAAAGTAAAGTAAAGTAAAGTAAAGTAAAGTAAAGTAAAGTAAAGTAAAGTAAAGTAAAGTAAAGTAAAGTAAAGTAAAGTAAAGTAAAGTAAAGTAAAGTAAAGTAAAGTAAAGTAAAGTAAAGTAAAGTAAAGTAAAGTAAAGTAAAGTAAAGTAAAGTAAAGTAAAGTAAAGTAAAGTAAAGTAAAGTAAAGTAAAGTAAAGTAAAGTAAAGTAAAGTAAAGTAAAGTAAAGTAAAGTAAAGTAAAGTAAAGTAAAGTAAAGTAAAGTAAAGTAAAGTAAAGTAAAGTAAAGTAAAGTAAAGTAAAGTAAAGTAAAGTAAAGTAAAGTAAAGTAAAGTAAAGTAAAGTAAAGTAAAGTAAAGTAAAGTAAAGTAAAGTAAAGTAAAGTAAAGTAAAGTAAAGTAAAGTAAAGTAAAGTAAAGTAAAGTAAAGTAAAGTAAAGTAAAGTAAAGTAAAGTAAAGTAAAGTAAAGTAAAGTAAAGTAAAGTAAAGTAAAGTAAAGTAAAGTAAAGTAAAGTAAAGTAAAGTAAAGTAAAGTAAAGTAAAGTAAAGTAAAGTAAAGTAAAGTAAAGTAAAGTAAAGTAAAGTAAAGTAAAGTAAAGTAAAGTAAAGTAAAGTAAAGTAAAGTAAAGTAAAGTAAAGTAAAGTAAAGTAAAGTAAAGTAAAGTAAAGTAAAGTAAAGTAAAGTAAAGTAAAGTAAAGTAAAGTAAAGTAAAGTAAAGTAAAGTAAAGTAAAGTAAAGTAAAGTAAAGTAAAGTAAAGTAAAGTAAAGTAAAGTAAAGTAAAGTAAAGTAAAGTAAAGTAAAGTAAAGTAAAGTAAAGTAAAGTAAAGTAAAGTAAAGTAAAGTAAAGTAAAGTAAAGTAAAGTAAAGTAAAGTAAAGTAAAGTAAAGTAAAGTAAAGTAAAGTAAAGTAAAGTAAAGTAAAGTAAAGTAAAGTAAAGTAAAGTAAAGTAAAGTAAAGTAAAGTAAAGTAAAGTAAAGTAAAGTAAAGTAAAGTAAAGTAAAGTAAAGTAAAGTAAAGTAAAGTAAAGTAAAGTAAAGTAAAGTAAAGTAAAGTAAAGTAAAGTAAAGTAAAGTAAAGTAAAGTAAAGTAAAGTAAAGTAAAGTAAAGTAAAGTAAAGTAAAGTAAAGTAAAGTAAAGTAAAGTAAAGTAAAGTAAAGTAAAGTAAAGTAAAGTAAAGTAAAGTAAAGTAAAGTAAAGTAAAGTAAAGTAAAGTAAAGTAAAGTAAAGTAAAGTAAAGTAAAGTAAAGTAAAGTAAAGTAAAGTAAAGTAAAGTAAAGTAAAGTAAAGTAAAGTAAAGTAAAGTAAAGTAAAGTAAAGTAAAGTAAAGTAAAGTAAAGTAAAGTAAAGTAAAGTAAAGTAAAGTAAAGTAAAGTAAAGTAAAGTAAAGTAAAGTAAAGTAAAGTAAAGTAAAGTAAAGTAAAGTAAAGTAAAGTAAAGTAAAGTAAAGTAAAGTAAAGTAAAGTAAAGTAAAGTAAAGTAAAGTAAAGTAAAGTAAAGTAAAGTAAAGTAAAGTAAAGTAAAGTAAAGTAAAGTAAAGTAAAGTAAAGTAAAGTAAAGTAAAGTAAAGTAAAGTAAAGTAAAGTAAAGTAAAGTAAAGTAAAGTAAAGTAAAGTAAAGTAAAGTAAAGTAAAGTAAAGTAAAGTAAAGTAAAGTAAAGTAAAGTAAAGTAAAGTAAAGTAAAGTAAAGTAAAGTAAAGTAAAGTAAAGTAAAGTAAAGTAAAGTAAAGTAAAGTAAAGTAAAGTAAAGTAAAGTAAAGTAAAGTAAAGTAAAGTAAAGTAAAGTAAAGTAAAGTAAAGTAAAGTAAAGTAAAGTAAAGTAAAGTAAAGTAAAGTAAAGTAAAGTAAAGTAAAGTAAAGTAAAGTAAAGTAAAGTAAAGTAAAGTAAAGTAAAGTAAAGTAAAGTAAAGTAAAGTAAAGTAAAGTAAAGTAAAGTAAAGTAAAGTAAAGTAAAGTAAAGTAAAGTAAAGTAAAGTAAAGTAAAGTAAAGTAAAGTAAAGTAAAGTAAAGTAAAGTAAAGTAAAGTAAAGTAAAGTAAAGTAAAGTAAAGTAAAGTAAAGTAAAGTAAAGTAAAGTAAAGTAAAGTAAAGTAAAGTAAAGTAAAGTAAAGTAAAGTAAAGTAAAGTAAAGTAAAGTAAAGTAAAGTAAAGTAAAGTAAAGTAAAGTAAAGTAAAGTAAAGTAAAGTAAAGTAAAGTAAAGTAAAGTAAAGTAAAGTAAAGTAAAGTAAAGTAAAGTAAAGTAAAGTAAAGTAAAGTAAAGTAAAGTAAAGTAAAGTAAAGTAAAGTAAAGTAAAGTAAAGTAAAGTAAAGTAAAGTAAAGTAAAGTAAAGTAAAGTAAAGTAAAGTAAAGTAAAGTAAAGTAAAGTAAAGTAAAGTAAAGTAAAGTAAAGTAAAGTAAAGTAAAGTAAAGTAAAGTAAAGTAAAGTAAAGTAAAGTAAAGTAAAGTAAAGTAAAGTAAAGTAAAGTAAAGTAAAGTAAAGTAAAGTAAAGTAAAGTAAAGTAAAGTAAAGTAAAGTAAAGTAAAGTAAAGTAAAGTAAAGTAAAGTAAAGTAAAGTAAAGTAAAGTAAAGTAAAGTAAAGTAAAGTAAAGTAAAGTAAAGTAAAGTAAAGTAAAGTAAAGTAAAGTAAAGTAAAGTAAAGTAAAGTAAAGTAAAGTAAAGTAAAGTAAAGTAAAGTAAAGTAAAGTAAAGTAAAGTAAAGTAAAGTAAAGTAAAGTAAAGTAAAGTAAAGTAAAGTAAAGTAAAGTAAAGTAAAGTAAAGTAAAGTAAAGTAAAGTAAAGTAAAGTAAAGTAAAGTAAAGTAAAGTAAAGTAAAGTAAAGTAAAGTAAAGTAAAGTAAAGTAAAGTAAAGTAAAGTAAAGTAAAGTAAAGTAAAGTAAAGTAAAGTAAAGTAAAGTAAAGTAAAGTAAAGTAAAGTAAAGTAAAGTAAAGTAAAGTAAAGTAAAGTAAAGTAAAGTAAAGTAAAGTAAAGTAAAGTAAAGTAAAGTAAAGTAAAGTAAAGTAAAGTAAAGTAAAGTAAAGTAAAGTAAAGTAAAGTAAAGTAAAGTAAAGTAAAGTAAAGTAAAGTAAAGTAAAGTAAAGTAAAGTAAAGTAAAGTAAAGTAAAGTAAAGTAAAGTAAAGTAAAGTAAAGTAAAGTAAAGTAAAGTAAAGTAAAGTAAAGTAAAGTAAAGTAAAGTAAAGTAAAGTAAAGTAAAGTAAAGTAAAGTAAAGTAAAGTAAAGTAAAGTAAAGTAAAGTAAAGTAAAGTAAAGTAAAGTAAAGTAAAGTAAAGTAAAGTAAAGTAAAGTAAAGTAAAGTAAAGTAAAGTAAAGTAAAGTAAAGTAAAGTAAAGTAAAGTAAAGTAAAGTAAAGTAAAGTAAAGTAAAGTAAAGTAAAGTAAAGTAAAGTAAAGTAAAGTAAAGTAAAGTAAAGTAAAGTAAAGTAAAGTAAAGTAAAGTAAAGTAAAGTAAAGTAAAGTAAAGTAAAGTAAAGTAAAGTAAAGTAAAGTAAAGTAAAGTAAAGTAAAGTAAAGTAAAGTAAAGTAAAGTAAAGTAAAGTAAAGTAAAGTAAAGTAAAGTAAAGTAAAGTAAAGTAAAGTAAAGTAAAGTAAAGTAAAGTAAAGTAAAGTAAAGTAAAGTAAAGTAAAGTAAAGTAAAGTAAAGTAAAGTAAAGTAAAGTAAAGTAAAGTAAAGTAAAGTAAAGTAAAGTAAAGTAAAGTAAAGTAAAGTAAAGTAAAGTAAAGTAAAGTAAAGTAAAGTAAAGTAAAGTAAAGTAAAGTAAAGTAAAGTAAAGTAAAGTAAAGTAAAGTAAAGTAAAGTAAAGTAAAGTAAAGTAAAGTAAAGTAAAGTAAAGTAAAGTAAAGTAAAGTAAAGTAAAGTAAAGTAAAGTAAAGTAAAGTAAAGTAAAGTAAAGTAAAGTAAAGTAAAGTAAAGTAAAGTAAAGTAAAGTAAAGTAAAGTAAAGTAAAGTAAAGTAAAGTAAAGTAAAGTAAAGTAAAGTAAAGTAAAGTAAAGTAAAGTAAAGTAAAGTAAAGTAAAGTAAAGTAAAGTAAAGTAAAGTAAAGTAAAGTAAAGTAAAGTAAAGTAAAGTAAAGTAAAGTAAAGTAAAGTAAAGTAAAGTAAAGTAAAGTAAAGTAAAGTAAAGTAAAGTAAAGTAAAGTAAAGTAAAGTAAAGTAAAGTAAAGTAAAGTAAAGTAAAGTAAAGTAAAGTAAAGTAAAGTAAAGTAAAGTAAAGTAAAGTAAAGTAAAGTAAAGTAAAGTAAAGTAAAGTAAAGTAAAGTAAAGTAAAGTAAAGTAAAGTAAAGTAAAGTAAAGTAAAGTAAAGTAAAGTAAAGTAAAGTAAAGTAAAGTAAAGTAAAGTAAAGTAAAGTAAAGTAAAGTAAAGTAAAGTAAAGTAAAGTAAAGTAAAGTAAAGTAAAGTAAAGTAAAGTAAAGTAAAGTAAAGTAAAGTAAAGTAAAGTAAAGTAAAGTAAAGTAAAGTAAAGTAAAGTAAAGTAAAGTAAAGTAAAGTAAAGTAAAGTAAAGTAAAGTAAAGTAAAGTAAAGTAAAGTAAAGTAAAGTAAAGTAAAGTAAAGTAAAGTAAAGTAAAGTAAAGTAAAGTAAAGTAAAGTAAAGTAAAGTAAAGTAAAGTAAAGTAAAGTAAAGTAAAGTAAAGTAAAGTAAAGTAAAGTAAAGTAAAGTAAAGTAAAGTAAAGTAAAGTAAAGTAAAGTAAAGTAAAGTAAAGTAAAGTAAAGTAAAGTAAAGTAAAGTAAAGTAAAGTAAAGTAAAGTAAAGTAAAGTAAAGTAAAGTAAAGTAAAGTAAAGTAAAGTAAAGTAAAGTAAAGTAAAGTAAAGTAAAGTAAAGTAAAGTAAAGTAAAGTAAAGTAAAGTAAAGTAAAGTAAAGTAAAGTAAAGTAAAGTAAAGTAAAGTAAAGTAAAGTAAAGTAAAGTAAAGTAAAGTAAAGTAAAGTAAAGTAAAGTAAAGTAAAGTAAAGTAAAGTAAAGTAAAGTAAAGTAAAGTAAAGTAAAGTAAAGTAAAGTAAAGTAAAGTAAAGTAAAGTAAAGTAAAGTAAAGTAAAGTAAAGTAAAGTAAAGTAAAGTAAAGTAAAGTAAAGTAAAGTAAAGTAAAGTAAAGTAAAGTAAAGTAAAGTAAAGTAAAGTAAAGTAAAGTAAAGTAAAGTAAAGTAAAGTAAAGTAAAGTAAAGTAAAGTAAAGTAAAGTAAAGTAAAGTAAAGTAAAGTAAAGTAAAGTAAAGTAAAGTAAAGTAAAGTAAAGTAAAGTAAAGTAAAGTAAAGTAAAGTAAAGTAAAGTAAAGTAAAGTAAAGTAAAGTAAAGTAAAGTAAAGTAAAGTAAAGTAAAGTAAAGTAAAGTAAAGTAAAGTAAAGTAAAGTAAAGTAAAGTAAAGTAAAGTAAAGTAAAGTAAAGTAAAGTAAAGTAAAGTAAAGTAAAGTAAAGTAAAGTAAAGTAAAGTAAAGTAAAGTAAAGTAAAGTAAAGTAAAGTAAAGTAAAGTAAAGTAAAGTAAAGTAAAGTAAAGTAAAGTAAAGTAAAGTAAAGTAAAGTAAAGTAAAGTAAAGTAAAGTAAAGTAAAGTAAAGTAAAGTAAAGTAAAGTAAAGTAAAGTAAAGTAAAGTAAAGTAAAGTAAAGTAAAGTAAAGTAAAGTAAAGTAAAGTAAAGTAAAGTAAAGTAAAGTAAAGTAAAGTAAAGTAAAGTAAAGTAAAGTAAAGTAAAGTAAAGTAAAGTAAAGTAAAGTAAAGTAAAGTAAAGTAAAGTAAAGTAAAGTAAAGTAAAGTAAAGTAAAGTAAAGTAAAGTAAAGTAAAGTAAAGTAAAGTAAAGTAAAGTAAAGTAAAGTAAAGTAAAGTAAAGTAAAGTAAAGTAAAGTAAAGTAAAGTAAAGTAAAGTAAAGTAAAGTAAAGTAAAGTAAAGTAAAGTAAAGTAAAGTAAAGTAAAGTAAAGTAAAGTAAAGTAAAGTAAAGTAAAGTAAAGTAAAGTAAAGTAAAGTAAAGTAAAGTAAAGTAAAGTAAAGTAAAGTAAAGTAAAGTAAAGTAAAGTAAAGTAAAGTAAAGTAAAGTAAAGTAAAGTAAAGTAAAGTAAAGTAAAGTAAAGTAAAGTAAAGTAAAGTAAAGTAAAGTAAAGTAAAGTAAAGTAAAGTAAAGTAAAGTAAAGTAAAGTAAAGTAAAGTAAAGTAAAGTAAAGTAAAGTAAAGTAAAGTAAAGTAAAGTAAAGTAAAGTAAAGTAAAGTAAAGTAAAGTAAAGTAAAGTAAAGTAAAGTAAAGTAAAGTAAAGTAAAGTAAAGTAAAGTAAAGTAAAGTAAAGTAAAGTAGAGTAAAGTAAAGTAAAGTAAAGTAAGTAAGTAAGTTGTTTGCATGCTTTTAGTTTGACTTGAAATTTTTTGCAAGAAATTTACAATTTATTTTTCCGACGAATAGGTCCGTACAAACTACATACCTACATATATGTTCCTAGGTAGGTATGAAAATAAGTTAATGAAAAAATTGAGAATTTCTATTTAATTTTGAGGTACCTATGGTGGTAGCTGGTAGGTAGGTTGTACGTAAGTACAAAAAATAAAAACAAATTTCCTGTCTTCGGCTAGAAATTTGTTTGTTTGATGTACAGGGTACCTAGGTAGGTGGGTAGGTAGTTTAATTTGCTTTGACTTTGAATTCACTATTTATGTATGTCTATCATACGAGTAGGCATGTAAGCAGGTTCCTACCTAGATATTTTTTCAATGCGGTGCGGTGGTTAAATTTTAATTAATGGGCGATATCCTAGAAGGCAGGTTTTATAAGTTTAATTTGTGAACTAAATTTCTTTTTATTTGAGTGTAGGTAGGAACCTACCTACCTAGACATTTTTGAAATTTTTTTGTCGGGCCGGGTGTAATAAAACACGTATTTTAAGCTGAATTCCAGAACTAAAATCTTTATCAAGTTTTATTAATTAACAATATTGTCACACAATTATAATACGCCACTAAGCTTCCCACGCTATTAATTTTACTTCTAAGGAATTGTCTCCAATTCTTTAAAAAACAAACATCTCAAATTCAATTTCAATTTCCGAAGAATTGTCTTCAACTATTCTTCGATAAATAGAACTCTCAAATTTTATTTTAGAGAATTGACTTCGCCAATTCCCTATCTTTAAAGATACACATAGTGCAGCTGCAAGAATGCAATTCTTAGATTTTCTAAAGAATTGTCTCCTATGCTTTAAAAGTCAAATCATTAAAAACAAACATCTCAAAATCAATTTCAATTTCCGAAGAATTGTCTTCAACTATTCTTCGACAAATAAAACTCTCAAATTTGATTCTAGAGAATTGGCGAAGACAATTGATGAATTGATAAAGATACACATAGTGCACTTCTTGCAAGAATGCAATTCTAAGAAATACATTCACATTAATTTTAGACTATTTAAGCTTTAGACAATTTCATAATAGATTCAGATTGTATCATTATCTCAAACGGGTCGAACGCTGAAGTTCGGTCTGAAATAAAATAATAAAACTTACATCAACGTGTTTTATTATCATTGGCGCAGTCGGTACTCGTTCTCGTACTCTAAAGGCGACGGGTTGATTTAAAAAACTTTTATGAAGAAAATTCATTAAAAGTAAAAAATTTGAAAACCTTTAACTGATCTGTCGTGGACGCTAAAAGCGACGGGTTGATTAAAAAAAAAAAAACTTTTATTGAGAAAATTCATTTTTTTACTATAGAATTCATTAAAATTAAAAATTTGTTTGAAAACCGTGAACTGTTCTGTCGTGGACGCTAAAAGCGGCGGGTTGATTTAAAAAAAAACTTTTATGAAGAAAATTCAATAAAATTAAACATTTTTGACAACCGCGAACTGATCTGTCGTGGACGCTAAAGGTGACGGTTCGACTTAAAAAGAAAAAAAACTTTTATGAAGAAAATTCACTAAAATTAAAAATTTTTAAAACAAAAAAAAAACTGATGTGGAAAGAGCTACACCGAAGGAACCTTATAAACCCACTAGACAACGAGGACACAATAGATTTTTATTCAACACCTGAAGAAAATCACCATAGGAAGAAAATTCACCTGAAAGATAAGTTTACATTACAACTAATATTTTATTTTATCTATGAAATTAAATTTTCTGTTATTTAATTTATACAATTTTTTAATTCTATCAAAAAAGAGGAATCAAAAAAAAAAACATTAAACAAATTAATAATAATATCAGTATTGTAACAAGCACTTCTGAAAAGAATTAAAATATTGCAATATTACCTTTAAACCTTAAATAAAACAAAATTCTAGCAGTTCGTGTGCTCATCATTTGTATAGTTTCTGAATACATACAATTTTCAATATGATCACAATTTGACGGCAATAGGGATGCTTTAGCGAATTTCATCAGTCAGGTAGAAATTTTTTTACTAATTTTTAATACTTTCGATAATACTTACAAGCAATTAATAATGTCAACCATTAAAGACAAAATAATTGGTATCACGAGAAAAACCCTATTAATACATAGTCATCTTACAACATGGGAAGATATTAAACTTGTTCTGATCATAACTCATGGGGAAAAAGAATCGGTCGGTCAAATTATAGATAAAATAAGGGCTTGTCGGTGCGAAACAACTATAGATAATTTTTATAAAAAATTAAATGATCTGCTTTGTAGATTAAACTGTGCTCATTTGATAGGACAAAACTTAAGAAACGAGGTTTCAAGCAATCTAAGAATTGCTCTTCATACCTTTCAATACGGATTGCCAGAACCTGTTCGTAGTGTAATTGTTAGTAGAAACCCTTCAAATTTGCAAGACGCATATGAAATCATTAGAACAAGGTTATTTGAATTACACCCTTAAAAAAAAAATATAATTAAAAACAATTTTTGACCATCTAACTACTATAAACCTGAGCAACAAAATCAAAATACGAATCCATTTTTAAAAAACGAATACAGGCAGAACAAGAATTTTGTGAACCAACAAAATTCAAACCAATATAACCAGAATTCTTATAACTACGAAAATTCTAGACAAACGAACCAAAACTCAAATAATTCAAGGAATAATTTTAGAAATAGACAACATCATCAGACTAATACTAACTCAGGAACTTCACGAAATACACAAAATAGGGGTTTTAACTCACAGAATGTTAGTAATTCTTATCCTGAACCGATGGATATATCAGTAAATGAGGAGGAAAATCAACCAAATTTTCATATATCAGGCCTTAACAACTACCCTATATAGTGATTGACACTCCAGTTAGAAAACTTAGGTTTATTATAGATTCAGGTGCTGAATTTAGTATTATAAACCCTAACATTTCCAATCCAAAATGGAAAATAAATGACGTTACGCGTACGTTAAAAGTTTTAAATCGAAATGTTCAAACAAGTGTCCAGTATAGATTTCCTCTATTTAAAGAATTCAAAAGACAAAACTTCTTAATAATTTTTTTAGAATTCAGTTTTAATGAACTTTTCGATGGCATTATAGGAAACAACATTTTAGTTCCCTTAGAAGCCGTTATAGATTACAAAAATAGATCGCTTATTATTATCCCAATATTTTTAAATACAGATGAAGAATCTTATTTGGAAAATTTTCTAACAAATTATTCTTTAGAATTACTAATCAATGAAGAGCACAAGCATTTTAATGACACTTTTGCCTCTCACCTTAATTCTAAAGACACCTCCAAACTGAATACTTTAATTAATTCATTTAAGGATCTATTTTTTAAAGAGGGTGATACTTTGACATGTACAAATCTAACTAAACATATGATTATACTGAAAAACGAATCACCAGTCTATAGCAAATTGTATAGATATCCCGAGGCGTTTCGCGAAGAAGTAGACAAACAAGTCGAAGAAATGCTTCATCAAGGAATCATAAAACATAGCAATAGTCCGTTCAACTCTCCACTTTGGGAGGTGCCAAAAAAAAAAAAAAAAAATAACAAACTATAGACGACAAATTCCCTCTTCCTAACATGGAAGAACTTTTCGACAAATTGGGTAAATGTAACTATTTTACCACTTTGGATCTTGCAAAAGGATTCCACCAAATACAAGTAGATCCAAAAGACCAGGCAAAAACTGCGTTCTCAACTAGACATGGGCATTTTGAATTTACAAGAATGCCGTTTGGGCTAAAAAACTTTCCACCACTTTCCAGCGGCTAGTTAATGAAGTCCTTAAGGAATTCATTAATAAAATATGCGTCGTTTATTTGGACGACATATTAATATTCTCGACTAGTTTCGAGGAGCATCTACTTTCCATTAAGAAAGTTTTGAATGAATTAAGGCAGTCCAATTTAAAAATCCAAATTGAAAAATGTAGCTTTGCCGATCTGTCTACAACATTTTTAGGGCATATTATAACAGATAATGGGACAAAGCCAGACAGCGACAAAGTAAAAGCTATTAGTGAAATGAAAATTCCCACTAATACCAAAGAGATAAAACAATTTCTAGGTATCAGTGGTTACTATAGGAAATCCCATTTTAAAAGCACCTGATTTCACGAAATCATTCGTGCTTACAACCTACGCATCAAAATTTGCGGTGGGAGCAGACTTAAGCCAAAACGGTCATCCTGTGTGCTATGCATCTCGCACGCTCAACGACCATGAACAGAAATACGCTACTATCGAACAAGAACTCTTGGCAATAGTTTGGTCTGTCAAGTACTCCCGTACTTACCTTTACGGTAGAAAGTTTCTAATACGTACTGATCATAAGCCACTGGTATGGCTTCACAATCTGAAGGAACCAAATATGAAGCTTCAGAGATGGAAGATAGTTTTGAACGAATATGATTTCGAAATTATTTATTTAAAAGGCAAGGAAAGCATTGTAGCGGATGGACTTAGTAGGTATATTAATACCGAAAGACATCAGGATAATAAAAGTTTTAATGAAATCTTTTATAACGATGGCGATAATACCAGCATGGACGTTGAAGTCATGTCTACTGATAAAACAATTCATAGCGGAATTGATTACATTTTTTTTTATTTTTATTAATTACAAAGGTTGAACCGAAAAATGTATAAATCTTTGTAAAAACCAAATATACTTAAAGTGTGGTGAAAAAGAGAAAGTAGTGACAAAAATTATAAATAAAAAATGTCAAAATCATATAATACTTGCGAAAGACTCAAACTTGCTAGAAATAATGAAGCGGGTCATAATAGATAGAGGACTAATGTGTATTTACTGTGAAGAAGATTAAATTTTTCTTTTTTTTAGTTAATGGTCAAAGCGAGCTGTAGGTCAATAAAAGATGTTTGTTTAGTGCAACGTTTCGAACGTGTATGCGTCCTTCATCAGGCCTTATTTTATTATTCAAATATAAAAATAAACAATAATATTGACCTACAGCCCGCTTTAACCATTAACTAAATTATAGAAATAAAGGCCACGAAAATACTTAAGAACTTTGATAAAATTTTTCTTAAATTTCAAGATAATTACGTTAAATATTTTCCGAATACTACTTTAACATTAATTAGATCTAATACAAGATTAATTGTTATTTCGGATAAAAACGAAATACTAAATATTATTAAGAGTGAACATCTTAATAAGAACCATCGCGGTATTAACGAAGTGTTTCTTGAATTGAAGCAGCAATACTTCTTTCCAAATCTCTTTAAACTCGTTACAAAGTTTGTAAACAACTGTGAAACCTGTCAACTTGCTAAATATGACAGGCATTCAGTTAAAATTCCTTTCGATATCAGTGAAACTGCTACTAAATTTAACGAAATCGGTCACATGGACAGTTGGTTTCCATGCAGAAATATAATGTATCTCACAACGACAAGTTCTCAAAATATGCAACTATACACAAGCTAAATGAAAGAACATGGATATCTATATTAGATACTATTAAAGAAAGAATTAGATTTTTAGGGAAAATGAGTAAAATAATATTTGACAACGAAAGATGTATGTTGCATAGTGGGGTAGAACTATTCTTAAAAGAAAATAACATCATTATTCATAGGACAACTGCTCATAATAAAACCGGTAATGCAGATATTGAAAGACTGCACGGTACTTTAAATGAACATTTGAGAATAATGGAAAAAGATAAAATAAACAACACTCAGAGTTTAGATGACAAAATACATAACGTCATAACAATTTACAATAACACGATCCATACAACAACAGAGCTAAGACCTATCGATTTTATAACCAAAAATTACGACCGTAGGGATATTGAAACTTTAGTCGAAAAATATAAGCAAGACGAAATCAATCGTATTACCAAAATTAATCAGTCAAAGGATAGAAATTATGAGTTGACTGACAACATAGTTAGAAATAGGGAAATTGCCAAGATTAAACCTAAATATAAAAAATTAAATCAGTTTAGAGTAGAAGATAATTACGGCATTGATACTAGTAATAAAAGAAATACAAAATATTCACGAAATCAAATGAAACGAAAAAACGCTTACCAAAATAATTTACATTGCAGAATGTCGATTATACGGGCAATTTTTCTGGTCTTTTTGACTCAAAAAACAAAAACGCAGGAAGTAACTGTAACACCAATCAACACGGAATATGGCTTTACCATCTTAAAACAACTAAATGTACAGATTGTCAAGGACTACACAAACATTTTACATATTTGTAATTTGACAGAATAGAAGAGTATATTACAAAATTTAGAAAATAATTTAAACGTTTTAAACGAATTTGGAAGTAGCGGTTACGATTTTTTGTATCAAGAAATAATACTGGCTAAAGACAAGTTAGGCCTTATTTATAAATTTGCGGTGGGAGCAGACTTAAGCCAAAACGGTCATCCTGTGTGCTATGCATCTCGCACGCTCAACGACCATGAACAGAAATACGCTACTATCGAACAAGAACTCTTGGCGATAGTTTGGTCTGTCAAGTACTCCCGTACTTACCTTTACGGTAGAAAGTTTCTAATACGTACTGATCATAAGCCACTGGTATGGCTTCACAATCTGAAGGAACCAAATATGAAGGTTCAGAGATGGAAGATAGTTTTGAACGAATATGATTTCGAAATTATTTATTTAAAAGGCAAGGAAAGCATTGTAGCGGATGGACTTAGTAGGTATATTAATACCCAAAGACATCAGGATAATAAAAGTTTTAATGAAATCTTTTATAACGATGGCGATAATACCAGCATGGACGTTGAAGTCATGTCTACTGATAAAACAATTCATAGCGGAATTGATTACATTTTTTTTTATTTTTATTAATTACAAAGGTTGAACCGAAAAATGTATAAATCTTTGTAAAAACCAAATATACTTAAAGTGTGGTGAAAAAGAGAAAGTAGTGACAAAAATTATAAATAAAAAATGTCAAAATCATATAATACTTGCGAAAGACTCAAACTTGCTAGAAATAATGAAGCGGATCATAATAGATAGAGGACTAATGTGTATTTACTGTGAAGAAGATTAAATTTTTCTTTTTTTTAGTTAATGGTCAAAGCGAGCTGTAGGTCAATAAAAGATGTTTGTTTAGTGCAACGTTTCGAACGTGTATGCGTCCTTCATCAGGCCTTATTTTATTATTCAAATATAAAAATAAACAATAATATTGACCTACAGCCCGCTTTAACCATTAACTAAATTATAGAAATAAAGGCCACGAAAATACTTAAGAACTTTGATAAAATTTTTCTTAAATTTCAAGATAATTACGTTAAATATTTTCCGAATACTACTTTAACATTAATTAGATCTAATACAAGATTAATTGTTATTTCGGATAAAAACGAAATACTAAATATTATTAAGAGTGAACATCTTAATAAGAACCATCGCGGTATTAACGAAGTGTTTCTTGAATTGAAGCAGCAATACTTCTTTCCAAATCTCTTTAAACTCGTTACAAAGTTTGTAAACAACTGTGAAACCTGTCAACTTGCTAAATATGACAGGCATTCAGTTAAAATTCCTTTCGATATCAGTGAAACTGCTACTAAATTTAACGAAATCGTTCACATGGACAGTTGGTTTCCATGCAGAAATATAATGTATCTCACAACGACAAGTTCTCAAAATATGCAACTACACACAAGCTAAATGAAAGAACATGGATATCTATATTAGATACTATTAAAGAAAGAATTAGATTTTTAGGGAAAATGAGTAAAATAATATTTGACAACGAAAGATGTATGTTGCATAGTGGGGTAGAACTATTCTTAAAAGAAAATAACATCATTATTCATAGGACAACTGCTCATAATAAAACCGGTAATGCAGATATTGAAAGTCTGCACGGTACTTTAAATGAACATTTGAGAATAATGGAAAAAGATAAAATAAACAACACTCAGAGTTTAGATGACAAAATACATAACGTCATAACAATTTACAATAACACGATCCATACAACAACAGAGCTAAGACCTATCGATTTTATAACCAAAAATTACGACCGTAGGGATATTGAAACTTTAGTCGAAAAATATAAGCAAGACGAAATCAATCGTATTACCAAAATTAATCAGTCAAAGGATAGAAATTATGAGTTGACTGACAACATAGTTAGAAATAGGGAAATTGCCAAGATTAAACCTAAATATAAAAAATTAAATCAGTTTAGAGTAGAAGATAATTACGGCATTGATACTAGTAATAAAAGAAATACAAAATATTCACGAAATCAAATGAAACGAAAAAACGCTTACCAAAATAATTTACATTGCAGAATGTCGATTATACGGGCAATTTTTCTGGTCTTTTTGACTCAAAAAACAAAAACGCAGGAAGTAACTGTAACACCAATCAACACGGAATATGGCTTTACCATCTTAAAACAACTAAATGTACAGATTGTCAAGGACTACACAAACATTTTACATATTTGTAATTTGACAGAATAGAAGAGTATATTACAAAATTTAGAAAATAATTTAAACGTTTTAAACGAATTTGGAAGTAGCGGTTACGATTTTTTGTATCAAGAAATAATACTGGCTAAAGACAAGTTAGGCCTTATTTATAAATTTGCGGTGGGAGCAGACTTAAGCCAAAACGGTCATCCTGTGTGCTATGCATCTCGCACGCTCAACGACCATGAACAGAAATACGCTACTATCGAACAAGAACTCTTGGCGATAGTTTGGTCTGTCAAGTACTCCCGTACTTACCTTTACGGTAGAAAGTTTCTAATACGTACTGATCATAAGCCACTGGTATGGCTTCACAATCTGAAGGAACCAAATATGAAGGTTCAGAGATGGAAGATAGTTTTGAACGAATATGATTTCGAAATTATTTATTTAAAAGGCAAGGAAAGCATTGTAGCGGATGGACTTAGTAGGTATATTAATACCCAAAGACATCAGGATAATAAAAGTTTTAATGAAATCTTTTATAACGATGGCGATAATACCAGCATGGACGTTGAAGTCATGTCTACTGATAAAACAATTCATAGCGGAATTGATTACATTTTTTTTTATTTTTATTAATTACAAAGGTTGAACCGAAAAATGTATAAATCTTTGTAAAAACCAAATATACTTAAAGTGTGGTGAAAAAGAGAAAGTAGTGACAAAAATTATAAATAAAAAATGTCAAAATCATATAATACTTGCGAAAGACTCAAACTTGCTAGAAATAATGAAGCGGGTCATAATAGATAGAGGACTAATGTGTATTTACTGTGAAGAAGATTAAATTTTTCTTTTTTTTAGTTAATGGTCAAAGCGAGCTGTAGGTCAATAAAAGATGTTTGTTTAGTGCAACGTTTCGAACGTGTATGCGTCCTTCATCAGGCCTTATTTTATTATTCAAATATAAAAATAAACAATAATATTGACCTACAGCCCGCTTTAACCATTAACTAAATTATAGAAATAAAGGCCACGAAAATACTTAAGAACTTTGATAAAATTTTTCTTAAATTTCAAGATAATTACGTTAAATATTTTCCGAATACTACTTTAACATTAATTAGATCTAATACAAGATTAATTGTTATTTCGGATAAAAACGAAATACTAAATATTATTAAGAGTGAACATCTTAATAAGAACCATCGCGGTATTAACGAAGTGTTTCTTGAATTGAAGCAGCAATACTTCTTTCCAAATCTCTTTAAACTCGTTACAAAGTTTGTAAACAACTGTGAAACCTGTCAACTTGCTAAATATGACAGGCATTCAGTTAAAATTCCTTTCGATATCAGTGAAACTGCTACTAAATTTAACGAAATCGTTCACATGGACAGTTGGTTTCCATGCAGAAATATAATGTATCTCACAACGACAAGTTCTCAAAATATGCAACTACACACAAGCTAAATGAAAGAACATGGATATCTATATTAGATACTATTAAAGAAAGAATTAGATTTTTAGGGAAAATGAGTAAAATAATATTTGACAACGAAAGATGTATGTTGCATAGTGGGGTAGAACTATTCTTAAAAGAAAATAACATCATTATTCATAGGACAACTGCTCATAATAAAACCGGTAATGCAGATATTGAAAGTCTGCACGGTACTTTAAATGAACATTTGAGAATAATGGAAAAAGATAAAATAAACAACACTCAGAGTTTAGATGACAAAATACATAACGTCATAACAATTTACAATAACACGATCCATACAACAACAGAGCTAAGACCTATCGATTTTATAACCAAAAATTACGACCGTAGGGATATTGAAACTTTAGTCGAAAAATATAAGCAAGACGAAATCAATCGTATTACCAAAATTAATCAGTCAAAGGATAGAAATTATGAGTTGACTGACAACATAGTTAGAAATAGGGAAATTGCCAAGATTAAACCTAAATATAAAAAATTAAATCAGTTTAGAGTAGAAGATAATTACGGCATTGATACTAGTAATAAAAGAAATACAAAATATTCACGAAATCAAATGAAACGAAAAAACGCTTACCAAAATAATTTACATTGCAGAATGTCGATTATACGGGCAATTTTTCTGGTCTTTTTGACTCAAAAAACAAAAACGCAGGAAGTAACTGTAACACCAATCAACACGGAATATGGCTTTACCATCTTAAAACAACTAAATGTACAGATTGTCAAGGACTACACAAACATTTTACATATTTGTAATTTGACAGAATAGAAGAGTATATTACAAAATTTAGAAAATAATTTAAACGTTTTAAACGAATTTGGAAGTAGCGGTTACGATTTTTTGTATCAAGAAATAATACTGGCTAAAGACAAGTTAGGCCTTATTTATAAATTTGCGGTGGGAGCAGACTTAAGCCAAAACGGTCATCCTGTGTGCTATGCATCTCGCACGCTCAACGACCATGAACAGAAATACGCTACTATCGAACAAGAACTCTTGGCGATAGTTTGGTCTGTCAAGTACTCCCGTACTTACCTTTACGGTAGAAAGTTTCTAATACGTACTGATCATAAGCCACTGGTATGGCTTCACAATCTGAAGGAACCAAATATGAAGGTTCAGAGATGGAAGATAGTTTTGAACGAATATGATTTCGAAATTATTTATTTAAAAGGCAAGGAAAGCATTGTAGCGGATGGACTTAGTAGGTATATTAATACCCAAAGACATCAGGATAATAAAAGTTTTAATGAAATCTTTTATAACGATGGCGATAATACCAGCATGGACGTTGAAGTCATGTCTACTGATAAAACAATTCATAGCGGAATTGATTACATTTTTTTTTATTTTTATTAATTACAAAGGTTGAACCGAAAAATGTATAAATCTTTGTAAAAACCAAATATACTTAAAGTGTGGTGAAAAAGAGAAAGTAGTGACAAAAATTATAAATAAAAAATGTCAAAATCATATAATACTTGCGAAAGACTCAAACTTGCTAGAAATAATGAAGCGGGTCATAATAGATAGAGGACTAATGTGTATTTACTGTGAAGAAGATTAAATTTTTCTTTTTTTTAGTTAATGGTCAAAGCGAGCTGTAGGTCAATAAAAGATGTTTGTTTAGTGCAACGTTTCGAACGTGTATGCGTCCTTCATCAGGCCTTATTTTATTATTCAAATATAAAAATAAACAATAATATTGACCTACAGCCCGCTTTAACCATTAACTAAATTATAGAAATAAAGGCCACGAAAATACTTAAGAACTTTGATAAAATTTTTCTTAAATTTCAAGATAATTACGTTAAATATTTTCCGAATACTACTTTAACATTAATTAGATCTAATACAAGATTAATTGTTATTTCGGATAAAAACGAAATACTAAATATTATTAAGAGTGAACATCTTAATAAGAACCATCGCGGTATTAACGAAGTGTTTCTTGAATTGAAGCAGCAATACTTCTTTCCAAATCTCTTTAAACTCGTTACAAAGTTTGTAAACAACTGTGAAACCTGTCAACTTGCTAAATATGACAGGCATTCAGTTAAAATTCCTTTCGATATCAGTGAAACTGCTACTAAATTTAACGAAATCGTTCACATGGACAGTTGGTTTCCATGCAGAAATATAATGTATCTCACAACGACAAGTTCTCAAAATATGCAACTACACACAAGCTAAATGAAAGAACATGGATATCTATATTAGATACTATTAAAGAAAGAATTAGATTTTTAGGGAAAATGAGTAAAATAATATTTGACAACGAAAGATGTATGTTGCATAGTGGGGTAGAACTATTCTTAAAAGAAAATAACATCATTATTCATAGGACAACTGCTCATAATAAAACCGGTAATGCAGATATTGAAAGACTGCACGGTACTTTAAATGAACATTTGAGAATAATGGAAAAAGATAAAATAAACAACACTCAGAGTTTAGATGACAAAATACATAACGTCATAACAATTTACAATAACACGATCCATACAACAACAGAGCTAAGACCTATCGATTTTATAACCAAAAATTACGACCGTAGGGATATTGAAACTTTAGTCGAAAAATATAAGCAAGACGAAATCAATCGTATTACCAAAATTAATCAGTCAAAGGATAGAAATTATGAGTTGACTGACAACATAGTTAGAAATAGGGAAATTGCCAAGATTAAACCTAAATATAAAAAATTAAATCAGTTTAGAGTAGAAGATAATTACGGCATTGATACTAGTAATAAAAGAAATACAAAATATTCACGAAATCAAATGAAACGAAAAAACGCTTACCAAAATAATTTACATTGCAGAATGTCGATTATACGGGCAATTTTTCTGGTCTTTTTGACTCAAAAAACAAAAACGCAGGAAGTAACTGTAACACCAATCAACACGGAATATGGCTTTACCATCTTAAAACAACTAAATGTACAGATTGTCAAGGACTACACAAACATTTTACATATTTGTAATTTGACAGAATAGAAGAGTATATTACAAAATTTAGAAAATAATTTAAACGTTTTAAACGAATTTGGAAGTAGCGGTTACGATTTTTTGTATCAAGAAATAATACTGGCTAAAGACAAGTTAGGCCTTATTTATAAATTTGCGGTGGGAGCAGACTTAAGCCAAAACGGTCATCCTGTGTGCTATGCATCTCGCACGCTCAACGACCATGAACAGAAATACGCTACTATCGAACAAGAACTCTTGGCGATAGTTTGGTCTGTCAAGTACTCCCGTACTTACCTTTACGGTAGAAAGTTTCTAATACGTACTGATCATAAGCCACTGGTATGGCTTCACAATCTGAAGGAACCAAATATGAAGGTTCAGAGATGGAAGATAGTTTTGAACGAATATGATTTCGAAATTATTTATTTAAAAGGCAAGGAAAGCATTGTAGCGGATGGACTTAGTAGGTATATTAATACCCAAAGACATCAGGATAATAAAAGTTTTAATGAAATCTTTTATAACGATGGCGATAATACCAGCATGGACGTTGAAGTCATGTCTACTGATAAAACAATTCATAGCGGAATTGATTACATTTTTTTTTATTTTTATTAATTACAAAGGTTGAACCGAAAAATGTATAAATCTTTGTAAAAACCAAATATACTTAAAGTGTGGTGAAAAAGAGAAAGTAGTGACAAAAATTATAAATAAAAAATGTCAAAATCATATAATACTTGCGAAAGACTCAAACTTGCTAGAAATAATGAAGCGGGTCATAATAGATAGAGGACTAATGTGTATTTACTGTGAAGAAGATTAAATTTTTCTTTTTTTTAGTTAATGGTCAAAGCGAGCTGTAGGTCAATAAAAGATGTTTGTTTAGTGCAACGTTTCGAACGTGTATGCGTCCTTCATCAGGCCTTATTTTATTATTCAAATATAAAAATAAACAATAATATTGACCTACAGCCCGCTTTAACCATTAACTAAATTATAGAAATAAAGGCCACGAAAATACTTAAGAACTTTGATAAAATTTTTCTTAAATTTCAAGATAATTACGTTAAATATTTTCCGAATACTACTTTAACATTAATTAGATCTAATACAAGATTAATTGTTATTTCGGATAAAAACGAAATACTAAATATTATTAAGAGTGAACATCTTAATAAGAACCATCGCGGTATTAACGAAGTGTTTCTTGAATTGAAGCAGCAATACTTCTTTCCAAATCTCTTTAAACTCGTTACAAAGTTTGTAAACAACTGTGAAACCTGTCAACTTGCTAAATATGACAGGCATTCAGTTAAAATTCCTTTCGATATCAGTGAAACTGCTACTAAATTTAACGAAATCGTTCACATGGACAGTTGGTTTCCATGCAGAAATATAATGTATCTCACAACGACAAGTTCTCAAAATATGCAACTACACACAAGCTAAATGAAAGAACATGGATATCTATATTAGATACTATTAAAGAAAGAATTAGATTTTTAGGGAAAATGAGTAAAATAATATTTGACAACGAAAGATGTATGTTGCATAGTGGGGTAGAACTATTCTTAAAAGAAAATAACATCATTATTCATAGGACAACTGCTCATAATAAAACCGGTAATGCAGATATTGAAAGTCTGCACGGTACTTTAAATGAACATTTGAGAATAATGGAAAAAGATAAAATAAACAACACTCAGAGTTTAGATGACAAAATACATAACGTCATAACAATTTACAATAACACGATCCATACAACAACAGAGCTAAGACCTATCGATTTTATAACCAAAAATTACGACCGTAGGGATATTGAAACTTTAGTCGAAAAATATAAGCAAGACGAAATCAATCGTATTACCAAAATTAATCAGTCAAAGGATAGAAATTATGAGTTGACTGACAACATAGTTAGAAATAGGGAAATTGCCAAGATTAAACCTAAATATAAAAAATTAAATCAGTTTAGAGTAGAAGATAATTACGGCATTGATACTAGTAATAAAAGAAATACAAAATATTCACGAAATCAAATGAAACGAAAAAACGCTTACCAAAATAATTTACATTGCAGAATGTCGATTATACGGGCAATTTTTCTGGTCATTTTGACTCAAAAAACAAAAACGCAGGAAGTAACTGTAACACCAATCAACACGGAATATGGCTTTACCATCTTAAAACAACTAAATGTACAGATTGTCAAGGACTACACAAACATTTTACATATTTGTAATTTGACAGAATAGAAGAGTATATTACAAAATTTAGAAAATAATTTAAACGTTTTAAACGAATTTGGAAGTAGCGGTTACGATTTTTTGTATCAAGAAATAATACTGGCTAAAGACAAGTTAGGCCTTATTTATAAATTTGCGGTGGGAGCAGACTTAAGCCAAAACGGTCATCCTGTGTGCTATGCATCTCGCACGCTCAACGACCATGAACAGAAATACGCTACTATCGAACAAGAACTCTTGGCGATAGTTTGGTCTGTCAAGTACTCCCGTACTTACCTTTACGGTAGAAAGTTTCTAATACGTACTGATCATAAGCCACTGGTATGGCTTCACAATCTGAAGGAACCAAATATGAAGGTTCAGAGATGGAAGATAGTTTTGAACGAATATGATTTCGAAATTATTTATTTAAAAGGCAAGGAAAGCATTGTAGCGGATGGACTTAGTAGGTATATTAATACCCAAAGACATCAGGATAATAAAAGTTTTAATGAAATCTTTTATAACGATGGCGATAATACCAGCATGGACGTTGAAGTCATGTCTACTGATAAAACAATTCATAGCGGAATTGATTACATTTTTTTTTATTTTTATTAATTACAAAGGTTGAACCGAAAAATGTATAAATCTTTGTAAAAACCAAATATACTTAAAGTGTGGTGAAAAAGAGAAAGTAGTGACAAAAATTATAAATAAAAAATGTCAAAATCATATAATACTTGCGAAAGACTCAAACTTGCTAGAAATAATGAAGCGGGTCATAATAGATAGAGGACTAATGTGTATTTACTGTGAAGAAGATTAAATTTTTCTTTTTTTTAGTTAATGGTCAAAGCGAGCTGTAGGTCAATAAAAGATGTTTGTTTAGTGCAACGTTTCGAACGTGTATGCGTCCTTCATCAGGCCTTATTTTATTATTCAAATATAAAAATAAACAATAATATTGACCTACAGCCCGCTTTAACCATTAACTAAATTATAGAAATAAAGGCCACGAAAATACTTAAGAACTTTGATAAAATTTTTCTTAAATTTCAAGATAATTACGTTAAATATTTTCCGAATACTACTTTAACATTAATTAGATCTAATACAAGATTAATTGTTATTTCGGATAAAAACGAAATACTAAATATTATTAAGAGTGAACATCTTAATAAGAACCATCGCGGTATTAACGAAGTGTTTCTTGAATTGAAGCAGCAATACTTCTTTCCAAATCTCTTTAAACTCGTTACAAAGTTTGTAAACAACTGTGAAACCTGTCAACTTGCTAAATATGACAGGCATTCAGTTAAAATTCCTTTCGATATCAGTGAAACTGCTACTAAATTTAACGAAATCGTTCACATGGACAGTTGGTTTCCATGCAGAAATATAATGTATCTCACAACGACAAGTTCTCAAAATATGCAACTACACACAAGCTAAATGAAAGAACATGGATATCTATATTAGATACTATTAAAGAAAGAATTAGATTTTTAGGGAAAATGAGTAAAATAATATTTGACAACGAAAGATGTATGTTGCATAGTGGGGTAGAACTATTCTTAAAAGAAAATAACATCATTATTCATAGGACAACTGCTCATAATAAAACCGGTAATGCAGATATTGAAAGTCTGCACGGTACTTTAAATGAACATTTGAGAATAATGGAAAAAGATAAAATAAACAACACTCAGAGTTTAGATGACAAAATACATAACGTCATAACAATTTACAATAACACGATCCATACAACAACAGAGCTAAGACCTATCGATTTTATAACCAAAAATTACGACCGTAGGGATATTGAAACTTTAGTCGAAAAATATAAGCAAGACGAAATCAATCGTATTACCAAAATTAATCAGTCAAAGGATAGAAATTATGAGTTGACTGACAACATAGTTAGAAATAGGGAAATTGCCAAGATTAAACCTAAATATAAAAAATTAAATCAGTTTAGAGTAGAAGATAATTACGGCATTGATACTAGTAATAAAAGAAATACAAAATATTCACGAAATCAAATGAAACGAAAAAACGCTTACCAAAATAATTTACATTGCAGAATGTCGATTATACGGGCAATTTTTCTGGTCATTTTGACTCAAAAAACAAAAACGCAGGAAGTAACTGTAACACCAATCAACACGGAATATGGCTTTACCATCTTAAAACAACTAAATGTACAGATTGTCAAGGACTACACAAACATTTTACATATTTGTAATTTGACAGAATAGAAGAGTATATTACAAAATTTAGAAAATAATTTAAACGTTTTAAACGAATTTGGAAGTAGCGGTTACGATTTTTTGTATCAAGAAATAATACTGGCTTAAGACAAGTTAGGCCTTATTATTCCATCAATTTATAATGACAAAAGACTTAAGCGGGCTCTTATAAATACAGGAGGCAAAGTTATAAAATTTTTGTTTGGAAATATGGACAGCGATGACGCTGAAGAAATTTATAGCCACTTAAGGAACTTAGATTCAAATAGCAAACTCCTAATAGAGCAATCAAATGCTCAAGTTCAAATAAATAATGATTTGATTTAAAACTTAAAAATTGTTGTTGATCATGTTAACCACCAACAATCAAATTTGAAAATCTATCTTAACCAAATAACGAATAAAATAAAAACAGTTATTTCATTTCCGGAAAAATTCCAATTGCCATTTCAACTGTACGCTGATATAAATCTCATAAATAGGCAATTAGCAAACTCATCGACGTGACTAGCAAGCAGACTTAACGTCTTACCTCATGATATTCTAACTGAACAAGAGAAAGATGCCTACAAAATTACATTAAAACACTTGTCGTACATGAAAACAAGCGTTTTGTACTCTTCAAAAACTTTAATTTTAGTAATTTTTATTCCTAATTTCTCTTCACTAATTTTTGAAAAAGCCTTAGTCATTCCATTTCCTAATGACCAATTTCAAGAACTAGATCATCCAATAGAAGAAGTAATATTACAGGGAAAGAAAGTATACGAAGCTAATAACCAATTGCAAGTCAAAAAATTACGTGAGCACAAAAACGAATACATTAGAAACGCTTTAAAACAAAGTAATATTTGTAATCTAAAAACTAATAAAATGATTGTAAATGTTGGTAAAAAATAACAACATAATTAAATTCGCAAATTATAATTTATAAAATAAAAAACTTAAAATTTGAAAACAGAGAGCGAAATTTCACAAATAATGTTATTGCTCCAATTGTTCATGTTAATTTCACTAAAAACATTGTTATTAAAATATCTTTAGAAAATCTTCAAATGGAAAATATAAAAAATAGAGATAAAATCCAGTACATACAATTTCAAAGTAATGTCTGTACAAGTTTTTTTAGTTTGTCTGTAATAATAATAATCATTGTAATTTGATTTGTATTTTGTACTAAACTGAAAGAAAAGAAAAATGTAATAACAACAAAAATAAAATTAACAAATTTAAAAGGCCCCTTTTCTCTTTCAGAAAATGGAATAAATTCTACAACTGTGTAAGATAGAATAAGAAAAATTTTGTTTGTATGAACAATAACAAAAAAAAAAAGAAACCAGTAACATTTTTAAGTTATATTGTCTGAAGTTTAAATAAGTTATTTGCAGGGACTGCAAACTTTGAAAAGGGGGAGATGTCACACAATTATAATACGCTACTAAGCTTCCCACACTATTAATTTTACTTTTTTAAAAAACAAACATCTCAAAATTCAATTTCAATTTCCGAAGAATTGTCTTCAACTATTCTTCGATAAATAGAACTCTCAAATTTTATTCTAGAGAATTGTCTTCGCCAATTCCCTATCTTTAAAGATACACATAGTGCAGCTGCAAGAATGCAATTCTTAGAACTTCTAAAGAATTGTCTCCTATGCTTTAAAAGTCAAATCATTAAAAACAAACATCTAAAACAAAAGATACACATATAGTGCACTTGCAAGAATGCAATTCTAAGAAATACATTCACATTAATTTTAAACTATTTAAGCTTTAGACCAGGGGCGTATACAGCCTTACTTCTTGGGGGGGTCACGCCAAAAAAAAAAAAATAACACAAACTTATATTTTTTATAAAAAGTCAAGTGCCTTATATTTTTTATTTCATATTTTACTGTGGGTAAAAGGAAAGGGAAAAAGTCTTAATTAACTATACTATAATACATTAATATAACAAATTAATTGGGTGGCACAACGGCTCGTGCACGTGTCGACAGGAATGGAAGGGACCTACAATTTTATGCCGAATCTGAACGGCTAGACGAGAAGCACTTATTCATGACAAGCAAGAGGCAGTAGCCCTGAAAAAAAACTTTTTTAGTTTTAAGGTGGACGAGGCTTGGAAGTGAACCCAGACCTCCAGCGTGACAGTCAAACGCACTCACCATTACGCTATTGGTTCAAATAAGCTCATTTTGAAACGAGAACGGAAATGAGGTAATTTCGGATCTCATTTGGAAATTTGCATCGAAATAACCTCATTTGGCCCAGTGAAAACGTAGTATAAAGCGCTATTTGTTTCTATTCCTTAATGTTATATTTTTTTGTTTTGGAGCACCTCAACAACAGCATACAGCAGTCTCCAGTTGCTTGAAGTCGCTTGGTCATTTGTTTTGAATTTTGTTCAGACTTCAGAATTTATTTAATTTCGGCTAGTTCTAATTCGAATTGAAGTTGCAGGAAATATTAGTAATATATCATTAGGTACTCTGTTTTCTGTTTCTGAAATTTAAGTTAATAGTTAAATATAAATATTCACTACTGCAAATGAAAACAAGAGTTCTGATTTTCAAAAATGACCACTTGGGTTAATTGCTCTTTTTATACAATAGTGGAAAACTAAAATACATTACATATTCGTATTTTAATTGAATACAAAGATTCGTTTTTGTTGCTTTTCAATAAAAGTGTGAAAAAAGTTCAGGAGTGATTTGTATATGCTTCTGATTTAAAAAAAAAATGTATGTCTCTAAAGCTTGCCATACACGATGTGCGTGAAGTTAGCACCGCCATTTCCATACACGACCGAGCCAACGAGCCGAACGGCCCGGAGCCGAACCAAAATTGCCCGTGAGTGGGAAAACTCAGATGGCTTCGTTTGGTTCGGCCGAACAATTTTGATTTACAGCCAGTCCAAAATCCACGAACACGAACCTCCGAACTAATGTTCGACTCTATCGTGTGTGGGGATTGGGGAATCAGCAAGCCAAGCAGTTCTGTTTGTTCTGTTCACCGGCACCGTTAATAAATAATAAAATCCCACTTTCTCACGATATCTCATTTAATTGTAGAATACAATTTTCACCAAAAACATCTAACTGGCTCATTCTCTTTTTTGATAAGTTTTGTCATGTTCAATACAAAACACAAAATTTAGATTTTTAGAATTTTCTTGGTTTCTGATTGGGCAACTATCATAAGAAGTTCAGTTTAGTCGACTTGTGTTTTTTTCATTGAACGGACCGCTGACGTTTTTTGTTTGGACAAGATCCAAACTGCCAAAATTGGTTCGGATGGGCCGTGTATGGCACCCAAATTTGGACCGTGGCCAAATGGACCGCAGCCAAAAAGCTCTGAGCTGTTCGGCTCGGTCGTGTATGGCCAGCTTAAGACTGATGGCAAGATGGCAAAGCGAAGGGCAAAATTAATATGTAGGTACATCAAATAAACCTAACCTTTTTATCTTTCTTACCAGAAAACCTTTCTGATAAAAATAATTGACAAAGTTGTTAAATTCTGTGAACCTTGTTGCGTTTTCTCCAAGGATTCCATTCGACTGGTCAAACGGTCACCGCAAGGAGTGCCAAAAAATCACCTTTACCATAGCTATAAACTTTTGCATTATGGGATTCATAGGTTATTTTGTAAAAATAATCCACATCCCAATCAACAAGATTACTGTTCGATCATAAATGTTGAATAAGTGCAAACAAAATCCTTTCATAACAGGTTTTCAACATAGTTTTATATAATTTATGACTATTTTTCGTTAACATTTACATTTTTTGGTTAGAGTAACTTTAATTCGAAAGTTGTCACATATGTAGATATTTTTTTTTGCTTTTAAAAATAATCTATTCTGTCATACAGAAATCAAATAAAACAATTTCATATGTGTCCTATAATGTGTTTAAAGATTTTATTTTCAGAAATATAAAATGTTCTTTTTTTCAAAATACTATTGGTTTTTACTTTACTGAGTGAAAATTTGGAGAAAGCTACGGACTTTAATTTCTGTTTGGTTTAACAGGTTTTGGCTGTCATCTTAAAACGGAACCTATGAGTGCTTATGCATATATTTTAAGGTTTAAATGTATTATCATACGAGAAGTTTGTTGTTAACTTAAATTTGAGGTACGAGGAAGAAAATCTAAGTATCATCGATTGAATACAAAATATGGTAGTTAGGTACCTATTCCATTCCCATGAAAATTAAATTTCTTATTGAATTCCAAGTTAGCAACATTTAAATTTTCTATTGAATTCTGAATTTACCAATCGAAAATCCTATTAGCTTTCTAGGTAACCAACTTGCTTTTTTTTCTATGTGGTTACTAAATAATTATTTCAGATCAACAAAATTATCTTGAGTTCTCGGGGGGGGGGGACATGACCCCGTGACCCCCCCCTGTATACGCCGTTGCTTTAGACAATTTCATAATAGATTCAGATTGTATCATTATCTCAAACGGGTCGAACGCTGAAGTTCGGTCTGAAATAAAATAATAAAACTTACATCAACGTGTTTTATTATCATTATATAGGTTTATTTTAAAGAGATTAAATTATCTTACATTTCTATAATAAGACACCACCCGTTTGCTTCAAGGGTTCAAATAAAAATAAATTTAAATTACAATTACAAGCTCCAAGGGTTTAAATAAAAAAAATTTAAATTACAAAGTTCAACGCAAGTGAACATGGCAAATGAATAATGAAAGAAAAGAATGATAAATGCCAAATGCAAACAAAATGTTAAATCTTTACGATTACCATTAATGTAGAAGAATGGGCAACTTACATCGCAACAACTTACCTGTTGTGTATTGAATTGAAATTATTGTTTTATATTTGATATAGCGTGATGGCACCAGTGGTCGGCCCATTAACTTGTTTTTTAAGTACGATTGGCATTTAAAAATCAGGGACTTATGTTTTTAATAGAGTTATCAGTTTATATGACGAGTTGAAATGTGTAGATTAGGAAATTTTAAGAGTATTAAGTTGAAAGTGTGATTCTTGAGTAGTCGGCTCTCTGATCTGCAGAGGTCGGCCGCTTGAGTATCCAATAGTAGGCCACCAACTAAAATTTGTATTTTTATACTACTTACAATAGTAGAAAGTACCTATATAGCAACAATTTTAACATTTAATAATTATCCATACACAATTTAAGTTAAATAGGAACACATATTGGAGTAAAATGTTATCATTTTTAAACTCTAATTTTTAATTTGAAAGAACAAACCCCATTTAAAAACAGAGGCGCAAAATGTTAGTCGTTTTAATACGATGTTCAATCATTTTTAGTATGATACTAGGTTTAAAAATTGTAATTTGCTAATTCAAAACAAGTTTAGCATCCTACTATACTTCCGTCCTAAGTAAAAAGGGCCTAAGCGCCAAAAATCAAAAATTGAGTTTGAGGTATATTTGGAATCGTTAAACATTGTCTTATTTTTGTACGAAAAAAACTATATTTCCAACTCCAAATGGGTCAAAATCACGTATCATAGTATCATACTAAATCCATATACATGTCAAAATTAGGAATGTTTGTGCATTTTTGTACGTGCTGTCTCTTTCTTGGACCTGCTCAGCTTAAGTTTGTGAAAGAAAATGGTTTAGAACGATAATAGTTAAAAGTATTTAAAAATAAGAAAATTTTAGTAAAGTTAAAGAATTAGAAAAATATTAAGTAGTATTGTACTTAACCCTTACAGCCATATCAATAAAAACATCGCTTAACTCACCTTAAGATTTCGGAGGTAAAGCATGGATTAAGGGATAACTCATGAATTAAAACGTATATTTACTTTTCTTATTTACCCTAACCACTTTCCTTGTTGGTTTAGCTAGCTTGCAAGTAGCAAAAATCTTACTCCTAATTCACGAGTTAATTATAACTCGCCGCTAGCTCCGTTTATTTATTATAGGCTATTTAAATTTTTGAATTTTTCTTTCGCGTTATGTTGTTGTTTTCATTTTTTAAGTTTTTAAAAGCACTGGGGCAAAATTTTAAACAGCCTATTATTAAGGGTTTAGTATGATACTACTTCAAATTTTTCTAATTCTTTAGCAGTTTACTAAAATTTTCTAAATTTTAAATACTTTTTAACTAGTATCATACTAAACCAATTTCCTTCATAAACTTCAGCTGAACACGTCCTAAAAAATTGACAGCTCGTACAAAAATGCACAAACATCCTGATCTTGATTTTGACATTTATAAACTTCAAAGTGTCATATGGATTTAGTACGATACTAAAATTATTTTAACTTTAATAAAATCTTAGAAGATAGTATGATGCTAAACTCAATTAAAATTAGCAAAAAATTAGCTTACATGTGCAATGCGATCCTTATACAAAACATACATAGCTGGGGCCGACATAAGAATGAGTGTTGTCTATAATTTTTTTTTTTTTTTTTTTTATTTGTGCGCGCACTAAAGGGGGTGACTACCCTTAATATGTTGAACACAGTGCGAGCTTTAGGAAAATAGGGAAGGATTTAAGAGGAGGAACCGATGCACATTGGTTTTCAAGTTCTGAATATTAAAATGGGAGGGAAAGATAGAGTCGGGTAAAGCATTCCACATTCGCGTGGTGCAGGAAAAGAAAGAATCCCTGAACTTGACAGTACGTCCGAAGTTGGGCTCAAGGGTAAACTGATGGGCATTCCTAGCAGCGCGAGTATTACGGTTGAATTGTTTAAGGGGAGGAATGCAACTGGCTATTTCGCTAGAGCACTGTTTATGAAAATAGCGATAAAATAATGAAATACAAGAAACATTGCGGCGGTGTTCTAGAGAAGCAAATGTATCAGTTATATTTCGTACACCTATCATTTTCATAGCTCTTCTTTGAATTCTATCCAATAGGCTTAAATGGGTTATTGGAGCACCTGCCCAAACATGAGAGTTGTACTCGAGTTTTGGACGAATAAAGGCTTTATAGATTACAGCCAGATCAGAAGGGGAGAAAAATTTCTTGCATCGCCGAAGAAAACCTAAGCACTTAGCAGCATTTTTGGCGACGTCGAATACGTGGTCATTCCACAGAAGGTGGTCTGTTATACACATACCGAGGACTGAAAGCTTTTCGGTTTCCTCAATGCAAGTGCCACTCATGGATAGTGGCATGGGGGTGGGTTTCTCTTAGACGACAGTAGACAGCATTGGGCTTTTGAAGCATTAAATTCCACTCGGTTTTTAATTCCCCATTGGACAATGCTGTCAAGATCGGAATTTAATGAGCTAATCATACGCTGCCGTTCAAGTTCCACATCCGAAGGACATGGATGTGAATCTGAAAACGAATATGAGAAGCTGAGGGTGCTGTCATCAGCGAAACAGTTTAATGGATTAGACGTTGCAGACAGAAGATCATTTATTAATATAAGGAAGAGAGTCGGAGACAAAACGGAGCCCTGGGGCACACCAGCATTTATTTTGTGAATTTCAGACTTGAAACCGTCCAATACAACTTGTATTGAACGGTCCGAAAGGTAATTTCTAATCCAACGAAGAAGAGATTCATCGAAACAAAATGCGCACATTTTCGATAAGAGAGCTTGATGCCAAACTCTATCAAACGCTTTTGAAATATCAAGGGCAATAATCTTACTTTCTCCAAAACATTGTAAAGATGTGTTCCACTGTTCGGTGATATATACCATCAGATCACCAGTGGACCTATTGCTACGAAAGCCGTACTGCCGGTCATTAAGAAGCTTTCGTTCCTCGAGATATTTCTTGAGCTGGAAATTAATCAGCGTTTCCATGACCTTGGAAAGAAGGGACGTAAGTGCAATTGGTCGATAGTTTGAGGGTGAGGAAGATACGCCTTTTTTAGGGACAGGCTGGACAAATGCTGTTTTCCATCCACTCGGAAAGAGACCAGTAGAATAGGGCAGATGGAAAAGCTTACGCAGTGGTTTTGCCAGCGTTGAAGAACACCTCTTCAGAACAATGGGAGGGATACTATCCGGGCCAGCGGATTTGTGTACGTCGAGATCTTTTAGAACTCTAGCAACTGCACGAGTGCGAAAGAAGATTTGTCCCATGAAATCATTTACGCTCTCAAGTACAGGAGGAGTCATAACACTTTCTGGCAGCGTCGAATTAACAGCAAACTGTGCTCCAAGCAAATTGGCTTTATCTATCGAGCTGACAAAAGGTGTATCGTTGGAGACGAGCGTTGGAACCGACGACGAAGTAGCATTTCGTATATTCTTTGCAAATGACCAAAAATTTTTACTACCTGTGGGACATTGTAGTATTTTTTGCCTTAATTTCTGGTCATGCAAAAATTTGGTTCGTCGAATATGAACATTACAGGTCTTTCTAACTTGTTTGAACTTATTCCGGTTTTCCTCAGTAGGGTTGGCTTTATAACATCGGAAACTTACTTCTCTGACCCTAATAACCTCTTTGCAGCTCGAATCAAACCAGGAGTTTTCCTTGGGTTTGATAGATTTTACCCTATTCGGGATAAAATTTCTCATTCCACAAAGAATTAAATTTGTGATCATATCTGCACTGGCATCTACGTCACTATCGAGGAAGCATAGTGACCAGTTAAAGTTACTGAAGAAACCTTTGAGACCGTCCCAGTTGGCTTTCTCGTATTGCCAAACGGTTCTCGTTGGTACTTTCTCTTTAACTATGTTTTGTTGGCACGAGAAATTAGCAGATATGACACAATGGTCTGATGAGCCTAGAGGCGATAATACACTAATAGTGTATTTATTAGGGTCAGAGGTAAGAAACAAGTCTAGTGTGTTGGCGGATTGACCTGCAACATCAGGGATTCGAGTTGGCTCGTTAACAAGCTGAGTCAGGTGGTTTGACTCAGCAAAGAGCTCAACATACCTTCCTTCGGGTGTTGTCTGGCCAGAAAAGCGAAGACAACTAGAATTGTGTACATTGTAATCGCCCGCAATGACGATTTCAGTGTGAGGATAATGGGCAACAATTCTTAGGATGGAGTCGGACAGAGCATCAAATTCGTTAAAAGTTGAATTTCTGTTCAGATTTGGGCTCCCATTGACCGTAAATTTGAACCACATGAAGTTAAAATTTGTGTTTGAGCACAAACCATGTTGTGGTTGAAGTTGGTACGCAACATCATTCCTTATATAAACAGCGAGACCGTGATGGGGAAAGAATAATGGCACTAAATTATAACCAGGCAGATTGAATTCCGTATGATCGGAGTTTTCTCCTACCTGAGTTTCACTCAGTGCCAAAACGGCTGGCCTGCTTTGCGCAGTATAGACGTATACAGCACAAAAATTCTGTCTAATCCCCCGAATGTTGCTAAAGTCGACTCTAAATTCACCCACCATTTCAATAAAAAACAAAAACTAACTAAAACCAAATCAGACAATTAACTAAGATGAATGTCTAATCTTAATCCCAATTTGAACTTTACTATAGCAAACTATCGCCAGTGTTATGCCTTGGCGACAGACTGCTACAGATCCGGCCCTGGTTACTAAGAAAAGACAAACACCTATATATCTAATATCATGACAGCTTAATCCCTGCGAGCACGGTGAGGGGATACCTACACAATGCAACAGCAATTACTGTGAGAGATAATGGGTAAGGAGAAGGAAGGAATTTACCGCTCTGTGTTATGATAATTTTTTTTTTTTTTCTATTTTTCATTTTTCGGTTTTTATTTGGGCTATTGCACTGTGTTGATTGTTGTTGTTAATTTTGTATGCACAAGAACTAGTCGGCCAACCATTCTCTTTTAAGTTAACAGGCGGCCGACTACCGAAGAAGAAAAATTAAAAAGGCGACTTTAACTTTAAATAATTACCAGAAAATATTTTTTTATGTTTTTTAACCAAAAATAGCTAGTTAAAAGTATAAATAACATAAAAACACACACATAGTGCATATACCTTCAATATCTTTACAATTATACAGCTGTTTTTAATACACTTCCACTATTTATTATTTTGCGAAAAAACCACAAATCCGATTCAGATCTCATACAAAAACTTGAAGATAACTTCCATTTTTTACAAGAAAACCAGTAGCTGCAATTGAGTGAAATTTTTTACCTTAGAAGAAATACTGTGAGCCTATTTAAAAATATTTGTTGCCGGGAGATTGAACGAAAGCCTTTACTATTAAGTTGCATCTACTTTACAACGTAGTGGCCGACTACTGGCTGGGGCCGACCACTGGTAACTAAATATTATGAAAAAAAAGACGAAACGAAGTTTCAGTTGTCAAATAAAATATTTTTTTATTTTTGTGTGTACCTACCTAGGTGTCAATTTTGTATATATACCTACCTAGGTAAGTACCGGTACCTATACCCATACGTAGGTGTGTACATTTTCAAAAAGTCGTTTCAACTTAACCTAAATTTATTTTAGGTAGATTACAAAATTAATTTTTTAATGTAGGCAGGTACCTCTACCTACCTCTAATAACTTTTTTGTTTGACATTTTTTCCTTTTTTGAAATGTAAGTGTAAAATAAATTTGAAAAACTTGAAATTGAATTTTTGCTTTTTGTTTTTTTGATGTTAAAAGCTTAAAACTTGCAAAAAATGTTTCAAAATAAATGTACCTACCTACACAAATTTGTAACACCCATGATTGATACCTTGTAATATTGTAACTGTGTGTATATCTTCTATGAACAAAATAATTTTTGATAGGTGTCTATCTCCCTCCGTTTATGGGTAAGAGCAAGTTTCTAAAACATTAGCTTTAAATGGATTAAAATTATTTTAAAATCAACGATAGTACATACTTACAATATAATGCGATAGTTTTTTTTTTTTTAAAGCCAAAAGTCTATTCTTTTTATTTGTTTTCAAAATAAAAATTTTCAATTTTTTTTTATTCGCATTTTGTTTTATAATTTTACGTAATTAAGTTATATTTTTTTTTCCAAAAATAATTGCTGTAATTAGTTTTTAGTCAAACGCTAAGAACTAGAATTTGTTTTATAGTTTAGTTTTTGAGAAAATCGTCACTTATGAAAGTACTTTTTTCTTCCAAAATTATTTTGTTTGGGTATTTATTACATTTATACAAAACATTAATTTTGGAGGTTAATCATAAAGAAATAGGGATCTTTTTTCTTGAAGTTTAAAAAGAATTTATTCTTATTTTTGATTTACAAGACCAATGTTTTATTTTTCAAACTCTTATACCTACATATAATGATAATATTAATTAATTGAGGATTACCCACCTAATATTAATTAATTGAGGATACCTACCTACCACAATTGTTTTACTAAAATAATTATCAAAACATAACTACAAAAAATGAACAATGAAAATCTTATACCTATAGGTCCAGTGTCTTATAAGATTAATATTATACTAGGTAACAAAAAAAAAGAAAATTATCAATTAAATGCAGTAAGTTTCTCGTGACTACAAATAGTAAGTTGGTTGAGTATTTCAGTAAGCCTTACTCGAAAAGGTACCTACTTGTACTTTTTTTTCAAATTTAAATTAACCTATAAATGAATGTACCACCAATGGCGCCCGTCGAACATGTTAAGTTATTTAATGTGAGTCAGGGCTGAGCGTAGCTATACCTAGGTATATACAAATTATTTGACTTCCTCACGCTTCACTTTCAAAAAAAAGTTATTCTAAAGATGTGGCAACTCTTAAAATGTACCCAATTCAAGCCTATTCAAGTTAATTTTTTTTTTGTAAAAAAGATATTTTTTTTTTTGTAAGAAAAATAATTTTTTTTGTACAGAAGTTAGTTTTTTTCCTCAATAAATTGTATGCAAAAATTTAGCCACATTTAAAGGCTAAATTTTAATATCTTAATTTGAAAATTCTTTCAAGTAGAAATGAAGTTATGCTTTTTTAAAAATCCAATTAGAAAATTGGTAGGCGATCCCAACATGATACCCACAAAGTGGTGTTGATAACTCAGCGTCAACATGGTTACATAGTGGTAAATTAGAAGTTCTAATGTCTCAATGAAAATCCTAAATAATGATAGCCATCATCCCTAATAACTTCAAACTTCCAAACTTACCGCTTAAAAAGACAAAAATAAACGAAAAATAATCATAAACATTTACAACTGGGTAGTTACCTACATACAGGTACCTAGTACCCAGTTAGCTTTTAATACAAATTATATACAAACATACCTACCTACCTAGGTTCACTGATCTCTATAATACACTGGATAGTGGATTCATATAAAAATCTTGAAGCAAATTGAAGGAAAATTATAACAGTGCAAGGATACAACTGTTGACAGTTGTCAATTTTTTTTTTTTAGTTTATAACAGTTTAAATTGTATTTAAATGGTGGTTTTTGTTTACATTTTTTTATTAGCTGATGTTTTTCGCGAGTGAGTAAGTAAGTTATTTATAATAGATCATAAAAAAAAGATTTTAATTGATTTTTTCATAGTTTTCTTCGATATAAAACACAAAACATTATAGAGATCATCAGTGATAGTGTCCCATTATCCTTACATGGTGAGATTGCTCTGGTGCAATGGACAGAACAGGTTGGCTTAACACTAATCGCAAGAGATATGAATTTCATGACTCTGCAACTGAAGGCATTCAAATTGCTGGGGAAGAATATTCCATATCTGCGAAGAGAACAGTATTCGTATCCATCAACCAGCAGTGCAAGGACTGCGTCTGTTGATGTTGCAAAATAAATAGGAATAATCAAATCTCTGTGGTTTTTGAAATTCATAATTTTAGTTTAAATAAAGATATCGCGACGCCAAGATCGCTTGCCACTCGAGTCTTGAAACAGAATTAATGAATCTTGAAATCGTCCTTTGAAATCAAATCACCCTTGTCAATATCTTCTGAGAGACCATCCCAACAATCATGTGTTCTGCAGATTCTTCAATTATACATTGTACTATAGGATCCGTTTTTTTTTGCCAAACGCTTAACACCATCAACAAGTTTTGGAAAATCTTGTTGGTGTAGTTCTTCAGCCTCCAATTTAGAGCACAATCCATCTTTCATGAACAAGACTGACTAAGATAGTTTCAGTTTGTAAACACACGCATACAATATTTCGAGATACTTTTAATTTAATTAACAATTTTAATTTTATAACATTTTATAAGACGCGTACTATGGAAAACGAGCGCTCGGTATATATTTTATCTGTTAAATACGCAGAAACAATTCTTAAACTGAATTTCTTCAAAATGTATTTAAGTTTGAGAGAAATATTACAATTTTTAATGAACACTTGTTAAAATTAATGGAAAACAATAGCAAATTAAACAATTTTATTTATGTTTTGTTTTCGTTTGCGTTTGTACTACAAACAAACCAAACCAGTGCTGTCAAACAAACAACTGATATCAATGCACGATTTTTTGTGATGATAAAAAACTATCTCTTGCTTTCCTTCGGTAAAAAAAAGAGACAAAAGTGTGCAAGGATACAATTGTCAGATTCAATTTGCTTCAAAAAAAGCTGTTATACGTATAGGGAATCCACTATCCAGTGTATTATAGAGATCAGTGCCTAGGTTAAAATAAAAAAGCGACATACCTACCTACCTACCATGCGTATTTTACACATCAAAAAACATCATCGCCATCACACTCATAAATTATTGTATCACTCATATACTTAACAGGCCTAAATATCCAGAAAGCAAAAAAAAAATCTACCTAGTGAATATGCCTTTATGACCTTCATGCCGCTGTGCCACCGCCGCCGCCTTGCACACATGCACACATGACACCCAAAGTTGTAAAAAAAAACCACCCCTTCCTTTATAACCGCAAAAAAAAAAACAACAAACATTAACAAAAACATTCCTTCTACCTATTTCACTCGTGACTATTATAAATTATACTATTCCTTTTCTATTCTTGCAAATAATTCTCCACAAAATTCAAATGTCTCCGTGAGATAGAGTTGTGGAATTCAATGAGATTATTGAGATTCTGTTGCAGCCTACTGAATGAAGATGTCAGTCCATTCGACATTCACCATGATAGTACTATGGTTTTCATATAGATGGACGAAACCAAAAAGAATCATCTAGTAGAATCCAGAACCCTAGAAAATTCTAGAACCCTTTATTTCGGATATAAATACAGGGCCACAAGTCCGAAAAGGGCAGTTTTGATTTTGAAAGTGAATACAAAAATGTCAGTGTGAATTAAGAGTTGCATACTTGTGCTTGGTTATAATAAAAGTAATAAAAGTAAAAGTATTTGAAATAAAAGCGTTTTATTTTGTGAAGTAATTGTCGTTTCAGTTTGAATAAAAGATATAAGTTTTATTTGCGAACCCTTAGTAAAATATTACAATATATAGATCGTTGCCCGTGGCAGTTGTTGAATGCTTAAGATCCACTGGTAGATATCCAGATGCATTTGCAGCAGATATATATATATATACGGATTTATATCCGTATGGAAGATGGTAGTAGCTGGGATTATGTGGATCAGTGGCTGTCTGGCATGATACAAGTTGTTCCGTTGACCTCAACTGTAATATCTGTACACATGGCAGATATTATATTTATATTTTTTTTTTGAATTAGTAAAACATGTCTTAAAACTTACCCGTCAACTTAAACATCGTATGACTACTTTTCTTTGAGTGTGCGATGGAGTAAAATGTTCACGTTATTACGAATCACTGTCGATTTCTCAAAATAATTGTAAGGTAGGTATAAAAATAAAAAGTTATCTGTACATACAGATTTTTCCAAATAATAAGTAAAACAAAAATACTATACGTAATTCCCCACCTAATAATTTAACTTCTGTAAGGCTCTATCGAAGTTATTTCCTAATCAGCAAATTTGACTCTGTAAGTTCTTAGAGAAACACATTTGGCCCACATTGAGAAGCTCGAAAGGCTTTTAAGCAATCATTTACAGATTTATTGGAAGTACTCAATTTATTTCGCTAAGGCCTTATGGAACAAAACTGCATTCAGACATTGCAAATGTGGTAGTGTAGTTTTGTTCAAGTGTTTCGATAGGCACATCTAAAAACCCTACTAAAAGGCTTGTCGAGGCCTAGGAGAAGCCTTTTCGAAGCACAATGCAAAACAAAATAAAAACAATTGTTTTATTTTTATTTCTACATTTTCTCCCTTATTTTCATGCAAGTAATGATTTTCTTTTGAAATGTAATGCACAATAATTATTTATATCTGAAAAAAACACATTACTTACTTGATGGATTTTGCGGGATTTGAACCGAGGATGGTTGGGTTAAGAGTCAAGCACCTTAGGTATTGAGCTAGCCTGGCATATGAAAAATGATTGTCAAATTGGAATCACTTGAAACCGAAATTTGCTTCCTAAAAACTTCCTTGAGACTTCCTGATGAATTGAACTAATTTAAAAAATACAGGTGACCATTCGCCTGTTGCTTGGAAGGGAGTTTTGTTACTAAATGTTATTTTTTTTTTAATTGTTAATGTTTCCATGATTACTCATCAGAGAAAACATGGAAGTTGTCACACAAACATACATTTTGTGAGACAACAATCAAAATACATGTAAGTTCCTTTTTCATTGAAAACGATTGTTTTTAAGAACGAAATGCTTTGATTTGAGAAAAAAATATAAAAAACTCTTTTATGCTCCATAAAATATGTGCATACTTTTCATTTTGTACACAAACCATTTACTGACAATTTTAATTTGTATCTTTTTTAAAAACACTAGGTTATTTGCCAAAATAAAAAACATTAACAATTACGACCATCATTATGTTTTTTTCAACTGAAAGTAGCTATAAAGTATAGATATTAAAAAACGTTTAAAATGTATTAAAAAACTACTGAGTAATGAAAGCTTCATACTAAGATAAATATTGAAAACATTCGAATTTCTTAACGTGACAATATTTTTTAACGATGAAACAGAAACTTTACTATGGTTACCTCGTATGTGAATAATTTAGCCAGCAGTAGCTTATTTTCACATCAATACTACTTTCCATGCGAAGTATCAGCTTTTAATGCTTTCATGTTGAGTGTGCAACACTTCGCTAGGACCAATTAATCGGAATTATTACTTTCCGCGCATGCATCTGAGAGGATGATTAAAATTATGTTTGCATAACCACCTCTTCACAGGTCTTATAGAAACAAATAAGGCTGACATCACTTCGCTGAGGCAAATCCATCGAAATAAATGCTTCTCGCGCATGCGTCTGACAGAGCTCATACAATTATTATGCTTGTGTCGGGCTTGTGTTTAATGGGTTATAGAACCAAAATTGGATTTCATGCTTAATCAGAGTTACCACTGCGATCAAATTTCATTCTGAGGGAATGATTTTTATTGGTGGTATCTGGGGTATTATTTTTTTAATAGAAATTAAAAAACAGAAAAGACAAACAAGGAATATGAAAAAAGTTGATCTGTTTTTGTCAAATCATTTCTAATAAAAAATGCTTAAATAATATGTATTTGTACTGCAATTCTGAATATAAATTACATAATAATAGTTCCATGTAAAAAAAATAAATATATATTTTTTCTTTATTTCAAGTGAATTTAAATTGTTTTTTTTTCCATAGTTATCTTAATGCAGAAACTTAATGTTTGTTCCGTTTTTGTTGTGCAAAATTTAAAAGCTTTACCTATACTCAATAAGTCGGTTTAATTTAAATTTTCTAATTTTCCTATTTTTATTTTCATAAATAATTTGACCTGTGGTAACCCTCTCTCGGCAGTAGAAACATACATGCGCCGAACAGTACACAAGATAATGCTTGTATCGGGCTTTTCCTCAGGGGGCTTACATAAACAAAATAAATTGACATATTTCCACTAACAATTATGCTTCCATTAGACTTTTGTACACTTAATAGCTTGTTTCAGGCCTTTCTAAGCTGGCCCTTCCTGGCTCTTGGCAATGCTTCCTAATGAAAGCTTTATCTTTGCTTTTATATCACATGCCTTTCAAAATTAATTTCTGGGCAGCCTTACGAAAACTATAACCAAATTGTAAATATTCAGGCTTGCAGAAAATTAAAGATTCTGCTTGTAATAGGTTTGTAGGAAGCTGTTTTCAGAAATATAGGTTTGAAAATTTGCAACTTCGATGTCCTAACTAAATACAAGCCTTGTAGAAACAATAACTTATAGGAATTCAAAAAATGAACCTTATAGAGGAAAAATTGTTAGTTGGGAGTTCAATTCAATTTCAAATTAAAAACTATAAGATTCCACTGCGACGTTTGCGGTTTTTTTTGAATGGCCTGACCAATCAAATTCGTGAAACTTAGGTTGAGGTCAATCACTTCGTCCTCATCCAACTTTGCTATCATAGCATCGAAGTTCGCCCACATCGCGGAGTGTTTAAGACTCTTTGATGTCTCCTCAGCCTTGTCAATGCTTCTCGTTTCCAAATAATTGGAGAACGAGCTAGTCAGAGTAGACATATCTTCAATAATTCTATCTTTCTTCGTGATGATCCTTAAATTAAATATAAGTTTGTATGAAAAATAGGTATAAACGCATATGTACATATGTGCCTATAGTTCGCTCTTTAAAAAAATATACATTCATATATTGAAGGGTTTTCAGTTTCTTCAGTTTCTTGCAACGGATTCGATTGGTCGGCCATACTAGTATTTGAAATATTATTTACAGATACAAAATTTACCGTTGCACGTCGTTTTGGCACAGTATATAATTCCATTATATCTTTATATGGCCATTCCGGTCGGTATTTTTCCATAGGAGCAACATCGTCCGCAGCGGACCCCGACTTATTTGGAATTTTTGCCTCCATCGCAAAATATTCAGCGGAGTTTTTCAGGCTGGTCCATAATTTTTTACATGAAATCGGATCTATTTCTGTGGCTTCAGATATTTTTTTCCATGTTTGCGCCTTATTAAGCCTCTCGCTATACGACTTATCGGCTATATCAAAGATGTGTTTGTACTTTTGCACTTCGATTGCCACTTTATGCTTTAAGTCGTATTCACAGTCTTTTTTTTTGTTTTTACAATTTTCAACACTCTGGCTTAGGGCTCAGTATATATTAATTCATCGAAATTCATATTATTATCATTTTTGCTATCCATTTTAATATTTTATCTTTATAATGCAAACAAAATGGTGGACCATCGTGACCACGATGCAAAAACTTAACATTTTAAGAAAATTTTCTTTTTCAATATTTGTGTGTTGTTGAATAATGTTCCAGCTTTTTTCAACGAAATATAATGCCATTTTAACGGGAACATCGAAAGAAACTAAGATATCATTATCTTCCAATTTAACCGTTTTAATTTGTTGAATAAATTTGTTTGAACTTTTAACATTAAATTTAGAATTCTCTGTTAATTTTGAAAGAATTTTAACTAGAAACTTTGACAATTGATAACATGGAACATTTATTGAAGAACAAATTGGCCGTAGCGGAATCCCATCTTTGTGTATTTTTGGTAATCCATACATTTTGGGAGCATTGGCAGTGTGAGTTGTTAATTTTTTCTTTTCAAATTCATTAATTTTGTTTTTATTAAAAAGTTTTTTAACAAAAATCTTCAAACTATTAATAACGATTTTTAGCCCAGTCAACGAAGACTCAAAATTATAAAATAAATGCAAAACACAGTGCTCATATAGTGCTCATATATACATACCCAAAGTCCCCAGCCCAGGGCCGCGAGCTAAACTCAGGAGGGGGTTAAAGGTACCCCTTTTAAGATTTTCGTGCATATTTGCACAACCTAGCATGTTAGCGGAAAAGTCTATACTACTTAATTAGAGACAATTAAATTGTCTATAAAAATCTCTATTAACATTTTTTCTAGGCTCAATAATAAAGGAGATGCGGGCGGTAGAAAAGTCAAAAAATCTGAAAAACATGATATTATCTTAGATATTGAATGTTTTCATCATGTCGTTATGCTAAGAAATGAGTTATAATTTCCTTTTTTTTCTATATATCCGAAACTATACGAAAAAGTTGATGTATACTAAATTAGGAACAATAAAAGCCAATTCTGCATTTTATTTTACAATTTAAATAAAAAAAATAAAAAACGAAATTTTCAACTTTTTTATTTTTTAATTTTGAGTAATTTTTACAAAAACTATGGATATCAATAACTTGATTTGAATATAAAATAAAAGAACGGAGTTCTGGCTTTCAAAAAAGGTAAATTTTGTTGTTGTAAGTGTTGCCGTTGTTTTTAAATATTATTTTAAAAAAATTTCTCCTCCTCTCTAAAGGGAGGGAGAAAGAACCCCCCTCTATGGCAAATAAATTTGTATTGTGTTCCTTTAAAAAAAACGTTATCGTTTTTTGGCGCCATATGAAGACAACTCTTGCTATTTAAATTTTGCCTAATTTAGTATACATTAACTTTTTCGTATAGTTTCGGATATACTATAGAAAAAAAAGTAAATTATAACTCATTTCTTAGCATCACGACGTGATGAAACAACAGTCAATGAATGTGTATTAACGCTTTTTGTTTTTTCCAGTAAATTGGTCAGAAAACATTCAATATCTAAGGTAATAACATGTTTTTCAGATTTGTTGACTTTTCTACCGCCCACATCTCCTTTATTATTGATCCTAGAAAAAATGTTAATAGAGATTTTTATAGACAATTTATTTGTCTCTAATTAAGTAGCGTAGACTTTTCCGCTAACATGCTAGGTTGTGGAAATATTTACGAAAATCTAAAAAGGGGTACTTTAACGCCCCTTCCTGAGGTCAGCTCGCGGTCCTGGGCTGGGGACTTTGGGTATGTTATACCTGGGGGTAACCCCCACCATATAAAAAAATAATCCAGAGAGTACTATTTTTTGCAAGCAAAATTCCTTCGTTGACTGTACTATTTGTTAAAAAACTTTTTGGAAGATAGTGATACTTCATTTCTTTCGATGTTATATCTTTATTTACAAATATTCCCGTTAAAATGGCATTGGATTTCATTGCAAAAAGTTGGAATATTATTCAACAATACACAAATATTGAAAAAGAAATTTTTCTTAAAATGTTAAGTTATTGCATCGTTGATAATAACTATTTTGAATTTAATAACCAAATTTATAAACAAAATCAAGGTGTTCCAATGGGAAGTCCTTTATCTCCTATTTTGGCTGATATTATAATGGAATACCACATAAACCAAAGTTTTTAGTGAAATATATGGATGACTTATTTGGTGTTTTTCTTGCGGCTCTTAATTCATTTCATCAAAATATACAGTTTACAGTCGAAATTGAAAGTTAAATTTATACATTGGGGGGGGGGGGGGGGGGGGGGGTTGAACCCCCAAAACACCCCCCCCCCCTAGGTGGAGGATCTCTATGTTCTTCAGTCTATGTAGGAACATCCAAACAAACATTACAAAATAGAATTGCTGGACACAAATCAGATATCAGACACGGTAATCATCAAAAAACTGATTTAGTATCGCATTGCGTAGAACAAAACCATAGAGCTGATTTAAACTTTGCCAACATTAAAATATTAGAAGTTGAAAAAGAATGCTGATGGATATGTTGCATATACAGAAAAATATATAGCCAACTTGCGAAAAAATAAAATTTAAGGGATTTTAACTTGATTTTTAAACTTGTTTTTTTTAAATTTAATTAATGTAGATTTTGTTTTCAATAATTTTCTAAATTTAAAATTAAATATTATTCAATATCATACACAAAATAAATCGGGTGGCAAAACGGCTCATGAAAAACCAGGGCCTAGTGACTAACAACTCGCAACGATTCCTGTGTGCGCCTGTCGACAGGAATGGAAGAGACCTACAATTTTATGTCGAATCCGAACGGCTAGACGAGAAGCACTTATTCGTGACAAGTGATACTCTTGGAGGATTTGTCAATTCCTCGCAAGAGGCAGAGCCCTGAAAAAAAACTTTTTTAGTTCTTAGGTGGACGAGGCTGGGAAGCGAACCAGGACCTCCAGCGTGCTAGTCGAACGCACTAAGCACTACGCTACAGGCTACTACAATATCATACACGTGTATGTACAAATTTGAGGCTCAAATAATTGTAAGTATTTATAATTTGTAATTTAGTTGATTTATAATGTATTTATTTTAATAAAGGCCTGATGTACCCTTGAACATACCCGAAACGTCGAAATAAAAAATCAAAAATTTGTTTCAATTGACCTTTAGCCTACAAAACAAGAAATTATCATAATTTATAAAAGTCACAATCATAATTTAAGAATTTATAAATATATATATTAGAAAAGTGAAGCGCTGGAATGATCGGTAACAAACTCAGCTGTCTAAGGCGCCAGTTATAGCTTTCATTGAAATCCATTATTGAAACACAAATCAGTGAAACAGTGGAATATTTTCTGACAAGTCGGTTATAGCTATCATGAAATTTTCTTTCATTGAAAATTCCATTCCCCATACAAAAAACAACTTTGAGGTTAAAGTCGATCATTGAACGAAAAACTGACAGACGAGAACAGGAAGAGAAAGGAACACATTTCATTGGAACGAATGTGTTCCACTTTTGGGAACAAAATATCAGCTGTTCATTGAAAACGATTTTCATCATTGAAAAACTAAAAGTGGTTTAATTAGAAAGTGTTAAAGCAAACTAAACATTTTTTTGACTAAACAAAATTTATAACTAACCACCTTCATTTTGGTACCAAAACGCCATCATATTTATTTGTTTAAGTGCATCAAAATTGAAAGACAAAATTTTCAATGATGGTTTTCAATGAAAGCTATAACTGGCGCCTAAGATGAATCCAATCGAAGAAGAGATATTCAGAGAAGACAACTACATAATCGAGTTTGAATATGACGTCATATTGCTTCTAGACAAGTTGGGAGGAAAAAATAGGGGAACACAATTTGATATACCTACAAATATATCAACAAGATATCCTAAAATTGCCTGCCTTAATTCGATGGAAAAAAGAAGAGTGGAAAATATTCTCCGATCTATTCATGGATGTGGTAAAAAACAATAATGAAATTCCAGGTTCAGGGAAATTAAATCACTTGCGATCATGTATCTCTGGAGAAGCTCGATGGCCAATTGCTAGCCTCATACAAGGACCTTTGGCAAACTATAAAGAAGCATGGCAGACTCTCATCAGAAGATACGAGAACAACAGAATTCATTTTTCCACACAACAAAAAAACCGGAGGAACCGATATCAAGTAAAAAGGAAAAGGATTAAGAAGTAGTTAAAACGGAAGAACTCGTAAAGGGCAACTTAAAGAAAGAAGAAGAAATTCTGAAGCATGCAGATGAGCCTTTAACTCCGCCCAAACCTTCTCCAAAAAAGGAAGAATCTTTATCTCCCAAAAAAGAACATAAACCATTGCAATCAGAAGAAAAAGAAGCACTAGAGAAAGAAACCAAAGTGAGACCAAGTGCTCCTCAGGTGTTGAAGCTATTTTTGCACAACAGGAAATTTCACACAACACTCTACGAAACGACAATTATCAAACAAAGAGAAAGTTCGAGGAAAATCCACACAAAAAATGGGTTCCTTCAGACAACAGCAATAAAAAATATAAATCCTTATCTTCCCTTATGGTAAAGGAGAATGACAGTCCAATGGTGATATTAGCTACAGCATAGGTATCAGCCATATCGCCAAATGGTGAAACATGTTTATTACGGGCATTGATTGATCAAGGTTCCCAAATATCAATGATATCTGAGAAGCAGTTCAGATCCTCTCATTTCCAAGAAAAAATAAAAACTGAACTAACTGGGTTGTCGGATGCAGCAGTCGGTACATCAAAGTCAAGGGTGTATTTAGCGATACGACCGAGATTTATGAGCAAAAACAAAACGCATGCAGAGTTTTTGGTACTACCTACCCTCCTAAAATCACTACCTGACCAATTAATGGGAAAATTACATTCTGGCAGACAAAAATTTACATAAAAATGATCGTATTGACATAATCATCGGTAGTGACTTATATCCAAAACTAATTGAAGAAGGAGTAAGAAAGCAAAACGGCATCGTGGGACAGAATACAATGTTTGGATGGATAGCTTCCGGCACACTACAAGAGAAACGACAATGTAGCAAAATCATGTCAGCAGTCACATCATCAATGGAAAAATTCTGGGAGATTGAAGATATAGAAGACGATAGTGAAATTTCACAAAACGACATCTGCATGCAGGCATATACAGAAACAACTACAAGAGACAAGAATGGCAGATACGTGGTGAAGGTGCAATTAAGAACAGACATAGGGCTTGGAGAATCTAGGCAACAAGCATTAGCTAGATTCTTGCAGCTTGAAAAAAAATGAGTTACAAAATAAAAACAGACTACATACAGTTTATGGAAGAATACGGAAAGCTGGGCCATGTGGTAAAGGTAAACGAGCCACAAGAAAAGAATGGCAAATACTATTATCCGCACCATGCAGTTGTGAAAGATACAAGCACAAATAATCATATACAGATGTCTCACGTCCATACAAACTAATATCATCAAACATTTTTACCAGCAGACAAAAACCAGCAGTCAAGAGCTTTTGTTAAGTAGATTTTATAATAAGAAGAGAATTCTTTGTAATGCAGAGAAAAGCACAAGAATATCTATTTGATCTTTTTTATCATAATAACAAAAGAGATCGATGTCGATGCAGGAGCAGGCAGCAATTCTGTTTTCTGCATGAAGGAAGGTGGTAGTTTGGTAGATTTGCAGAATTTGTTTCTTGCTGTGAATTTGCTTCTAATTAGTCCAGTCGAATCGTCATTTGACCTTGCGTTGATCGGCACGGTCTGTTTTTTTTTTTCATGAACCGATAACGGCTTACAAGAAAAGCTTAACCCTAGATTTGCACCACCTGACAACTTTTTTTTACCAAAGTTATTCGTAAAAACGTACTTTTTGATTTTTTTTTGGATTTTTGCAAATATCTCGGCTCCAGTACATTGCACAGTAAAAAAAAATTAAATACGTTTTGTTTGTAACAAAATTATCTAGCATGAAGAGTTAAGTTTTTTTGTTTGAACATTTTTTTTTTTTTGTCTCCAAGTTGCGTGGTATTATTGTACATTTTGTAAATCAATGTAAATAAAATAAAAATTAAATTTATAACAAAAACTAAGTTAAATTGTATTTTATTTTATTTTTAAAAATATTTAAACTAGTATAACAACTTTAATTTATATTGGTAATTGCTACGCGTTTCGGAGTGCATCTACTCCATCATCAGGCGAATGACTACAGTTTTGTTGTTCTTTTTTTTTTGTGGGAAAGCTTTCCTTTTTTGTTGTGCCACTGAATATTTGGTGATGATCATGTTGAGCTTTTTTGGTTCTGGGTTTATGTTTGTCTTTTTTCTTTTCTATGGTGTTTGATTGCAGTGTCGTATAGTGCGTTTCTTTTTAATGTCAATTTGTCGTTCAATAGTTGTGATACTAGTTTAAATATTTTAAAAAATAAAATCAAAAATAAAATAAAATACAATTTAACTTAGGTTTTGTTATAAATTTAATTTTTATTTTATTTACATTGATTTACAAAATTTACAAAAAGTTACCGTTAGTTTTAGTAATTGTCTTGTGGTTTTTAGACGGTTTTTCATTATTATTTCGAAAAAAGCTTTTATTTTGGTTAGATTTTCTTTTGTGTTTTGTCACGCTGTTGCTATTCCCTACAATTTAAAAAAAATTGAGCTCTTAACTCCAAACGGGAGCCGAGAAATCTATGAATGAACACAGGCAAGTCGAACCCCCCAAAAAAGTCATTTTCTGTTTTTTACGAATGTCTTGGCTCCAGTATATCGCAAAGTAAAAAATGAAAAAAATATTATTAATTTGAATATTAGCTATTGTGAATTGAAATTGAAATTGTGAACCGGCTTAAATAATAACTTATTTAACGTCCTTTTAATTTCTTAAAATTCAAATCTGGTATTTCTGAATTGTTCAGGATATTGGCCTTGTAAATAACCCAAGTTTTCGACCTCGAGCGCCGCGGTGACAGCTTCATGTCCAAAAATTAGAAAAACCACGATTTTTTTCGCGCTTTTTTCAGTTATTGGTGATTTTAGTCCTAAATAATTAATTTTAAATAGAAGCATTGTTCTACGATTTCAAAGTGTTTTAATTTTCTTCAACTTGAGACCTAAACCAACTCTGTAGATCCAATGGTTTCCAAAATACAACAATTCAAATTTGAGCGATAAAAAAATTATATAAATAGTAGTGTTATCAAACTGTATAATGGCAAATAAAGAGTGGTTGACATAAATACATCAAAGCAATGGATCGTGTGGACTGAGCCCAAATAATAGGACAACCATACCGGAAGGGGGGGTCTATATACCCCCGTTAAGATGGGAGGGGCAATTGTGTAAGAAAATGACTTAAGGAAGACACAACACTATTGAAAAACAATGGTAACACCCACAATGTTCTTCTATAACTTATCTTGAACCCAGAAACCCAATCTTAAATTTTCTGTTTAAATAAAGTTATTTTAATCGATAGTTTTTGAGAAATTTATTTCCAAACTTAACATTCTGAAAAAAAAAACGTTCTACTATTTACTTGGAGCAAATTTCTTTTTCAATATTTTGGGTTTGGAAATTAATTTCTCAAAACCTCGATTAAAATAACTTTATTTAAACAGAAAATTGAAGAATGGTTTTCTGGGTTCAAGATTAGCTATAGAAGAACATTGTGGGTGTTACCATTGTTTTTCAATAGTGTTGTTTCTTCCTTAAGTCATTTTTTTACACAATTGCACGTCCCATCTCAACGGGGGTATATAGACCCCCCTTCCTGTATGGTTATCCTATTATTTTGGCTCAGTCTACACGCTCCATTGTTTTGATGTTTTTATGTCAACCATTCTTTATTTGCCATTTTACTGTTTGATAACACTTCTATTTATATAATTTTTTATCGCTAAATTTTGAATTGTTGTATTTTGGAAACCATTGGGTCTACAGAGTTGGTTTTGGTCTCAAGTTGAAGCAAATTTATACACTTTGAAATCGTAGAACAATGCTTTTATTTAAAATTAATAATTTAGGACTAAACTCACCAATAACTGAAAAAAGCGCGAACAAAATCGTGGTTTTTCCGATTTTTGACCATGAAGCTGTCACCCCGTCGCTCGAGGTCAAAAACTTGGGTTATTTACTAGGCCAATATCGTGATCAACTCAGCAAAAAATCAGAAATACCAGATTTGACGCATACGTGAGTGTACATAATATAGTTGAATGAATGAATGAATAATTAAAGGGGTTTAAGTACACTGCGACCTAAAGATCTATTGTGCCCCCGTTTAGGGCTAGATGAGATCGCTCATTCTATAGCTCTTTCTCCGAGTTTGTTTCTTTGAGAAACTTGAGTATTTGGAGAACTTTTAGAGATGGTAGTTCGCTCTCTTCTATCTGGTGACGTCCCAGATACCTATGTCTTTGTTGCACGAGTGCATCGCATTTACCTAATATGTGGTCAGGTGTTTCCTCATGAGTGTCGCAGAATCTGCATGTAGCACTACTCACCAGCCCAAGAATACTTAGGTGTCTTTTTAGTTTGCAGTGACCAGTGAGGAAACCTGTTATTATTCTGAGGTTATTCCTGCTTAAGCCTATACAGGATGCAAAGCGTTCTTGGTTGTAGCTCCCAAGAAGTGGTTTCGCTTGCCTCAGGTGGGGGAGTTCTGTCCATAATTTGGATCTTTTGGCCTCCTCTTCTGTTTTAATTTTATTTTTAATCACATTTTCTCCTATACCACAATAGGGCTCGGGACCCATTAAGGGTGTCGTTGCTCCTATTTTTTCCAAGGAGTCTGCCACGTCATTACCCTGAATATGAAGTGCAACATTTTTATTTTTGCCAAGGTCGTTTAACCTATCCACGCACTCCCATACCAGTTTTGAACTAATGGCATAGGAGTTCAGTGCCTTGAGCGCGGATTGGCTGTCCGACGTTATGGCTTGGTTAGGGTAGTTTCTTTCGAGATTTAGTTCGGCACATTTTCCTATGGCATTTACCTCCGCTTGGAAAATGCTAGTGGACTGTCCCATCGACAGAGAAAGTTTGGTTCTTGGCCCAAAAATTCCTGCACCCGTCCCTTGAGACGTTCTCGATCCATCTGTGTACCATTTGATGGAATTTGCATTGAGAGAGTAGTTTATTGTTCCGCCTACCCATTCTTTCTTGCTACTTAAATCCGTTCTGAATTTTTTCTTGAAGTTGTACTTTTTAGTCATGCCATCTCTTGGAATGTCAAGTAATTTCGATACTGAGGACCTGGAAATGGATTCCCTTTCTCTAATTCCTATACATTTACCCTTCCCAGTACCTTCCCTGGCGAATCTTAGGATGGCTCCCTTTGCTGCGCTTTCTACCACCACATAAAGTGGGGTTAGGTGAAGGATAAGTGGGACAAGTTCTCATTGCTCCAGTAATGCATATGCAAGCGAGCCTTTGAATTTTGTCTAGTGATTTCCTAGTTGTTGCTAATTCGGTTCTTTTGTGCCATGCAACCGCATGTAATGATGGGCCTTACCATCATGGTGTACATTCATCTAATGATGTTTGGTTTGCAACCCCATGATTTCCCTGCAAGCCTCTTGCATATCATAAGGGCTTTTGCGGCTTTCCCGATAGTTAGTTCGACATGTTTATTCCAGAGTAGTTTGCTATCTAATGTAATTCCCAGATATTTTACCTCCTTCTGGGTATCAATTACTTCACCAGCTAACCTGATAGTTTTCATGCGTGGCAGAAGTCTTTTCTTAGTAAATGGCACGATAGTTGTCTTCGTAGGGTTTATACCGAAAGGCACCATTTCCTATTAATTGTCAGTCCTCTTTGGATTATATCACAAAGAGTTCCTTCAGACTTCCCTAAGGCTATTAAAACAATGTCATCGGCAAAGCCAATGCAGCGTATGCCTTGAGAAGTAAGACTTTCGAGTAGTTCATCAACTACAAGACTCCACAGCAAGGGTGACAGTACCCCTCCCTGCGGACATCCTCTTGTTGTGATGATTTTCTGAATCTTTTGCCCTGCGTGTGCTTCCACCATTATTGTGCCTAGCATCTCACCTATCCATCTGGTTATAGTGATGGGTACGCATTTCCTAACGAGTGCTTTAATGACAGCCTCATGAGAGGTGTTGTCAAAGGCACCTTCAATGTCTAAGAAGGCACATAAGGCCGTTTCTTTGACATCTAGGGCTATTTTCACAGTATTTGTGAGCTCATAAAGTGCGGTCTCGGTAGATCTGCCCGTTCTATATGCATGCTGGCGATGGTTAAGAGGCATTTTTATTAATACATCCGATTTAGTGAAGTTATCAATTATCTTTTCCAAAGTCTTCAGTAAAAAAGATGTTAAACTTATCGGCCTGAAAGATTTTGGATGTGTTGTATCTTTTTTCCCAATCTTGGGAATAAATATGACTTTAGCTCTTCTCCATAGACTTGGTATATGCCCAAGTGCAATGCTACTTCGAAGTATGCTAATAAGGTAAGGCATTAATTCCTCTTTCCCTTTTACCCGGTGACTTAAAAGGTTGAATGGTACTGATTGCCCATTCAATCCTTTGTCCTAAGCAGATAGTTGAAGCTATCTTCCAGTTTTCCCGGTTTGGTTTGAGAGGTATTCTCTCTATTGTACTTCCAGCCATTGGAAAACTACCCGGAAAATGAGTATTTAGTAGCAGAGTGGACCTTTGCTCCTCATTTTCCTTAAAGCTGCCATCAGGCTTCCGAAGTGCTAGAGAAGTCGGAGCCTTCTCTTTAGCTAGAGTTTTGTGCAGCCTTGCTGCAGCAGGGGTAGAGGTAATTCCCTCACAGAAAACCACAAAGCTATTTCTTTTGGCTTTCCTTATTTCCCTGTTATATTTTGTTAACTCAGTAGTGTAATTATTCCACTCCCTAGTTCTTTTTTTTCCTTGAAGAGTTTTCTCACCTTGGATTTTAGCTTTGAAAGATTTTTGTTTCACCATGTAGCATCAACTTGCTTTATTTGTGGTTTAAGAGGGCAACTCATTTATAGCCCTACTAAATTCGTTCACAATATGTTCTAGTTCTAGGTGACTTTTTGTCGTTTCTGCTGGACCTATATGTATAAGGTTTGTTTTAAGAACGTTTTTATAAAGGTTCCAGTTTGTTTTCTTTTGGTTCCTTCCAGAGGTATTCTCTGTGAGAAGGCCCTCTAAGCTAAACACTATTATTCTGTGGTCAGACATCGAGGGTTCGTTGGAGACTCTCCAATCCCTTAGTAAGCGAACTATGTTCGGAGTCCCGAACGTTAAGTCTAAAACCTCTTTTCTGTTTCTAGTAACAAAAGAAGGAGTATTCGCTACGTTAAATATATCTAGGTTTTTCTCGATAATAAAGTCTAAAAGGATTTATATCAGTACTCCCCCATGTTGTGTGGTGGGCGTTGGCATCACATCCCACCATCAACGGGACTCGTAATATACTTACATAATATAGTTACTGTAATATTTATTTATCATACAGAAAAGGTTTTTTTTTGTATGACTTGCCCTTATTCATTCATTCATTGCTCAGCTCTAGTTTGTCGTAGGGAGCTATTTTTGTATTAATTAGTTATTAATTAAGCCGATTCACAAGCCTTTATCAAAATTATAACTCAAAAGTATTTGTTCAACAAAAAAAAAAAAAAAATGAATAAAACTGACTAAAACTAGCGTGCCAGTCGAACGGACTAACCATTACGCTACGGGCTATTACAATATCATACACATGTATGTATGTACAAATTTGAGGCTCAAATAATTGTAAGTATTTATGATGTGTATTTTAGTTGATTTATAATGTATTTATTTTAATAAAGGCCTATAGCCTATGCTAGGCCTATGTTTTAATTGACCTATAGCCTACAAAACAAGAAATTATTATAAGGTCACAATCATAATTCAAGAATTTATAAATATATATATTAGAAAAGTTAAGCGATGGAATGATCGGTAACAAACTCAGCTGTCTAAGATGAATCCAATCGAAGAAGAGATATACAGAGAAGATAACTACATAATCGAGTTGGAATATGATGTCATATTGCTTCTAGACAGGTTGGGACGAAAAAAAGGGGAAAACAATTTGATATACGTACAAATATATCAACAAGATATCCTAAAATTGCCTGCCTAAATTCTATGGAAAAAAGAAGAGTGGAAAATATTCTCCGATCTATTCATGGATGTGGTAAAAAACAATAATGAAATTCCAGGTTCAGTGAAATTAAATCACTTGCGATCATGTATCTCTGGAAAAGTTCGATGGTCAATTGCTAGCCTCATATAAGGACCTTTGGCAAACTATAAAGAAGCATGGCAGACTCTCATCAGAAGATACGAAAATAACAGAATTCATTTTTCCACACAACAAAAAAACCGGAGGAACCGATATCAAGTAAAAAGGAAAAGGATCAAGAAGTAGTTAACTCGTAAAGGGCGATTTAAAGAAAGAAGAAGAACTTCTGAAGCATGGAGATGAGCCTTTAACTCCGCCCAAACCTTCTCCAAAAACGGAAGAATCTTTATCTCCCAAAAAAGAACATAAACCATTGCAATCAGAAAAAAAAAGAAGCACTAGAAAAAGAAACCAAAGTGAGACCAAGTTCTCCTCAGAGACGTGTTCAAGCTATTTTTGCACAACAGGAAATTTCACACAACACTCTACTACACAACGACAATTATTAAACAAAGAGAAAGTTCGAGGGAAATCCACACAAAAAATGGGTTCCTTCAGACAACAGCAATAAAAAATATAAATCCTTATCTTCCCTTATGGTAAAGGAGAATGACAGTCCAATGGTGATATTAGCTACAGCACAGGTATCAGCCATATCGCCAAATGGTGAAACATGTTTATTACGAGCATTGATTGATCAAGGTTCCCAAATATCAATGATATCTGAGGAAACAGTGCAGATCCTCTCATTGCCAAGGAAAAAAATAAACACTTAACTAACTGGGTTGTCGGATGCAGCAGTCGGTACATCAAAGTCAAGGGTGTATTTAGCGAAACGACCGAGATTTATGAGCAAAAACAAAACCCATGCAGAGTTTTTGGTACTACCTACCCTTCTAAAACCACTACCTGACCAATCCTTTGAGTTCAAAAAAAATTAATGGGAAAATTACATTCTGGCAGACAAATATTTACATACAAATAATCGTATTGACATAATCATCGGTAGTGACTTATATCCAAAACTAATTGAAGAAGGTGTAAGAAAGCAAAACGGCATCGTGGGACAGAGTACAATGTTTGGATGGATATTTTCCGGCACACTACAAGAGAAACGACAATGTAGCAAAATCATGTCAGCAGTCACATCATCAATGGAAAAATTCTGGGAGATTGAAGATATAGAAGACGATAGTGAAATTTCAGAAAACGTCATCTGCATGCAGGCATATACAGAAACAACTACAAGAGACAAGAATGGCAGATACGTGGTGAAGGGGCAACTAAGAACAGACAAAGAGCTTGGAGAATCTAGGCAACAAGCATTAGCTAGATTCTTGCAGCTTGAAAAAAAAAAAATGAGTTACAAAACAAAAACAGACAACATACAGTTTATGGAAGAATACGAAAAGCTGGGCCATATGGTAAAGGTAAACGAGCCACAAGAAAAGAATGGCAAATACTATTATCCGCATCATGCAGCTGTGAAAGATACAAGCACAAGTAGTCATATACAGATGTCCCACGTCCATACAAACTAATGTCATCAAACATTTTTACCAGTAGACAGAAACCAGCAGTCAAGAGCTTTTGTTAAGTAGATTTTATAGTAAGAAGAGAACTCCAGCTGACAGAACAAGAACCACAAAAATCTTTTTGTAATGCAGAGAAAAGCACAAGAATATCTGTTTGATCTTTTTCTCATAATAACAAAAGAGGTCGATGACGATGCAGGAGCAGGCAGCAATTCTATTTTCTGCATGTAGGAAGGTGGTAGTTTGGTAGATTTGCAGAATTTGTTTCTTGCTGTGAATTTGCTTCTAATTAGTCCAGTCGAATCTTCATTTGACCTTGCGTTGATCGGCACTGTCTGTTTTTTTTTTTCATGAATCGATAACGGCTTACAAGAAAAGCTTAACTCTAGATTTGCACCACCTGACAACTTTTTTTACCAAAGTTATTCGTAAAAACGTACTTTTTAATTTTTTTTTTGGATTTTTGCAAATATCTCGGCTCCAGTACATTGCACAGTAAAAAAAATTAAATACGTTTTGTTTGTAACAAAATTATCAAGCATGAAGTGTTAAGTTTTTTTGTTTGAACATTTTTTTTTTTGTCTCCAAGTTGCGTGGTATTATTGTACATTTTGTAAATCAATGTAAATAAAATAAAAATTAAATTTATAACAAAAACTAAGTTAAATTGTATTTTATTTTATTTTTAAAAATATTTAAACTAGTATAACAACTTTAATTTATATTGGTAATTGCAACGCGTTTCGGAGTGTATCTACTCCATCATCAGGCGAATGACTACAGTTTTGTTGTTCTTTTTTCTTTTTTGTGGGAAAGCTTTCCTTTTTTGTTCTGCCACTGAATTTTTGGTGATGACCATGTTGAGCTTTTTTGGTTCTGGGTTTATGTTTGTCTTTTTTCTTTTCTATGGTGTTTGATTGCAGTGTCGTATAGTGCGTTTCTTTTTAATGTCAATTTGTCGTGCAATAGTTGTGATACTAGTTTAAATATTTTTAAAAATAAAATCAAAAATAAAATAAAATACAATTTAACTTAGGTTTTGTTATAAATTTAATTTTTATTTTATTTACATTGATTTACAAAATTTACAAAAAGCTACCGTTAGTTTTAGTAATTTTCTTGTGGTTTTTAGACGGTTTTTGATTATTATTTCGAAAAAAGCTTTTATTTTGGTTAGATTTTCTTTTGTGTTTTGTCACGCTGTTGCTATTCCCTACAATTTAAAAAAAATTGAGCTCTTAACTCCAAACGGGAGCCGAGAAATCTATGAATGAACACAGGCAAGTCGAACCCCCCAAAAAAGTCATTTTCTGTTTTTTACGAATATCTTGGCTCCAGTATATTGCAAAGTAAAAAATGAAAAAAAAAATATTATTTATTTGAATATTAGCTATTGTTTAAATAAATGAATATTTTTTTTTTAACAAATAACTGCAAATTAACAGCTAGTTTTAGTCAGTTTTATTCATTTTTTTTTGTTGAACAAATACTTTTGAGTTATAATTTTTATAAAGGCTTATTTAACGTCCTTTTAATTTCTTAAAATTAAACAAAAAAGCTCCCTACGACAAACTAGAGCTGAGCAATGAATGAATAAGGGCAAGTCATACAAAAAAAAAACCTTTTCTGTAATATAAATAAATAGTACAGTAACTATATATGTACATTCAATTGTTGTATTTTGGAAACCATTGGGTCTACAGAGTTGGTTTTGGTCTCATGTTGAAGCAAATTTATACACTTTGAAATCGTAGAACAATGCTTTTATTTAAAATTAAAAATTTAGGACTAAACTCACCAATAACTGAAAAAAGCGCGAACAAAATCGTGGTTTTTCCGATTTTTGACCATGAAGCTGTCACCCCGTCGCTCGAGGTCAAAAACTTGGGTTATTTACTAGGCCAATATCGTGATCAACTCAGCAAAAAATCAGAAATACCAGATTTGACGCATACGTGAGTGTACATAATATAGTTGAATGAATGAATGAATAATTAAAGGGGTTTAAGTACACTGCGACCTAAAGATCTATTGTGCCCCCGTTTAGGGCTAGATGAGATCGCTCATTCTATTGCTCTTTCTCCGAGTTTGTTTCTTTGAGAAACTTGAGTATTTGGAGAACTTTTAGAGATAGTAGTTCGCTCTCTTCTATCTGGTGACGTCCCAGATACCTATGTCTTTGTTGCACGAGTGCATCGCATTTACCTAATATGTGGTCAGGTGTTTCCTCATGAGTGTCGCAGAATCTGCATGTGGCACTACTCACCAGCCCAAGAATACTTGGTGTCTTTTTAGTTTGCAGTGACCAGTGAGGAGGTTATTATTCTGAGGTTATTCCTGCTTAAGCCTATACAGGATTCAAAGCGTTCTTGGTTGTAGCTCCCAAGAAGTGGTTTCGCTTGCCTCAGGTGGGGGAGTTCTGTCCATAATTTGGATCTTTTGGCCTCCTCTTCTGTTTTAATTTTATTTTTAATCACATTTTCTCCTATACCACAATAGCGCTCGGGACCCATTGAGGGTGTCGTTGCTCCTATTTTTGCCAAGGAGTCTGCCACGTCATTACCCTGGACACCTACGTGCCCAGGTACACAATGAAGTGTAACATTTTTATTTTTGCCAAGGTCGTTTAACCTATCCACGCACTCCCATACCAGTTTTGAACTAATGGCATAGGAGTTCAGTGCCTTGAGCGCGGCTTGGCTGTCCGGCGTTATGGCTTGGTTACGGTAGTTTCTTTCGAGATTTAGTTCGGCACATTTTCCTTTGGCATTTACCTCCGCTTGGAAAATGCTAGTGGACTGTCCCATCGACAGAGAAAGTTTGGTTCTTGGCCCAAAAATTCCTGCACCCGTCCCTTGAGACGTTCTCGATCCATCTGTGTACCATTTGATGGAATTTGCATTGAGAGAGTAGTTTATTGTTCCGCCTACCCATTCTTTCTTGCTACTTAAATCCGTTCTGAATTTTTTCTTGAAGTTGTACTTTTTAGTCATGCCATCTCTTGGAATGTCAAGTAATTTCGATACTGAGGACCTGGAAATGGATTCCCTTTCTCTAATTCCTATACATTTACCCTTCCCAGTACCTTCCCTGGCAAATCTTAGGATGGCTCCCTTTGCTGCGCTTTCTACCACCACATAAAGTGGGGTTAGGTGAAGGATAACCTCCATTGCTGCAGTGGGACAAGTTCTCATTGCTCCAGTAATGCATATGCAAGCGAGCCTTTGAATTTTGTCTAGTGATTTCTTAGTTGTTGCTAATTCGGTTCTTTTGTGCCATGCAACCGCACCATATGTAATGATGGGTCTTACCATCATGGTGTACATTCATCTAATGATGTTTGGTTTGCAACCCCATGATTTCCCTGCAAGCCTCTTGCATATCATAAGGGCTTTTGCGGCTTTCCCGATAGTTAGTTCGACATGTTTATTCCAGAGTAGTTTGCTATCTAGTGTAATTCCCAGATATTTTACCTCCTTCTGGTTATCAATTACTTCACCAGCTAACCTGATAGTTTTTATGCGTGGCATAAGTCTTTTCTTAGTAAATGGCACGATAATTGTCTTCGTAGGGTTTATATTTAGTCCTACCAAAAGGCACCATTTCCTAGTAATTGTCAGTCCTCTTTGGATTATATCACAAAGGGTTCCTTCAAACTTCCCTAAGGCTATTAAAACAATGTCATCGGCAAAGCCAATGCAGCGTATGCCTTGAGAAGTAAGACTTTCGAGTATTTCATCAACTACAAGACTCCACAGCAAGGGTGACAGTACCCCTCCCTGCGGACATCCTCTTGTTGTGATGATTTTCTGAATCTTTTGCCCTGCGTGTGCTTCCGCCATTATTGTGCCTAGCATCTCACCTATCCATCTGGTTATTGTGATGGGTACGCATTTCCTAACGAGTGCTTTAATGACAGCCTCATAACAGGTGTTGTCAAAGGCACCTTCAATGTCTAAGAAGGCACATAAGGCCGTTTCTTTGGCATCTAGGGCTATTTTCACAGTATTTGTGAGCTCATAAAGTGCGGTCTCGGTAGATCTGCCCATTCTATATGCATGCTGGCGATGGTTAAGAGGCATTTTTATTAAAACATCCGATCTAGTGAAGTTATCAATTATCTTTTCCAAAGTCTTCAGTAAAAAAGATGTTAAACTTATCGGCCTGAATGATTTTGGATGTGTTGTATCTTTTTTCCCAATCTTGGGAATAAATATGACTTTAGCTCTTCTCCATAGACTTGGTATATGCCCAAGTGCAATGCTACTTCGAAGTATGCTAATAAGGTAAGGCATTAATTCCTCTTTCCCTTTTTGTAAAAGGGCTGGAAAAATACTGTCTACACCCGGTGACTTAAAAGGTTGAAAGGTACTGATTGCCCATTCAATCCTTTGTCCTAAACAGATAGTTGAAGCTATCTTCCAGTTTTCCCGGTTTGGTTTGAGAGGTATTCTCTCTATTGTACTTCCAGCCATTGGAAAACTACCCGGAAAATGAGTATTTAGTAGCAGAGTGGACCTTTGCTCCTCATTGTCCGTAAAGCTGCCATCAGGCTTCCGAAGTGCTAGAGAAGTCGGAGCCTTCTCTTTAGCTAGAGTTTTGTGCAGCCTTGCTGCAGCAGGGGTAGAGGTAATTCCCTCACAGAAAACCACAAAGCTATTTCTTTTGGCTTTCCTTATTTCCCTGTTATATTTTGTTAACTCAGTAGTGTAATTATTCCACTCCCTAGTTCTTTTTGCCTCCTTGAAGAGTTTTCTCACCTTGGATCTTAGCTTTGAAAGAGTTTTGTTTCACCATGGCCCTACTAAATTCGTTCACAATATGTTCTAGTTCTAGGTGACTTTTTGTCGATTCTGCTGGACCTATATGTATAAGGTTTGTTTTTATAAAGGTTCCAGTTTGTTTTCTTTTGGTTCCTTCCAGAGGTATTCTCTGTGAGAAGGCCCTCTAAGCTAAACACTATTATTCTGTGGTCAGACATCGAGGGTTCGTTGGAGACTCTCCAATCCCTTAGTAAGCGACATATGTTCGGAGTGCGGGACGTTAAGTCTAAAACCTCTTTTCTGTTTCTAGTAACAAAAGAAGGAGTATTCCCTACGTTAAATATATCTAGGTTTTTCTAGATAATAAAGTCTAAAAGGTACTCACCCCTCTGATTTATATCAGTACTCCCCCATGTTGTGTGGTGGGCGTTGGCATCACATCCCACCATCAACGGGACTCGTAATGTAGTTACATAGTATAGTTACTGTAATATTTATTTATCATACAGAAAAGGTTTTTTTTTGTATGACTTGCCCTTATTCATTCATTCATTGCTCAGCTCTAGTTTGTCGTAGGGAGCTATTTTTGTATTAATTAGTTATTAATTAAGCCGATTCACAAGTCTTTATCAAAATTATAACTCAAAAGTATTTGTTCAACAAAAAAAAAAAACAAATGAATAAAACTGACTAAAACTAGCGTGCCAGTCGAACGGACTAACCATTACGCTACGGGCTACTACAATATCATACACATGTATGTATGTACAAATTTGAGGCTCAAATAATTGTAAGTATTTATGATTTGTATTTTAGTTGATTTATAATGTATTTATTTTAATAAAGGCCTATAGCCTATGTTTTAATTGACCTATAGCCTACAAAACAAGAAATTATTATAATTTATAAAAGGTCACAATCATAATTCAAGAATTTATAAATATATATATAAGAAAAGTTAAGCCATGGAATGATCGGTAACAAACTCAGCTGTCTAAGATGAATCCAATAGAAGAAGAGATATGCAGAGAAGATAACTACATAATCGAGTTGGAATATGATGTCATATTGCTTCTAGACAAGTTGGGAGGAAAAAATAGGGGAACACAATTTGATATACGTACAAATATATCAACAATATATCCTAAAATTGCCTGCCTAAATTCGATGGAAAAAAGAAGAGTGGAAAATATTCTCCGATCTATTCATGGATGTGGTTAAAAACAATAATGAAATTCCAGGTTCAGAGAAATTAAATCACTTGCGATCATGTATCTCTGGAAAAGTTCGATGGTCAATTGCTAGCCTCATACAAGGACCTTTGGCAAACTATAAAGAAGCATGGGAGACTCTCATCAGAAGATACGAGAATAACAGAATTCATCTTTCCACACAACAAAAAAACCGGAGGAACCGATATCAAGTAAAAAGGAAAAGGATCAAGAAGAAGTTAAAACGGAAGAACACGTAAAGGGCAATTTAAAGAAAGAAGAAGAAATTCTGAAGCATGGAGATTAGCCTTTAACTCCGCCCAAACCTTCTCCAAAAACGGAAGAATCTTTATCTCCCAAAAAAGAACATAAACCATTGCAATCAGAAGAAAAAGAAGCACTAGAGAAAGAAACCAAAGTGAGACCAAGTTCTCCTCAGAGACGTGTTCAAGCTATTTTTGCACAACAGGAAATTTCACACAACACTCTACTACACAACGACAATTATTAAACAAAGAGAAAGTTCGAGGGAAATCCACACAAAAAATGGGTTCCTTCAGACAACAGCAATAAAAAATATAAATCCTTATCTTCCCTTATGGTAAAGGAGAATGACAGTCCAATGGTGATATTAGCTATAGCACAGGTATCAGCCATATCGCCAAATGGTGAAACATGTTTATTACGAGCATTGATTGATCAAGGTTCCCAAATATCAATGATATCTGAGGAAGCAGTGCAGATCCTCTCATTGCCAAGGAAAAAATTAAACACTTAACTAACTGGGTTGTCGGATGCAGCAGTCGGTACATCAAAGTCAAGGGTGTATTTAGCGAATCGACCGAGATTTGTGAGTAAAAACAAAACGCATGCAGAGTTTTTGGTACTACCTACCCTCCTAAAACCACAACCTGACCAACCCTTTGAGTTCAATAAAAATGCATGGGAAAATTACATTCTGGCAGACAAAAATTTACATAAAAATAATCGTATCGACATAATCATCGGTAGTGACTTATATCCAAAACTAATTGAAGAAGGTGTAAGAAAGCAAAACGGCATCGTGGGACAGAATACAATGTTTGGATGGATATTTTCCGGCACACTACAAGAGAAACGACAATGTAGCAAAATCATGTCAGCAGTCACATCATCAATGGAAAAATTCTGGGAGATTGAAGATATAGAAGACGATAGTGAAATTTCAGAAAACGACATCTGTATGCAGGCATATACAGAAACAACTACAAGAGACAAGAATGGTAGATACGTGGTGAAGGGGCAACTAAGAACAGACATAGAGCTTGGAGAATCTAGGCAACAAGCATTAGCTAGATTCTTGCAGCTTGAAAAAAATGAGTTACAAAATAAAAACAGAGTAACATACAGTTTATGGAAGAATACGGAAAGCTGGGCCATATGGTAAAGGTAAACGAGCCACAAGAAAAGAATGGCAAATACTGTTATCCGCACCATGCAGTTGTGAAAGATACAAGCACAAGGAGTCATATACTGATGTCCCACGTCCATACAAACTAATATCATCAAACATTTTTACCAGCAGACAGAAACCAGAACTCCAGCTGACAGAACAAGAACCACAAAAATCTTTTTGTAATGCAGAGAAAAGCACAAGAATATCTGTTTGATCTTTTTTCTCATAATAACAAAAGAGGTCGATGTCGATGCAGGAGCAGGCAGCAATTCTGTTTTCTGCATGTAGGAAGGTGGTAGTTAGGTAGATTTGCAGAATTTGTTTCTTGCTGTGAATTTGCTTCTAATTAGTCCAGTCGAATCTTCATTTGACCTTGCGTTGATCGGCACGGTCTGTTTTTTTTTTCATGAATCGATAACGGCTTACAAGAAAAGCTTAACCCTAGATTTGCACCACCTGACAACTTTTTTTTACCAAAGTTATTCGTAAAAACGTACTTTTGATTTTTTTTTGGATTTTTGCAAATATCTCGGCTCCAGTACATTGCACAGTAAAAAAAATTAAATACGTTTTGTTTGTAATAAAATTATCTGGCATGAAGTGTTAAGTTTTTTTGTTTGAAAAGTTTTTGCATTTTTTGTTTTTTTTTTTTGTCTCCAAGTTGCGTGGTATTATTGAACATTTTTTAAATCAATGTAAATAAAATAAAAATTAAATTAATAGCAAAAACTAAGTTAAATTGTATTTTATTTTATTTTTGATTTTATTTTTAAAAACATTTAAACTAGTATCACAACTTTAATTTATATTGGTAATTGCTACGCGTTTCGGAGTGTATCTACTCCATCATCAACTACAGTTTTGTTGTTCTTTTTTATTTTTGTGGGAAAGCTTTTCTTTTTTGTTGTGCTGCTGAATTTTTGGTGATGATCATGTTGCGCTTTTTTGGTTCTGGGTTTATGTTTGTCTTTTTTCTTTTCTATGGTGTTTGATTGCAGTGTCGTATAGTGCGTTTCTTTTTAATGTCAATTTGTCGTTCAATAGTTGTGATACTAGTTTAAATATTTTTAAAAATAAAATAAAATACAATTTAACTAAGTTTTTGTTATAAATTTAATTTTTATTTTATTTACATTAATTTACAAAATTTACAAAAAGTTACCGTTAGTTTTAGTAATTTTCTTGTGGTTTTAAGACGGTTTTTGATTATTATTTCGAAAAAAGCTTTTATTTTGGTAAGATTTTCTTTTTTGTTTTGTTTAGCTGTTGCTAAACAAAATTGAGCTCTTAACTCCAAAAGGGAGCCGAGAAATCTATGAATGAACACAGGCAAGTCGAACCCCCAAAAAAGTCATTTTCTGTTTTTTACGAATATCTTGGCTCCAGTATATCGCAAAGTAAAAAATGAAAAAAATATTATTAATTTGAATATTAGCTATTGTTTAAATTAACAGCTAGTTTAAGTCCGTTTTAATCATTTTTTTTGTTGAACAAATACTTTTGAATTATAATTTTGATAAAGGCTTGTGAATCGGCTTAAATAATAATTAATAAATAAACTAATAACATTTTACATGTATCTTCGTCCGACTTCTGCAAACAAAAAAGGGGATGCAAAATTAAAATTTACATTTGTTGGAGAGAGATGGAACACCAAAATGCAGAAGATCTTAGTACATGTTGATTATAGGAAGTGCCATAATGCAGATATGAAGACGAACATGTTCATCTTCTTGATGGTTCTCTTTTACACGCTAAGTATTTTGGCATAGACCTGTCCCGCTCTACTTTTCTTCATATTTGCAGACGAAGATACATGTAAATCCACCATATAGCTAAATTCCTTAAAGATTAATTTGAAATTTTATGATGAATATTAGTTTTGACCATTCGCCATTATTTAAAAAAAAAGTTCACAAAAACGAGTTCTTTTAGTTTTTAAGTAAATCTTTTTTAAATTTACAAACTTTGATGACAATCCTAATCTAAGTACTAGGGTTTACAGAAAAATAAACCAAAAATATTCCTGTAAATTTTCAAAGTTATTCGGCTAATAGCCCCATTCTGGGAACCTCACTTATGCCTAACAAGTCACAATAACCTTATATAACCTCATCTCATAAAAACTTAGAAATTATGATCTGCTCCTTGGCAGATCACAACTTATGTTGTTCTTGTGAGGTTTCTGATGGGGCTTCCACATAATATGAAATTGTGACCAACTCACAAAAAATTGTGACCTGTAAGCCTCACAATGGCAGAATATGGCTATAAGAAAGGTTCTTTTTTTTTGGATGTGGTTTAGTCCTATTATTTTTGTGCAGAAGTTTTAACAACGCGGTGTACCTACTTCTAAAACGTAAACAATGAACTATTGTTTGTTCTTATGTATTTTATTTCATTTTAAATGATTTTCAACATATTAAAGGAAAAGTAGGCATACTGTGGTGAATATGCCCATTTATGCAAACAATGACATCTTTTGTTCTTCTATAACAAAATAAATTGGTAATGAGTTCAGCGCCATCTATGGACAAAAGATTAACTAATGTTATCCAATACCCAAAACATGGAACTGCTATAATTTGTAATTGGTCGAAAGCTTTTGAGCTACTTGTGGAGACTGTGGAGGAGAAGTGTATTCCAGCACATTCCAGAAGATTCTAGGAGCTTTTTCTCGGGTATAAATACACCGCCACCAGCCCAAACCTCAGTTTGATTTTGGAAGAGAACGAATAAACGTCGGTGTAAAATAGTGAATTAAGAGTTGTGCTTGTTATAATAAAAGTATTGGAATTAAAGTATTTGAAGTGAAATAAAGGTGTTTTATTTATGTAAAGTAATATTGTTGTTCAGTTTGAATAAAAGGAATAAGTTTTATTGACCCTTGGCAAAATATTACATTGGTGTCAGTTAAGTGGAATAAAACTTATTTTATCTGTGCATTCAGATAATTAATAGTGAAGATTGATAAAGTGTAAAATAAAAAAAGGTGCTTGTGAAAAGTGATATATAAAAATATTACAATATAAGTAAAATGGGTGAAATTGTGAATGCATTAAATTGTGTTGAACTTAAAGCAGAACTAAACAGACGAGGTCTTCCTACTGCTGGAACGAAAAATGATCTCATTATCCGTCTGCAGGAAGATTTAAGGCAACACTGTGAAAATCCAGACACGTTTCTTTTTGAAATTGAAATGTCAGAAGAGCAAGTAAGTACAAGCTTAAACATGACCAATATGATGACCAATATGAAGACCTCAATTTGATTTTGGAAGAGAACGAATAAACGTCGGTTAAAATAGTGAATTAAGAGTTGTGCTTGTTATAATAAAAGTGTTAGAATTAAAGTATTTCAAGTGGAATAAAAATGTTTTATTTTTGTAAAGTAATATTGTTGTTCAGTTTGAATAAAAGGAATAAGTTTTATTGACGAACCCTTGCCAAAATATTACATTGATGTCAGTTAAGTGGAATAAAACTTATTTTATCTGTGCATTCAGATAATTAATGGCGGAGATTGATAAAGTGAAAAATAAAAAAAAAGATGCTTGTGAAAAGTGATATATAAAAATATTACAATAGAAATAAAATAGGTAAAATTGTGAATGCATTAAATTGTGTTGAACTTAAAGCAGAAATAAACAGACGAGGTCTTCCTACTGCTGGAACGAAAAATGATCTCAGTATCCGTCTGCAGGAAGATTTAAGGCAGCACGGTGAAAATCCAGACACGTTTCTATTTGAAATTGAAATGATGGAAGAGCTAGTAAGTACAAGCTTAGACATGACCAATATGATGGCTCAGCTGCTTGCGTGGTTTGAAGAACAACGAAATGAGCAGAAGAATGAACAAAAGAATCTTCTCGAGTGGTTAGAAGAACAACGCAGCGAACAAAAGAATCTTCTAGAATAACAGCGAAGTGAACAAAAGAATCTGCTCGAAAAACAAGAAAAGAATCTTCTCGAACAGTTCAAAGAACAGATACATATCCTCGAAGGTGAACTAGATTTATTCGAGAACAAGTTCATTGCCCTTGACGAACGTGTTGAAAAACAGTTTTTGTCAGAAGAAGCAAAGTTCGAGAAGATCGAAGATAACATTGAGAGCATTACCAAGGAACTGGACAAAGTTCGAAAAATAAAGGTTCGAGAAAGTTCTGGCGACTGTCCAAAGAAAAAGGAAATGCACCCACCAACCTTTGATGGACAAACTTCTTGGTCAATTTACAAGAAGCAGTTTGAGGCAGCCGCATCGACAATTGGCTGGGATGACGAAGACAAGTTTATTGCCCTGACGCTTGCCCTTAGAGGTTCTGCTACTGAATTATTGCAAACCATACCAGCAGCTCAAGACGTCAACTTCAGTGCTCTTGTTCAGGCCATTGATGAACGCTTTGGTGATGGCCATATGCAAGAAGTCTTCCGCGTTCAACTCAATACCAGAGTCCAGAAAAGAGGAGAAAGTCTGCAACAACTCCAAGCAGATATTGAGCGGTTGGCGCATCTAGCATTCCCGACTGCAGGAGATGAAATAACAAACCAGTTAGCAACAGAGGCTTTTGTCCGTGCAGTGTCTGACCTCAATCTCCAGCGAGCAATTCGAACTGCTGGAAAACGCAAGCTTTGTGAAGCATTAGCCTTCGTGCTCACTATGGAAGCATCAAAACAGGCTTCTTTGAAATTCATCGGGTAAGAGAACTGGAAGTTGAGGAATGTTCTTGTCAGAGAGCTGAATTCCAAAGAAGGCAGCGAGAAGGACCAACTCTGTGCTTAAATTGCAACAAAACAGGACATCTCCAGCGCCAGTGCAGATTGCCACCGAGAAGAGTCACCTGTCAACATTGTGTAAGCAGCAATTATTCCCGCGAACAGGTAAGCAATAACATCAACGTTCCTGCTCGCCCTGGTATCGATGGGCCCAGAACCACAATCCAAGTCTCGCAGACTAAACGAAACAATAAAAGTCTGACAGTGGACGCAAAATTAAATGGCAAGAAACACGTGGCTACAATTAACCGGTGGCACAGCCTCCATCGTAAGAAAACACTTGGTCAAGATGACATGGCTACATAACACCAATAGCTACCGTCTGAAAACTGTGACAGGTGAGGCGGCAAGAGTATATGGAGAAGTTCTTCTGAAGATCTGTTTGGCATAACTAGAGTTTTCGCACCTATGTTTGGTAGCAGACATATGTGATGAGTGCATAATTGGAATCGACTTTATGAAGAAGCACGGAGTGATTCTTGATATCGGTAAGCAAGTGCTGAATTACCAAAATGTAGAGATTCCTATGGTTTATGGCAACGAAAACTCATCAACTCTAAGAACCGTCATCAAAGAAGACATGTGCTTGCCTCCCTCTTCGGAAGTGTTCGTTTGGACGAAAATAGAGGGCGATCTATGTAGCCATCCACACCTTATGGTGGAACAAGAGTCTGAGCAGTCTTCGCAAAACATCATCTTAGGGAAGACTCTTGTGGAACCAAAGAACAACATGGTACACGTACGGATACTGAACATCAAACCGTACAAAATCAAGCTCAGAAAAGGAGAAATAATGCCAACATTCTGAAGCCAACATCAGCTTAGTGTTGCTGGAAGTGTTCTTCATGAGTATGCTGATATATTTTCTTCACCGAGTGGGCAGTATGGTCGAACACAATTAGTACAGCATCGTATCGACACAGGAGATGCAAGACCGATTCGACAACCAGCAAGACGTCTCCCATTAGCCAAACAAGCCGAAGTTGAATATATCATATCGACAATGAAGAAAGATGGGCTAATCGAAAATTCCAAAAGCCCTTGGGCATCACCATTAGCTCTTGTCAAAGAGAAGGATGGAAGTACCCGATTTTGTGTGGACTACCGTAGGCTGAACGATGTGACAAAGAAAGACAGCTACCCTTTACCCAGAATCAGCGATATTTTGGATGCCATGGAAGGAGCTCAATGGTTTTCGACGCTGGACTTAAGGATTGGCTACTGGCAGGTAGAAATCCGTGGAGAAGATCGCGAGAAGACAGCTTTCTCTACAGGAAATGGTCTTTGGCAGTTTAAAAATATACTATTCGGACTATGCAACGCTCCGGCAACATTTGAGCGTCTGATGGAGTGTGTTCTACAAGGACTTACCTGGAAATCATGCCTTGTATATTTGGACGATGTCATCGTTTATGGGAAAACTTTTGACGAACATTGTGAGAACCTTAAGCCGTATTCCAGAGGCTTCGAGAAGCACACTTAAAATTAAATCCAGAGAAATGTGCGCTTTTCAAGACCGAAGTTAAATACCTGGACACATCATCTCATCCCAAGGAGTAAATACGACTGATATTGAAAAAGTTGCCACTGTGAAGAATTGGCCAACACCACAGGATAAACACCAACTCCGTAGTTTTCTTGGTCTAGCCACATATTATCGGCGGTCTGTGAAGGGCTTTGCTGGAATCGCTTAGAGCTTGCATAAACTTACTGAAAAAGGGAAGGTGAGAGCGAGAAAAGTTTTTAGGAACTCAACCTACGTTTGTGTAATGCTCCTGTGCTAACCTATCCGACTCCTGGAAAACCTTTCATCATCGACGCCGATGCCAGTAACGTTGGAATTAGAGCTGTACTGTCGCAAGTCCATGACGGAGAAGTAGAAGTCGTCGCCTACTATAGTAAGGTACTCTCGAGGCCAGAGCGTAATTATTGCGTGGCCAGAAGGGAACTTCTAGCTTTGATTTTGGCAACAAAGCACTTCCATAAGTACATCGATGGGCAGAAGTTCCTCCTTCGAACAGATCATGGTGCGCTTAATTGGCTCCTGAACTTCAAAAATCCCGAAGGTCAAGTAGCGGTGGATCGAGAGACTTCAGACATACGACTAGCAAATTCAACATCGGAAAGGCAAGCTGCACTCAAACGCAGATGCATTGTCTCGGCGACCGTGTAAACAGGACTGTTAGCATTGCACGCGTCGAGAAGAAAAGGAAACCGTTGCCATCCAGCGAATAAGAGCCGATCCCATTTACGGTTGGAGCAATGAAGAACTGAGGACTGCCCAACAAGAAGACACAGATATAGAGCCCATTCTTGCATGGAAGGAACACGAAGATAAACCAGAATGGGGTGACATCTCCGATAGAAGTCCAGCTCTCAAAGCTTGGGCACAGTGGGACTTTCTTCATGTTCAAGAAGGAGTATTAAGGCGTAAATGGGAGTCTGCAGATGGCAAGTCTTATGTGATGCAGTAAATCGTCCCTAGGTCAAAGGTTAATGACGTTCTTCGAGACATGTATGATAGAGCATCTGGAGGTCATTTGGGAGTCAACAAAATGCTGGAAAAGATACGACAACGGTTCTACTGGCTACATGCAAGAGAGAATGTCGAAAAGTGGTGCCGAAAATGTGATAGTTGTGCTGCTACCAAGGGACCAAGCTTCAAAGTAAAATGCAGCAGTACAATGTGGCACACCTTTCGAGAGAATAGCAGTAGATGTAGCAGGTCTGTTTCCGGAGACCAACAGTGGAAACCGATACATCCTTGTAGTCATGGATTACTTCAGCAAGTGGCCTGAGGCGTTTGCCATCCCAAATCAAGAAACTAAATCAGTTGTTGATCAGATTATCTTCAATTGGTTAAGCAGGTTCGGTGTTCCTTTGGAATTGCCTTCTGACCAAGGAAGGAACTTCGAATCTAACATCTTTCAGGAGGTTTGCTCTCTCCTTGGCACAAAAAGGACTGTCACCGAAACTTCAACAAAACTGGGAAGGCCCATAAATATATGTTGTGCTTTACCGCATTCGGAGAGGGTTAAAAGGCAAGCTTAAGGTAGTTCACTGTGACCGTTTACATCGTTATAACGGTGCTGATGGGAGTAATGGATTTAATCGGGACGATTAATGCTAAGAGGGGGGCAATGTGGTGAATATGCCCATTTATGCAAACAACGACATCTTTTGTTCTTCTATAACAGAATAAATTAGTAATGAGTTCAGCGCCATCTATGGACAAAAGATTAACTAATGTTATCCAATACCCAAACCATGGAACTACTATCATTTGTAATTGGTCGAAAACTTTTGAGCTACTTGTGGAGACTTTTGGAGGAGAAGTGCATTACAGCACATTCCAGAAGATTCTACTAGCTTTTTCTCGGATATAAATACACCGCCACCAGTCCGAAGACCTCAGTTTGATTTTGGAATGAATTAAGAGTTGTTTTTGTTATAATAAAAGTATTGGAATTAAAGTATTTGAAGTGAAATAAAGGTGTTTTATTTTTGTAAAGTAATATTGTTGTTCAGTTTGAATAAAAGGAATAAGTTTTATTGACGAACCCTTGGCAAAATATTACAATACCATTTCTTTACTTCTTGTGTCCTTTTTTCGTTTGTGACTTTTGTACAGCTTAGTAATGGGAATTGTTACCTTGTGCTCCACAAGAATCATAAAAAAGGACCAATTATTTCTAAAAACACATAAGACGATAGCTAATCATATATTATCGTTTTGGCGATATAATGAGTTACGAAAAGCAAATTTTCGATCGTCAAGACGATATCTTCTAGACTATATAGTGATTATTGTTTTTACGTGATGTAAGGCTATCGTCAAAACGATATCGTCTAGCGATAATCGAATTACGGAACAACCCCCCTGAACTCACTCTGTTGACCAAGTTCTTTGTTTTTTTGAAAAACAGGGTCGCCAAAATAAAAGAATAAAAACAAATATTTTATAAATACTTAGATAAAAATGGAAGATGGAAACGTTTGAAGTTGTGAAATGTGCAATTGGTGAATCCGTTCAATTCACATGCACTTAAGAAGCGGCTGCAAGAGATCTAGGTTGATTTTTGAGAACCAAAAACCCAGTTTTTTAAATATGTTGTCCAACCTTTTTTCACAATTTCTTGAAAATTAAGATAAAATAACTTATTTTTTTAAAATTGTACGTAGCTCATTTGAACGGAAGCTAATAAAACAAGTGTAAACTTTTTTGTAATAGCTATTTAGCCAGGTTAACAAGAAGGAGCTTTAGTTTGAGGTAAAAATGTATGGAATAAAAAAAAATAGAGGTGGGTAGGTATACCTATCTTTGCAATTGCGTAAATTCCCTTGTGGTAAAATGGTAAAGTTTAACATACACGTTTTATGAACGACCCTTTAAACTGATTGTGTAAACGATTTGGTCAACGAATAAGCTGTTCAAACAATTGAGATTAAAAATTTAAATAATCTGTTTTATTCTGTATTGACCCTTCTTATTTGCGAATAGTAATTGCAAGATTCTAAAAATTAGCAATAAAAATACTTCTAGTCTAAGAAAGATAGGATTGGACCTTCAACAAATTAATTCATGAAATTTTATTGCTAGTATCGACGCAGAATTTTATCCTCAACAATATATCTAAAGTCCCCCAAAATCCACTTATTGGCTTTTTGTATAGATGCATTTAAAGAGGTGGAGAAGGGAGGGAGGCGGGAGTTTATCAAGCTGAAAAAATTGTTATAATACAATCTATTCATATGACACATGTTTTTAGGGTGCTTTTTAACGCTGATTCTAAAGAGACCATCACTGAAAAGATACATGAATTCTGTGAAAGTTAATGTCATTTTAATGGAATGACCACTTTTTTTAAGTACAACAAGTAATATATTACCCAAAACCATTTTAAAATAATGGGATTTTAATGAAATTTGGTATAAATGTTTCATTTGGCATGTTTATCAAGAATAAAAAGAGTCCCCAAAAATATCTCTGGTAAAAAGGTGTTTTTTTTTGGGGTAGATGAAAGTGCGTCATTATTACTATAACATCCTTGAAAAAATTTTGACACTTATCAAATTTGCTAAAAATATTAAATTTATGTTGGCAACAAAGAATCGAAAAAAACTCCAAAAATATCTGCGTGGAAAGTGTGTTTTTTTTTAGTTAAAGTCAAGATCGTCAACATCATCATCTTCTTCTATGGCCTCCGTATTGGTACAATTCGTGCCATTGCATTTCACACACATGAGGCGACAGGGTAGTCCACTACGCCTGCACTCACACTGCGCCCCACACCCCTTCTTACAGTTGCATCTTATTACCTTCAAGAGACATTCTGGGGTAGGTGGCAAATCTGATGGCACTGGAACTAACCAAGCTGGATTCCCTTGTATTTTCCAGCCATATCAACTTGGCTCCAGTTTGTTACCCAGCCTTTCCTGAACCTGCCAAAGGAAAAAGTGTTATGTGAGGTAGGTTTATGTACATCAAACCCCAAACTTTTTCCAAGCATTCCAAATCTTACTTGCAAGTAAACTCGGAGAAAATGCTGCTTTGCACCAGCTGAGGTTGGTGGCAAAGTTTTTAGTTTGAAATCCGAATTAATTTTCTTACGCGACGCCAATTTGTTGTACATCGCGTACCTCACCTCATCAAGAGTATTCTGGGTGCCATTGTACATCCTAATCATAATAATTTCCCCAGTTGAAATTAGATCTTGAATATTTGCACACCCAAGCTCCTAAAACCACTCGACACACACATACAACCACGAAAACACCTGTTGTACTTAAATAACAGTTATCGCTACACTAAAAAGACTATAATTTTGTGTAGGGTAGTGGCATCGTTTCCGTTTTGGTGGATTTAGATCCAGCGCTTAAATGTACCCTGAAATCATGTGTCGTATGGTTAGGTTATACCAAACTAAATTTTTCACTTCGATATAACTTAACCTCCCGCTCTTTTCCTCTCACAAAACACCCTTCAACCGTAGATATTTGTATATAGACTGCTTTGATTCTTGGTTGCCATGACAAATTTAATATGTTTGGCAAATTGCATGCGTGTTTTTTGGGGACTCTTTTGATTCTTAGTTCCTATGACAAAAATAATATTTTTGGCAAATTTCATGAGTGTCCGAATTTTAGCATGGGAGTTATAGCAATAATCCCGGATTTGCTTCCCCTTTCAAAAAAACACCCTTTCACTTCAGTTATTTTTAGGAACTCTTTTGATTCTTAGTTGCCATAACAAATTTGATATTGTTGATAAATTTCATGTGTGTAAGTATTTTGTCATGGGTAGTATAGCAATAATCCCGATTTTGACTTTAACTAAAAAAAAAACACCCTTTCCACGCAGATATTTTTGGAGTCTCTTTCGATTCTTTATTTTTTGGCGCAAAATTTTAGACGATTTAGTACGATGTTAAATCATTTTTAGTATGATACTAAGTTCAAAATTGTGTTTTGCTAATTTTAAACGAGTTTAGCATCGTACTATCACCTAACATTTTACTAAAGTTAAAATCACCAACTGGCTATTTTATCTTTTTAGTATCGTACTAAATCCATATGAGAAAACCCGAATGTTCCAGGTTCGAGTCCTGGTGGTACCCAACTTTTTTTTCTTTTTTTCTTTTTTTTTTTGTAAATAATGAAGTTAAAATGATAAAAATATAAATATGGTATACTTATTTGAAGCTCATGATAGGTTTCCATCAACATATAATTAATTTACAACGCATAAAAACAATTATTGTGTTCATCAAATTCAAACCTTACAAATGCAGCGTACTAGTTAGCAAAAGGTTTAAAATTTTGGAATAGATAGTAAATTGCTAAATACTTAGCAAATTGTTAACTAGTAGAGTGTTAAGCCCTTAACACTAGGTTGTTTAAAATTTTGCGCTAATATTTTTAGCAAATTTGATAACTGTCAAAATTTATTCATGGATGTTATGGTAATAATGACGCACTTACATCTACCCCAAAAAAAAGCACCCTTTTACCAGAGATATTTTTGGGGACTCTTTTTATTCTTGATAAACATGCCAAATGAAACATTTATACCAAGTTTCATTAAAATCCCATTATTTTAAAATGGTTTTGGGTAATATATTACTTGTTGTACTTAAAAAAAAGTGATCATTCCATAAAAATGACATTAACTTTTCACAGAATTCATGTATCTCTTTAGAATCAGCGTTGAAAAGCACCCTAAAAACATGTGTCATATGATTAGATTGTATTATAACAATTGTTTTCAGCTTGAAAAACTCTCGCCTCCCTTCCTTCTCCACTTCTTTAAATGCATCTATACAAAAAGCCAATAAGGGGATTTTTGGGGACTTTGGATATGTTGTTGAGGATAAAATTCTGCGTCGACACCAGCAATAAAATTTCATGAATTAATTTGTTGAAGGTTACCCATATTGAATTTACTATCTTTCCTAGGCTATTCTTCAACTGTACGAGTAAATGATTTCAACAATTTATTAATCAATAGTAAGCAAAAAGTATGAACAAAAGTGAAAAAAGTAAAAAAATCGAGAGTATTATAAGCAATAAATAATTATATAACCAAAATGTTGTCCGTATTCCTACCTTCAAAAGGTAGATAATATAATTCTCCATAAATGTTGGTACCTATCAACATTTTTAGCGATAAATACAAAATGCACAAAAATCGACAAAACATAAAATCCAAAATTCCGGTCACACGCCAAAGTAGACCTTATGACCGTCCTGAAAACTAATACAAAAAAAGTCTATCCCAACCACCACAAGAAAAGATATGTGCATTTTTTTGTTCATTGCATTATTTTTTGCGTTACTTTACGTTTTTGAATACCACGACTACGAGTGAATGAATTCTACCGTAGCAATATTTAACAATATTTGTGCCAAAACATAAGAAGACAAAAATTATAATAGGGTAAATGCACTAGTATCCGGACAGTGCTAGTGTCCGGACAGTGCTAGTGTCCGGACACTTGGTCATTTATTTGAGAAAAATAGGCATATTATGCAATAGAGGTATGAAATAAGTATCAAAATACAATCTTTTATATATTTAACAAATGTATGCAAGGTTTCATGTACATAAACACAGCACTGTAAGAGTTATGCGTCTTTTCAGTGTTGCAGGTATAAGAGAAACATTAAAATGTCATTTTGAGTCTAAAAAAAATAGTGGAGGCGTTTAAAAGATTTAAGTATTTTATGCAGTCTTAATTAATTTATTCTAATAGAAAGTGACTAATTTGCTTTAAAATATTATAGATTTTATTATTTAAAGCATAAAAGTTAATAAAACTTAAGTTTTTGTCAAAATATTGGATGTCCGGTTACTGAAACAAATTTTGTTCTTCATTTTCAGTTTCCAGACAGTGTCCGGATACTGAAAATAAGAGAAAAATATTAAATGTATATTTTATTGACCTTAAATGAAAGGTACGTACATTCTACATGATTTAATAAAAGAGAATTGTACTTTTCTCACGGATTTTCAGTAATCGGACAGGGTTTCCTTAGTGAGAAATCGGCTGTCCGGATACTAAAAAATAAAGTCCAGTATCCGGACAAGTGTATTTTGTATGAAATTTAAGGATTTTGTACATTGTAACTTTAATAACATTTCGAGGAAATGATCCTTTAGGTCCTTACGAAATTAAAGGCTCTTGAGCATATTAGAAGATACTAATTAAGCACAATGAAAACAGGTGCTAAATATGACCCTTGAGTGGGCCAACTTGCTATGATTGTTTAAAAGAAAAAAACATTAATTGAAAAAAACCTAACGAAAATTGTGTTTTATAACGAGGAATGAAGTGGCGGATTTAGAGCTATAAGCGCTTAAGCTGCCCACCCCACAAGTTATTCCTAAAGTGTTTTAATGATAGAATGCAAAACATTACAATGTGTAGAGTTCAAACCAGAGCTCTTGGATTCAAATTTGTTTGGTGTATTTGTTTAACAATATGGTGGTTTTGAAAACTCCAGCGCTTCAATTAGGTTCAGTTTATACGTGCAGTAGTGGGTCTAGTACAAACTTAAAGTATTTTTAAACATAAGACGAAACAGAAAGAATTATAATTCCTACTTTCTATACATCAGATCCGACAAGAATTAGTCTAAAAAACGGGTTTTAAAAAAATTAAATTTAAGTGTAAAAATAACTGATTCAACAAAACCTAAGCTAGACTTAGGTTTTTTAGAGCTTAGCTCTAAAACTGTCAAACCTCAAAATGAAGGGTAACATTTAAAGCTTTTAATTGCACGTGTACATAGGATATATGTTCCAACGTATAAACCCACAATCGAATTGTTCGTGTATTATGACGTGTAGGGTCTTAATTGTACATGTGTTTTTAGTAATACAGTTGTATTTAGTATTACATTATCGCCCGCAAGCAGCAAAGAATTATATAAACAAAACTAGCCTTATTTGCCACCAAGGTTCTAATATCCAATGGGAGGTTCAAATAGGAACTCTGATTATACATGTATTCTGATTACACGTGTATTGTGATTACAGGCGTATTCAAAAGATGTACATGTTAATAATTTTGTATTACTCGTGACATGAAAATAAGAGTAATTAAACACACGTTTGAACCGAGATATTCATTACAACTGTACCTTCCTTATATACGCACCTATGTACACACATAATGTATCAATGAGCGAAAAGGTTTATTAAAATTTAATTTAAAACTATATATTATAAAAATTTACGATTTTTAATTAATTCTATTCAATAATGCACTAAAATTTCGTACAAAACAATTGCGTCCGGATACTAAAAAAAAAGCGTCCGGAAACTAAATTTTGCTGTCCGGATACTAGTGAAAATCGAACTGTTTTGAATTTTTATCATTTTAATTTTTACAATGTTATATTTGCAAATTATGTGGACACTTTATTATTAAGAAATATCTACACTCTTTGAAACAATATAACTATCCACGATAGCATTTATAGTTAGGAAACGAGACGAAGTCAAAGTTAAGAAACACGTTAAGTGTCCGGATACTAGTGCGTTTACCTAACTGTTGGAATTCTTAGAGAAAAAAATTATTGAACTTTGATTTTCGATGAAAAATTTGAAAGAAATAATTTTTGAAAAAGTTAAATCATCTGTGGTATGAAAAAATGCATGAATACCTAAGTGGCCAACTATTTTTAAAATATGCGTGTCGAATGCGGATTTCAAAATGGTATAGTTTATTATTGTGTCTAGAACCAATAGCAAGTTATTTGTAAGAATCTGCAATACGAGAGCCAATTTAGCAAAAACAAAAGTTTTCAAAATTAGCACAGTAAACGTGAAAATAATAATATGCGTTGAACATGCTAGATTTTTGATTGATTGCCTGTCTTTATAATGTTGTTCTAATTATAAATCCAAGCTTTTAACGTCTAAGGCCGAATGCAACATTACCAAAAATGTTAACAAAGTGCAAAAAAACGGCTACATTTAGTAGTGGTTATTTCCAAATTAGTTTTCCTATAAGAGGTGCATTAAATAAATCGAATACAGCAAGCCGATCATCTTCTCAGAGGAGGTATATGCCAGAGATACAGGCAGATGGATATGAGGTCTGGGGCCAAATGTATGGCCACACCGTTCACCAAACCTAAATCAACTTGATTTTTTTATTGGGGCTGCATTAAGAAAATCGTGAACAGCAAGCCCATCAGGTCCTTAGAGGCAATGAGAAATCTTGGGGAGGCAGCTGCATTACAAGATTCTGAGCAAAAATTAAGAAGATTATTTTAAGATTTTCATTTATTCGGAGGTGCAGAACCTGTATTAGAATGGGTGGAAAACAGTTTGAGCATTTGCTTTAAATAAAAAAAAAAATATCTACTTTTGTTTTTGTTTTCTAACTAAGGTGCCAGTTATAGCTATCATTGAAAACCATCATTGAAAAAGTTAGCTTTTGATTTTGAGACCCTTCGAAAGTGTAATCATTGAATATTTTGATGCAGAAATATAGCTTACGACTTCAAAATTATTTCTCCTTAAAAAAAAATTAATTTTGACTCATACCTTCCCCATAACGTAACTTTTAATTTTTTCAATGATCATTGGTTAGGTAGTTCATTATTGAAAAATTGAAATTCATTTTATGATAAAAGTTGTTTGAATTTTGTTTTACATAGAAATAATTTTTAAGTCAATTAGCTTTAATTTGGCATCAAAATAATCATTTATTTTTTTCTTCAAAATTGACAATTAATATTTTCAATGATGGTTTTCAATGATAGCTATAACTGGGCTCTAAGTGATCAAGTGATTGAAAGTTGGCTCAAAACTCAAAAGACTATTTGTTTGAAGAAAATAACAAATAAACGTAATGCAACTGCGAAAATATTTTATGGTTTTGTTAGGGCCCAATAGACCGGGTATAATTCAAAACAAGCTTGAAAATGTAGCCGGTTTTTGCACTTTGTTGACATTTTTGGTAATGTTGCAATCAGCCTTAGCAGTTAAAAGCTTGGATTTATCACTAGGATAATATCATAAAAACAGGCAATCAATCAAAAATCTACCGTGTTGGACGCATGATATTATTTTCACGTTTAATTTGCTAATTTTTAAAATATTTTTTTTTTTGCTAAATTGACTTTTCAAGGTGGAATAATAAATTATACCATTTTGAAATCCGCATTTAACGTGCATTTACTTTTTCAAAAATTATATGTAGGTATGAAAAAAGTATAAACAATCGGAATACACAAAAAAAAAAAACAACGTACATTATACGCATGTGCGGCTGCACCAGCAAATGACTTTTTTTTTCTTGAACCGCTATATGAAAAATCTGTATCCCTAACAAAATTACTTCAATAATTTTTGTGGCGGGATTGAAAAAAAAGAGTAACTAAAAAGCAGAGCTGAAAGCGAAAGAGCAACAACGAAAATATATTTTTACTTTGAATTTAGAAAAAACAAATTTAAAAGAGAAAAAGCACTTTACATGGATCTTAAAATAATTCATTGAAAACAGCTTTAAATAAAGCTCGTTGAAATTAAGATTTACAGTTTCATATGACACTTTTTTCTATGGGCGTGAGACATCTGTATTTGATTATTTGTGATACAAGCCTTACAACAAAAACAAGAGTTGTAGTCGATGCCTCAGCGAAGACTTCCAATGGATTCAGCCTTAATGACGCAGTGATGATTGGGCCTAGACTACAAAAAAATATCTTCGACATCATCATCAAATGGAGGCGATGGAAAAATGTACTTACTGCAGACATCGAAAAAATGTACAGACAGATCAACATAGCTACAGGACCAAGAGGACCAAGAATATCATCGAATTATCCGTAGAGAACAACCAAGAGACAAATTAAGAGAGTATAAACTGACAACAGTTACGTATGGAACACCAGTAGCCCCATTCCTAGCAGTCCGAACATTGCAAGAAGTCGCAAACCAATGCAAGGAGAAAGACATAAAGATAAAATAAAGGAAATAATAAAGGAAGAATTTTACGTTGATGAATTAATGACAGGCGCCAACAACGAAGAGGACTGCAAAAACATAGTAAAAGCAGTAAATGAATATCTTCAAAATACTGGCTTTCACTTACGAAAATGGTCTTCAAACAATCAACAATTGCTGACCGCCATAATTTCAAATGATGAGCACGAAATAATTGAAATCAAAGAAGGTGACACCAGGAAAACATTGGGACTTCACTGGGATCCAGATCAAGACGAATTCCGATTTGAAATAGATTCATCCAATCTTAGCTTTTCAAAAACGAAAAGAGGTGTGTTATCAAATATTGCGAAAATATTCGATCTTATTAGATGGCTGGCGCCAGTCACAGTAAAGGCGAAAATATTCATACAAAGATTATGGCAAACAAACTGTGACTGGGATGATGAACTAGATGAAATCCTCAAGACAGAGTGGATGACCTTTAAAGAAAATATACAAGAAATCAGAGGAGTTAAAATCCCACGATGGATATTGAATGACGAGGGAGGTCCTATATAAATACATGGATTTGCGTATGCATCAGAAAAAGCATATGCAGCTGTCATATATGTTAAAACAAAAATGACAGTTAAAATATTAACTGCCAAAACCAAGGTGGCACCCATCAAAAATAAAAAAAAAATCTTCCCAAATTAGAATTATGTGGAGCTCATTTGCTTGAAGTGATACGAAATACTATGGATGGAGTGATTCAACTATTTCCTTATGGTGGATACAAAATAATAAAAACAAAGATTCCTATTTCCTATAGTATAAATGCTGCTCCTTATCCGCATGTACAAAACTCAAGATGCCAATAAACAAAGCGGCGCGCGCCGCATGCATGATGAACATCATTCACTTTGCCACTGTCAATAAACAAGCCACTCTCGGATAAATGCGATTCAAATTGCCAAGAACTCAAAACACCTTAGAAGCTTGGTGAAGGCGTTTGAAAGTTCTTGTGGGAGCATCACACGTTGGTATATACAAATTGATTGCAAAGTTGGCAAAGGAGTACTTTGTTGTCAAACAGACTGTTGACAAAGTTAAGAAAGGAGAGAGAAGAGAGCCCAAAAAGTTGATTTTAAAACAGGAGAAACAACTGTCCAATATCTTAAATGATAAAAATAATTATAATAAAATCAATTTCTTGTATAGTATTGCAGTCCATTTAACGATGCAATGAAAAGTTTTGTGTATGTGTATCTACACAATATGTATGTTTTTGTATAAAGACATTATAAATTTTAGTTTTTGTTTTCTTTTATATCATTGAATTAATAAGAAAATTTAGTTTCCACATAAAAGCGATCATTCTTGTTTTATTTTACTGTATTTTGGATAGCAGTCGACATTTTTACCGACAAACTAACAATCGACATTTAGAAAGTCTGCATTTAAAATGTCAACTTTTTTTTTGTCTGTCAAACTTCAGTCGACATTTTAACAGTCGAGGACATTTTCATTTGTCCAGTCGAAATTTTTTTTGTCGACCATTCGTACGCTTCCCCGGTTAAATGGGTTAAAATTCCACCACAAAGGCTGCTTACATTAGAGCTACAATGCACAATTAGATAAAACGGAGGTTTTATAACATCATCGCAACAAATTAAATCTAAATTAAATGTTAAACCTATACAATAGGGTAGATCGTTTTGAACATTTTTCGCCAAATCACTGTGTGCAACACATAGTTTATGCTTAATGGTTTTCTGAACTTATCCTCATCATTTATTTTGATTCGGCCTTGGGAAAAACAAAATCGGGAAGCCATAGCAAAATTGGTCTTTTTTCACAAAAAAAAATATACCTACCTATTAAGAATTAGGGACACGAATAGTTGGCGAAAAATTATAACTAATTCTTGTGGAGGGACTAAATACTATTATTTTTCTCCATGGAGGTAGGGGTCCATCTCCTTCCGTATAGGTGGAAGGGGAACTTTTTAAAAAATATATAAAAATGGAAATAAATCATTTAAAAAATTATTTAAAAAGAACGGAAACACTGATAATAAAAAACTTTTTAAAAAAATATGTAAAAATGGAAATAAATCATTTAAAAAATTATTTAAAAAGAACGGAAACACTGATAATAAAAAATGATACATTTAGAAGTCTAGAAGTCTGTTCTTTTATTGAGTTTTTGAATCAAGTTTTTTCTGTTAATAGTTTTCGAAAAAAATATTTTCAAACTCAAACTTGAAAAAATTTAACTGACTTTTTTCTTTCAAAAATGTGGAATTAGGTCAGAATTTGGCTTAAATTCCTTATTTGATAAGGGCTTTTATTAATTCTTCATAGACCACTGATGTTCAAAAGGGTAGTTATGTGCATTCAAGAGGACACAAGCGTCCACAGGTTTTTCTCAAAACTCACCTCTGTCTACCAACTCCTACTCTCACCTCCTAGTGGTGAACATCGGGTGTCTAGTACCTCAGCTGGAGACGGGGTTTAAATCCCCGTGGAAAGCTGTTGGGGACAGCCAACGAGAGAAGGGGGGGGGAGGAGTGTTCCCACTAAGGCACTTCTCCTTTCATCGAGGCAGCAGCAGACGAATTCTCTAGATGGAATCAACGGTGGCGTCAACAGTTCCAGTTAGGTTGAACTACTTAGTGAACACCTTATATGGGCTACTACGACATATTTGTAGCTCAGGCCTATAAGGAGCGGTTTATCCGGCTCCCTACCCTTGGAATTATACGAAGGGTCTGGTCCTCCGGGTCGGGGGTTGTACGTCGGGGTAACTTCCCTACCACGTAAAAAAAAGTTGTTCCGAAACAACAACAAGCCTCGGATATGGATGATTTTAAAGTTGACGACCCCAGCAAATGAAACAAGAACAATGAACTTCGGATCTGCACGTGGAACGTCCTGTCCTTATACAGAACACGTGCAGCCGAACAATTAGTGGAGAACCTGGACAGGCTAAAGGCTGACGTAACAGCCATCCAGGAAGTGCGATGGGATGAAGAGGCATACGGAGACTGAAAACGTGTCACATCTACTACGGCGGGTGCTTGAAGGAACAGGGTCAGCGGCTCTTTGGTTGTGGTTTAGACTTAGGCAAGAAGTCTTGGGCTCCCGAAGTGTAAGCTAGCGCCTGGTCACAATCCGCATCATAGGCAAATTTAAGAACATTTCGCTGAACTGTGTTTACGCCCCCATGAAAGGAGAGAGGACTCAACCAAAGAAGCATTCTACGATCTCCTGGAGACAACGTATAATATGTGCCCGAAGTACGACGTGAAGATCATTCTTGGTGACTTCAACGCAAGATTCGGAAAGAAGGGCATCTTTGGTTCGATAGTCGGAGGACACAGCCTACACGACGAAACTTCCGGCAACGGACACAGACTGGCAGACTTTGCGGCGGGGCGAAATGTCATCATCTCAAGCACCTACACAAGGGGACTTGTCGGTCGCGTTATCAACTAACCGTCAACCAAATCGACCACGTTGCGATAGACTCGAGACATGCTTCCAGTATCTTGGACGTCCGAACGTTCCGAGGGGCCAACATTGACTCGGATCACTACCTGGTGGTAGCTAGACTACGTATGCGGATATCCATGACGCGACAACGCAGAGCAGATGCTGTGAAAAGATTCGATGTTGAGAAGAATAAATCGCAAGAGATCGCCAGAACTTTTACAGACCACGTAACTCTTAATCTCTCAGGAGGTCCGCCACCAGCATCAAGTGCAAAGGACCAGTGGGAACAACAAGCCATGAGAAGTGCCGCCTCTGATGTGCTGGGTTTCACTAGGCGAATACAACGAAACCCCTGGTTCGATGAAGATTCAAGGCTAGAACGGAAAACCTGCCGAGATGAGAGTGGGAATATGGTAGTAGACACACAGTCAGTGCTGAGGATCTGGAAAGAACACTTCTCTAGACTGCTTAATGGCGAAGACAGCCAACATGCCGCTTATAGGCAGAACGCTCCATTCAACTTGGACGATGATGGCCAAGAGTTCCGTCCACCCGACCTAACCGAAATGCGAATGGCGATATCCAAACTTAAGTCGTACAAGGCTGTTGGTGCGGATGGCTTACAAGCCGAACTATTTAAATCAGCGGGAGATGAATTGGCTAGGAGCATACACCAGCGCATCTGCAAAATTTGATCGGAGGAAAGTATGCCCGATGAATGGAACCTCGGTATAGTGTGCCCCATCTATATAAAGGGAGATGTTCTGAAATGTACCAACTACAGAGGAATTAGTCTCCTAAACGTCGCTTATAAAATCTTGTCGGCCATCCTGTGTGACCGCTTAAAACCTTTTGTCAACGATCCGATCGGCCCCTATCAGTGCGGTTTTGGCCAGGCAAGTCAACCGTCGATCAAATGTTCACACTCCGACAGATTTTAGAAAAATCCCGGGAATTCCAGATCGATACACACCACCTTTTTATCGATTTTAAAGTCGCGTGTGATAGCGTGAAAAGGGACGAATTATACAGAGCCATGAGTCTCGGCATCCCTGCCAAACTCGTCCGCCTGTGCAGGATGGCGATGGAGAAATCTCGCTGCTCCGTCAAAATTGGTAAGAACACCACCGTTATCATGCAACCTATTCAACATCGTTCTTGAAGCCATTGTACGCAACGCACATGTCAACACCAGCTGTACAATCTATCAAAAGTCCGTTCATTTGCTTGCATATGTGGATGACATTGACATTGTCGGCAGAACGAAGCGAGCTGTGGCAGGGGCATTTACGAGCATTGAATCGGAGGCGGCTAAAATGGGATTGGCGGTTAACGAGGACAAGACGAAGTATATGCTGTCATCGAGAGAGGAATCTCAACATCGTCGACTCGGGCAAAATATCACGATAGAAAGATATAACTTCGAAGTTGTCAAGGACTTTGTCTACCTGGGCTCCACTATTATATCGCAGAACGACATCAGTGCAGAGATCAAGCGAAGAATTACTCTTGCCAACCGCTGTTTCTTCGGTCTAAGAAGGCATTTAAGTAGTAAGGCCCTCTCTCAGAGAACCAAGGAGACTTTATACAAGACCCTAATCATCCCGGTCCTGCTTTATGGGTCAGAAGCATGGACACTGAAAGATTCAGATAAAAATATGCTAGGGTGCTTTGAGAGAAAGATTCCCCGTGTGATTTTCGGTCCGGTGTGTATCGAAGGAGTATGGAGGAGAAGATTCAACGACGAGCTATACGGGCTATACAGCGACGTTGACCTGGTCAAAAGCTGAAAATACAGCGGCTGAGGTGGGTGGGGCACGTGGAGCGTATGGACAGCAACGCACCTGCCCGACGAGTCTTCGAATCCAACCCCGATGGGGTACGCAGCAGAGGAAGAACCCGTAACAGGTGGCGCAATCAAGTGAATGACGACTCCAAAGCACTCGGTGTGCGCAACTGGAAGCGGCTAGCTAGGGACAGAGCTGGCTGGAGGGGCTTGTTAGTTGAGGCCGAAGCCCATCCTGGGCTGTGAGCGCCATCAAAATTAAAGTAAGTAAGTAGACCACTGAAAACCAGATGACTTTATGAAAATTCAAAGGCACCTGGAACAGTTCAAGGAAGAAAACATTCACCTTAAGTTATTTATATCTTACGGGGCATTATGTTCAGGAAAAGAATTTTAGCACTTTCTGTCGGCCCGCAGAATGTTCAAACATGAACTTCCAGTAATTATCTTCAGGTTACCTAATGTGCGTAGCAAATAAAGATACAACAACATGTCATCGTAAACATGCACTGATGCACTGACGGCTGCCTGGAGATAAAATAAACTATAATAAACATAGATAATAAAATAGAGAGATACATTTGTAAGAAACATGTTTGTAAATATGTATGTGTATAAACACATGTTAAAATAGTATTTGTGGCAACCTGTATATTCTGGACCTGCACAATATTGCAGAAAGACATGTAGAGATTTGCTCACACACCCACGACAAGAAGAGTAAGCTTAACTCTGACAGATCAAGTCAGTTGTTGATCTAACTGGCTGGTGAGAACATCGTACGCGTGTAGTGTGTTGATATTAATGTAAAAGAATATAATTGTTTTGAAAATTAAAGTGAATTTTAATTCATTGTTATCTTTCCTCAAACCTAGTGTTTTAATTGGTTATTCTTTAGGTTAATACATTGGCTACGAGGTAAAAAAAAGAATAAATAAATAGAATAAGTGAAAATTATCTAAAAAAAAATATAAATTAAAACCTAAAAAGGAAAAAAGAAAATCTAATGTAAATGAAAGAATTTGCGTAGAGAAAAAAAAGCGCGCGAATTATCACGCATGTGCTTCGAATCACTCAGTGGATGTTTTGTTTTTTTTTTTTGTTTTTTGTTGTAATATTTTTGTTTTACAGCACTGATCAAGGATTTATATGATATGACAGATACCATTAAATTGGAGAGCTTGTGAAAAGTCACCAGAGTGAAGGAATTATATTTGATTGTAATTAGGTAAGAAGAAATCAATAATAAATGGTGGCAAATATTGATCAATTTCAATTTAAATGATTTAGGCAAGAAAACCTGTAATGGTTCAGCATTAAATTGCAAAGAAATTATCAGACTTGATACATTAGATTGTTGGTTAGTACTAGTAGGCATTAGATTGCATACAATTATACTTGTCGGATCGCATTAAATTGTGTCATTTTGATTGGCATACGCATTGATTGCATTAATTACTACTGATCGGATCACATTAAACTGGGTCATTTTGATATCTCTGAAAAGGACAAGTGAATATTTGTACAAAATGAGTGGAACAGGTATAAACCATTTCTGTCAGGTATAACACCATTTCTGTGCTAAGTCATAGATAAGTCTTTAATTCGGTCGGAATGGGAGAAATGGCTTTGAGCTTTTACTCTTTATCTTCAGGCGGAGGAAATTGTGGTTCCGTTAAAAAAGAGAAATAGGCTATTACACTTGGGTGGAACCCAGGTCTAAGAAGTTATTTATAATATTCCGGGTGCTTTAATAGACCCACTAGGGGAGAAAGAACCCTCGAAAGATATTTTTAAGGTCTTTATTGAAAAGTTAAATGAGTATTTCTCTCCTAAGAGAAATTCAACTTTTGAAAGGCATCTTTTTCGTTCATTGAAACCGGACGAAGGAGTAAACCTCAACAAATTTTTGGTGAGACTTAGGAACCAGGCACCAAAATGCCAGTTTGGGGAAACAAAGGAGGAGATAGTTGATATCCATCTTAAAGATAAACTCATAGATGTTTGGGCTCCTAGAGAACTTAAGAAACGGCTTTTGGAAAAAGAGCATGATTTGAAAGACATAATTGATAGGTGTAGCGTTTATGAACAGATAAATAGTCAATCTGAAGGTATGGTTTTACCAACAACATCCGCAAATATCAATAAGGTCATACCCCAAAGTGAGCGTAGGGTCATGTTCATTAAATGCGGTAGATGTGGCAGACGTGGGCATCAAGGAAGTAGTCCATACTGTCCAGCTGAAGATTCTAAATGCAACAAATGCAACTAAGTCTATGAAACGAAAGGCATGAGATTTCGGTTGGGGAGATTCGAAATATCAACGATTTGAACCCTCTAAAATCCGCTTTGTAGCTAAAGAAAGCGAATCAGATTCTGGGAAAGGGATGGACAAGCTTCGAGAGTATGATTATTTTAAAATAATATGGACGCAAAGCCGGTGACAAATCATATGAGTGAACATATTGACTGCTTTATCGGAGGCTGTAAAATAACAATAGTTATAGATTCGGGGTCAAGGTATAATCTGCTAAGCGAGAAATATTGAACACGTCTCTGCAAAGAAAAGGCTATTTTGTGGAACGTTAGAACCAAATCAGAAAACCAGTTTCGGACATATGCTGGAACTGATTTACTTAAGATTAAAGTAGTTTTCGAAGCAGTTATTAATGCAGATGGTATTTCCGACTTGATTTCTACATTCTATGTTATAGAGAATGGTAGACAATCACATATTGGGTAAAGATGCTGCCATAGAACTCAATGTGTTGATATTGGGGATTCAAGTAAATAATGTGCAAAAATCTGAAGCGTTCCCAAAAATCAAGGGTATCAAAATATCCTTGTCTACTGATGAATCTGTAAAGCCAGTACAGCAACCTTTGCACCGGGTACCATCTGCTCTTGAAGACAAGGTGGAGGCTAGATTAAACGAAGCACTTGCGCAAGACATCATAGAGCCTGTAGTTGGACCAAGCCGTTGGATATCTCCAGTTGTTATAGTGTTCAAGGAAAGTAGAGACATTCTGTCTGCCGCCATTCTACGAGAAAACTATCCGCGTTTGAGTCTGTCATGACAAGACTGAAAGGAGCTAAACATTTCTCCAGGCTTGACCTTAAGAACACTTATCACCAGCTATAACTGGATGAAAGTAGTCGGGAAATCCCAACGTTCATAACATCGAAGGAGTTTTTCGAAACAAAAGGCTATTGTTTGGTGTGAATTCAGCCCCGGAGATTTTTCAGAGGACAATGGAGAACATTTTAGCTTCCTGTAAGAATGCTCTGATCTACCTTAATGATGTTTTTGTTTTGGACAGAATGAATGAATTTGAAGTCAGTATTGAAAGCCTTTAGAGATTTTAATGTTGTTCTTAATGAAGAAAAGTGTATCTGGAAAGCTGAAAATTCAAAATTTTTAGGACATATTCATCAGAAAGTATACGTTCAGACCCAGAAAAGGTAAAAACTGTTTTGGGATTTGGGCATCCAGTCAACAAAGAAAAAACACGCAGTTTTTAAGGTTTAGTAACGTACTTGGGTAAATTCATTCCTGACCTGGGTGATACAACAGAACCACTGAGACAGCTCACGAAAAAAGACGTCCCATTTTTGTGGGGATCGAACCAGGACAATTCGTTTCAGGAATTAAAAAAATGACTTGCTAAAATTCCAACACTTTCATATTACAATCCGAAAAATCGAATCCGTTTATTTGCTGATGCAAGTCCAGTAGCGTTAGGTGCGGTTCTTTTGCAGTTTCAGAACGAAATTCCTTAAGTAGTATCATTTAGTAGTAAAAGTCTTTCTGAGGTCGAACGCAGATACTCCCAGACAGAAAAAGAAAGTCTTGCACTGGTATGGGCTGTTGAAAGATTTTACTATTATTTAGCGGGAGTTCACTCTGAACTGGTAAAAGATCACAAGCCTTTGGAGCGTATTTTCAAGCCAACCTCGAAGACACCAGCTCGAATTGAAAGATGGGTTTTGAGATTGCAATCATTTAAATTTAAAGTTCAACATAGCTGATTCGTTTTCCAGACTATACAAAGCAGAACATAGCGATACTTTTGATAGAAATTGTGAACTAAACATTTGCCATATAATTCAAAAATCAACGCCGAGAGCAATAACCATTCTGGAAATAGTTGAACATAATAATACAGATGCAGAACTGCTGGAAGCAGTTAAAAATGTTGGAAATGGCACGTGGACTACCAACAACACGAAAAGATTTTTCCCCTTTCGTTTAGAATTATGTACTATGGGAAATATTTTGCTAAGAGGAACCAAGCTTGTCATACCTACGACGTTGAGGCCAGGGGTTCTTGAATTGGCACATGAAGGTCATCCAGGGGAAACTGTGATGAAACGAAGAGTGCGTTCTAAAGTCTGGTGGCCTCTGATTGATAGAGATCTTGAGAAGTTCGTCAAAACTTGTCGGGACTGTTTACTTGTGTCAAAACCAATGCAGCCAGCACCAATGCAAAGGCGCTCTTTTCCAGAGGGACCGTGGATATGCTAAGCAATGGATTTGTTAGGTCCTCTACTTAACCATGATTACGTTGTCGTCATCATCGATTACTACTAAAGACATCACGAGATAAAATTCATTAAGAGAATAACATCAAGTGTAATTATCGGTATTTTAGAGGAAATATTTGCTAGACTCGGGTATCCTAAATCTATTACGGCCGACAATAGACCGCAATTTGTAAGCAGAGAGTTCAAGGATTACAGCGTTCATGAAAGCATTGAACTAGTAACCTCGCCACCGTACTGGCCGCAGGTAAATGGATATGTTGTGAACATGAACCGTTCTATATTTAAAAGACTTCAGATTACAAATTCTTAAGGTGAAGACTATATACAAGAGCTATAAAAAATTATTTTAATGTACAATGTCACACATGGCAAGACATTGAAAGCACCTTCAGAGCTGTAATTTAACAGGCTAATCCGGTATAAAATTACGTGCTTCCAGGATATTCCAGAAAACATTTTAAATTCCGAGGCAAGAGACGCCGATATTAAAAATAAAGAGAAGGGAAAACAGGCTGCTGATCGAGATCGTAAAGCAAAAAGTTGCAAGATTGGAATGGGGGATAAAGTCTTAATTCGCAATACGATACCATCAAACAAGATATTAACTTCATTTAGTCTGGAAGAGTTTGAAGTAATTGGACGGACAGGAAATGACGTTATAGTGAGCAGAAATGGCAAAGTTCTTAGGCGAAATATTAGCCACCTCAAGAAAATTCCTAGCATTCCGGAAACAAGATCCAATTCCCACGGAACAGGTTTTATTCCTAATACAAATCAATATCTTGCTTCCCCTACTCTTTCAGATTACATTTTGGGTAATCCACCATAAGATGACAAGCAACACAGTCCTATATCCGATCCTGCAGAACACCAACAAGAGCTGAAGCCCCTTAACTGAAAGCTGACCTTGAAGTTAAAAAACATTGGAGGCATGTGGCAACCTGTAGATTCTGGACCTGCAGAATCTTGCAGAAAGACATGCAGAGATTTGCTCACACACCCACCACACGAAGAGTAAGCTTATCTCTGACAGATCAAGTTAGTTGTTGATCTAGCTGGCTGGTGAGAACATCGAACGCGTGTAGTGTGTTGATATTAATGTAAAAGAATATAACGGTTTTGAGAATTAAAGTCAATTTTAATTCATTGTTATCTTTCCTTAAACCTATTGTTTTAATTGGTTATTCTACAGGTTAATACAGTTCTTAAGGAAGATTTTATTGTAAATAAAGTTAGTATTCATATCGACTTACAACCGTGTGCTCACAACATAAAATAAAAAAAAAAATAAATCGGGTGGCACAAGGGCTCATGAAGAACCAGGGCCTAGTGACTAACAACTCGCAACCATTCCTGTGTGCGCCTTTCGACAGGAATGGAAGGGACCTACAATTTTATGCCGAATCCGAACGGCTAGACGAGAAGCACTTATTCGTGACAAGTGATACTCTTGGAGGATTTGTCAATTCCTCGCAAGAGGCAATAGCCCTGAAAAAAAACCTTTTTTAGTTTTTAGGTGGACGAGGCTGGGAAGCGATCCCAGAGCTCCAGCGTGACAGTCGAACGCACTAACCATTACGCTACGGGCTACTGCTCACAACAGAAGTATTCATATCGACTTACACCCGTGTGTTTTACTCAACAGAAGTATACATTCGACTTACACCCGTGTGTTTTAATCAATCACTAGTCTTGGCAACGATACTGTTTTTACTGGAGCCACTCTTGTCTTGGAGTGGAGATGAGTAAATGGGTATGAATTTTGTTGTTGCTGTCCAATACTCGAATGTACACTGCAGCTCCGTTTGCTTTGATTGACGTTTCACTAAATCCAATTAGTTCGAATTCTTTTATATCAGCTGGGGTGTTTATCCCCCTGGAGTTCCGGATGTCCTCTAAAACTGATAATTCTTCCTGGACAGAGCCATTCACCCCATCACCAGATGATCGTTTAAGGAACTCCCGTCCGAAGTCTTGAATGTATCATTGAACACCACTCGCAGCTTGGTTGATGTGCTTGAATCTTTTATAACTGCATGGTGTGGTACGACATATTGAAATGTTCACTTTAATGTGGTCATGTGGTTTGTATCAACTTCTTCCAATTGGCTGAGTTCGAGATACTCAGCTATGCATTTATTATTATTCATTGTACGATTAAGTGTTATGTTGTTGTGTAGTTTCTTTTCGGAAAGTTATGGAAGTGTTTCTTGATTTTATGAGTTTATTTCGAAGTTATTGAGAAAGTTGAATATAGATTTTGAGTCTTTAAAAAACTTCAGGGCAAAACATTTGGCTCGTATGTGCTGTCTTAAAGCACATAAGTACTTACTTACTTTAAGTACTTAAATAGTTACTGTTAAAAAAGATACGGCAATACTAACTGCAAAGGTATCTAACAAATAATGACAGATGATTTTTTTATTTTCTTGCGTCTGAAAGGTGATTCTCAAATATTTTGTTTTGAATCTAATAAATAAGTTATATCAAATTAAAATAAATGAAGAACATCCAGTACCTAACTATGGAAACCCATTCTCATTTCCCATTACAATTTCATTCATAATATCACAGATTCTTCAATGGTGTTTTGTTTATTAAAATGTATCCTCTAAAAGTTTAGAACTGAATAAATATCAAGTAACAAGCAAACGAAATAAAACCAAGTTAGGTATACAGTGACCGAAGAATTATAACTTTCATCACATTTGCTGGATGCCTTTCTACTCTCTTTTTATTATTATTTAGATGGAGCGGTTTCCTTAATTAAATTTAAAACTTTCGTCACTTAAACTCATTCTACCAATTATATTGTCTTAGCACGAATAATAAAATGACATTTACGTGACAGCTTCTTTGGTATATGTTTTAGTAGATGCAAGTAAAAGTCTGGTTAACTAGTTTATTGGTAGGATTCTGTTTAAGCTCTACAATTTATTTTAACCTTGCATCCTACTAGTAGTCGACATAAGTGTCTGATTATAGTAAGGCCCATTACCTTTTTATAATAAGAGGTGTTATTTTGATATTTAAAGAAAAATGGAATTTTTTGAGATAAATGATCAGACGTTTATTTCAATGTAAAGAGGAATGTATGCCATTAATAATGAAAAACAATATCAATAATTATTCCTTCTTCGTGACCTTTCTTAAAATATTAAATTCTAAATATCAGCCAAATGGCCGCCACGGCTACGCTTACACAACAATATCCTTTTCATGAAATTTTCCATCACCAAATCGGAAAGTGGCTGCCCTCAATAGCTGCACGAATTCCATCTTTGAGGTCTTCAATTGACGCTGGCCTGTTGGCGTAGACCTTATCTTTCACGTGGCCCCAAAGGAAGAAGTCGCAAGGTGTTAAATCACAAGATCTTTTTCGCTTCTTCGAGAGATAATACGCTCCGGAAAACTTTTCCCGTAAAAGATCGATGGTTTCGTCGCTTGTGTGGCACGTAGAGCCGTCTTGTTTAAAGTAATCGTTGTCCAGATGAAAACCATCCCATTCCCATTCCGTTCTGTTACTCTAGCTACTCCAGCCTCATTTTCGAAAAAGTAAGGTCCAATGACCCCGCCGGACCATAAACCGCACTAAAAAAAATACTCGTTAAGGATAAAGAGGCTTTTCAACGTAGCCACCGAGTTGGAAATGATTTTTCGATGAAATTCTGGATCATTTTAAAGCATTTTTTATAGTGAATTTTAATAATTTCAATGCATTGTTGAAGCGTGTATCGTTCCATTTTTATTAATGGCGTAGTTTTTTATTGTCAAATGTTAAAAAATTACAGCTTCAAAAGTGACAACTAGCGAAATAGCGGGGTATTCAAAATAACACCTCTTATTTGAAAACCCTTTATTATAAACTTTAACAGCCGTATTTATTAGATTTCGCAAATACTCGGTTCACCTAGGAAAAGTTAAACCGAGTAGAAGCACTTACTCCGGGCTTACGCCACGTCAAACTAATCCATATTTATAAAATATTTTCTCAGCCATTTTAGTTACGCCTGCCTTATGTCAAATATTTAATTAGAAAAATCACTTTGGTCATTATAGTCCAGATGAACCGTCGTAAAAAAGGGCTTGACCTTGCGTTGATCCGCACGGTCTGTTTTTTTTTTTTTTTGATAAATCGATAGGGGCTTACAAGAAAAGCTTAACCCTAGGTTTGCACCACCTAACAACTTGTTTTTACCTTAGTTATTATTAAAAACGTACTTTTTGACTTTTTTTGGATTTTTGCAAATATCTCGGCTCCAGTACATTGCACTGTAAAAAATTTAAACAAGTTTTGTTTGTAATAAAATTATCTAGCATGAAGTGTTAAGTTCTTTTTGTTTGAACAAATAAGTAAAAAGTTACCGTTAGTTTTAGTAATTTTCTTTTGGTTTTTAGACGGTTTTTCATTATTATTTCGAAAGAAGCTTATGTTTTGGTTAGTTTTTCTTTTGTGTTTTGTCTAGCTGTTGCTATTCCCTACAAAAATTCCTAGCATTCCGGAAACAAGATCCAATTCCCACGGAACACGTTTTATTCCTAATACAAATCAAATCTTGCTTCCCCTACTCTTTCAGATTACACTTTGGGTAATCCACCAGAAGATGACAAGCAACGCAGTCCTATATCCGATCCTGCAGAACACCAACAAGAGCTGAAGCCCCTTAGCCGAAAGCTGACCTTAAAGTTAAAAAACATTGGAGGGATGTGGCAACCTGTAGATTCTGGACCTGCAGAATCTTGCAGAAAGACATGCAGAGATTTGCTCACACACCCACGACAAGAAGAGTAAGCTTATCTCTGACAGATCAAGTGTAGTGTGTTGATATTAATGTAAAAGAATATAATTGTTTTGAGAATTAAAGTGAATTTTAATTCGTTGTTATCTTTCTTAAGGAAGATTTTATTGTAAATAAAGTTAGTATTCATATCGACTTACAACCATGTGCTTTACACGACAGAAGTATTCATATCGACTTACACCCGTGTGTTTTACTCAACAGAAGTATACATTCGACTTACACCCGTGTGTTTTAATCAATCACTATTCTTGGCAACGATACTGTTTTTACTGGAGCCACTCTTGTCTTGGAGTGGAGATGAGTAAATGGGTATGAATTTTGTTGTTGCTGTCCAAAACTCTAATGTACACTGCAGCTCCGTTTGCTTTGATTGACGTATCACTAAAACCAAGGAGTTCGAATTCTTTTATATCAGCTGGGGTGTTTATCCCCCTGGAGTTCCGGATGTCCTCTAAAACTGATAATTCTTCCTGGATAGAGCCATTCACCCCGTCATCAGATGATCGTTTAAGGAACTCCCGTCCGAAGTCTTGAATGTATCATTGAACACCACTCGCAGCTTGGTTGATGTGCATGAATCTTTTATAACTGCATGGTGTGGTACGACATATTGGAATGTTCACTTTAATGTGGTCATGTGGTTTGTATCAACTTCTTCCATTTGGTTGAGTTCAAGATACTCAGCTATGCATTTATTATTATTCATTGTACGATAAAGTGTTGTGTTGTTGTGTAGTTTCTTTTCGGAAAGTTATGGAAGTGTTTCTTGATTTTATGAGTTTATTTCGAAGTTATTGAGAAAGTTGAATATAGATTTTGAGTCTTTAAAAAACTTCAGGGCAAAACATTTGGCTCGTATGTGCTGTCTTAAAGCATATACGTACTTACTTACTTTAAGTACTGAAATAGTTACTGTTAAAAAAGATACGGCAATACTAACTGCAAAGGTATCTAACAAATAATGACAGATGATTTTTTTATTTTCTTGCGTCTGAAAGGTGATTCTCAAATATTTTGTTTTGAATCTAATAAATAAGTTATATCAAATTAAAATAAATGAAGAACATCCAGTACCTAACTATGGAAACCCATTTTCATTTCCCATTATAATTTCATTCATAACATCACAGATTCTTCAATGGTGTTTTGTTTATTAAAATGTATCCTCTAAAAGTTTAGAACTGAATAAATATCAAGTAACAAGCAAACGAAATAAAACCAAGTTAGGTATACAGTGACCGAAGAATTATAACTTTCATCATATTTGCTGGATGCCACTCTACTCTCTTTTTATTATTATTTAGATGGAGAGGTTTCCTCAATTAAATTTAAAACTTTCGTCACTTAAACTCATTCTACCAATTATATTTGTCTTAGCACGAACAATAAAATGACATTTACGTGACAGCTGCTTTGACATAAATTGTAGTAGATGCAAGTAAAAGTCTGGTTAACCAGTTTATTGGTAGGATTCTGTTTAAGCTCTGCACTTTATTTTAACCCTGCATCCTACTAGTAGTCGACATAAGTGTCTGATTATAGTAAGGCCCATTACCTTTGTATAATAAGAGGTGTTATTTTGATATTTAAAGAAAAATGGAATTTTTGCGATAAATAATCAGACGTTTATTTTAATGTAAAGAGGAATGTATGCCATTAATAATGAAAAACAATATCAATTATTATTCCTTCTTCGTCCTTCTTCTATCAGCCAAATGGCCGCCACGGCTACGCTTACACAACAATATCCTTTTCATGAAATTTTCCATCACCAAATCGGAAAGTGGCTGCCCTATGCCCTCAATAGTTTCAGTAATTCCATCTTTAAAGTCTTGAATTGACGCTGGCCTGTTGGCGTAGACCTTATCTTTCACGTGGCCCCAAAGGAAGAAGTCGCAAGGTGTTAAATCACATGATCTCGGTCGCCTCTTCGAGAGATAATACGCTCCGGAAACTTTCCCGTAAAAGATCGATGGTTTCGTCTCTTGTGTGGCACGTAGAGCCGTCTTGTTTAAAGTAAACGTTGTCCAGATGAAAACCATCCCGGCGGGGTCTTATGACCTTATTTGAAAACCCTTTATTATAAACTTTAACAGCCGTATTTATTAGATTTCGCAAATACTCGGTTCAACCTAGGAAAAGTTAAACCGAGTAGAAGCACTTACTCCGGGCTGACGCCACGTCAAACTAATCCATATTTATACAATATTTTCTCAGCCATTTTAGTTACGCCTGCCTTATGTCAAATATTTAATTAAAAAAATCACTTTGGTTATTATAGTCCAGTCGAACCGTCGTAAAAAAGGGCTTAACCTTGCGTTGATCCGCACGGTCTGTTTTTTTTTGGATGAATCGATAGGGGCTTACAAGAAAAGCTTAACCCTAGATTTGCACCACCTGACAAATAATTTTACCAAAGTAATTAGTAAAAACGTACTTTTTTTTGGATTTTTGCAAATATCTCGGCTCCAGTACATTGCACTGTAAAAAATTTAAACACGTTTTGTTTGTAATAAAATTATCTAGCATGAAGTGTTAATTTTTTTTTTTTGTTTAAGCAAATAAGTAAAAAGTTACCGTTAGTTTAAGTAATTTTCTTTTGGTTTTTAGACGGTTTTTCATTATTATTTCGAAAAAAGCTTATGTTTTGGTTAGTTTTTCTTTTGTGTTTTGTCTAGCTGCTGCTATTCCCTACAATTTAACTCCAGACGGGAGCCGAGAAATATATGAATGAAGACAGGCAAGTCGGAGCCCCCCAAAAAAGACATTTTCTGTTTCTTACGAATATCTTGGCTCCAGTATATCGCAAAGTAAAATATGAAAAAAAATTTTATTAATTAGAATATTAGCTATTGTTTATATAAATAAATATTTTTTTTCGACAAATAAATTAAAATTAACAGCTAGTTTTATTCAGTTTCATTAATTTTTTTTTGTTGAACAAATACTTTTGATTGATTTGGATAAAGGCTTGTGAATCGGCTTAATTAATAACTAATTTGTAGTCCTATTAATTTCTTAAAATTAAAAAAAAAATAACTGCCTACGACGTAGTACTAGAGCTGAGCAATGAATGAATGAGTAAGGGCAAGTCATACAAAAAAAACCTTTTCTGTATGATAAATAAATAGTACAGTACCTATATAAATAAATGTACATTCACATATGTGTCAAAGCTAGTATTTATGATTTTTTGCTGAGTTTTCAGGATATTGGCCTAGTATAGTTTTCGACCTCGACCGGCGCGGTGACCGCTTCGTGGTCAAAAATCAGAAAAACACGATTTTTTCGCGCTATTTTCAGTCATTGTTGATTTTAGTCATTAATAATTAATTTTAAATAAAAGCATTGTTCTAAGATTTCAAAGTATCTTAATTTGCTTCATTTTGAGACCAAACGCAACTCAGTAGACTCAATTGTTTCCAAAATACAACAATTCAAAATTTAGCGATACAAAAATTCATATAAAAACATTTCATGTTATCAAACATTATAATGGCAAATAAAGAATGGTTGACATAAATACATCAAAGCACTAGAGCGTGTAGACTGGGCCAAAATAATAGGACCACAATACCGGAAGGGGGGTCTTTATACCCTCGTTAAGATGGGAGGGGCAATTGTGTAAAAAAATGACTTAAGGAAGAAACAACACTATTGAAAAATAATGGTAACACCCACAATATTCTTCTATAGCTTATCTTGAACCCTTTCTTGAATTTTCTGTTTAAATAAAGTTATTTCAATCGATATTTTTAGAGAAATTAATTTTCAAACTCAAAATTTTGAAACAAAAAATGTCTACTATTTACTTAGTAGAAACATGATCCTTAGAGCAAATTTCTTTTTCAATATTTTGGGTTTGGAAATTAATTTCTCAAAAACTATCGATTAAAATAACTTTATTTAAACGGAAAATTCAAGAATAGGTTTCTGGGTTCAAGATTAGCTATAGAAGAATATTGTGGGTGTTACCATTATTTTTCAATAGTGTTGTTTCTTCCTTAAGTCATTTTTGTACACAATTGCCCCTCCCATCTTAACGGGGGTATATAGACCCCGCTTCCGGTATAGTTGACCCATTATTTTAGCCCAGTCTAAACGCTCCAGTGCTTTGATGTATTTATGTCAACCATTCTTTATTTGCCATTATACTGTTTGATAACACTACTTTTTATATGCCTTTTTGTATCGCTAAATTTTGAGTTGTTGTATTTTGGAAACAATTGAGTCTACAGAGTTGGTTTTATTTAAAATTAATTATTTATGACTAAAATCACCAATAACTGAAAAAAGCGCGAAAAAATCATGTATATTCTGATTTTTGACCATTAAGCGGTCACCGCGCCGCGCGCCGGTCGAGGTCGAAAACTGTACTAGGCCAATATCCTGAAAACTCAGCAAAAAATCATAAATACTAGCTTTGACGCATACGTGAATGTACATATATTTATATAGGTACTGTACTATTTATTTATCATACACAAAAGGTTTTTTTTTGTATGACTTGCCCTTATTCATTCATTCATTGCTCAGCTCTAGTATGTCGTAGGGAGCTATTTTTTTTTAATTTTAAGAAATTAAACGGACTTCAAATTAGTTATTTATTAAGCCGATTCACAAGCCTTTATCAAAATTATAACTCAAAGGTATTTGTTCAACAAAAATTAATAATAAAACTGACTAAAACTAGCTGTTAATTTTAATTTATTTGTTAAAAAAAATATTTATTTATTTAAACAATAGCTAATATTCTTATTAGTAATATTTTTTTTTTCATTTTTTACTTTTCGATATACTGGAGCGAAGATATTCGTAAAAAAAAGGAAATGTCTTTTTTGGGGGGCTCCGACTTACCTGTGTTCATTCATACATTTCTCGGCGCCCGTCTGGAGTTAAGAGCTCACAAAAAAAGAGCTAGACAAAACACAAAAGAAAAACTAACCAAAACATAGTTTTTTTCGAAATAATAATGAAAAATCGTCTAAAACCCAAAAGAAAATTACTAAAACTAACGGTAACTTTTTACATATTTGTTTAAACAAAAAAAAACTTTAAACTACATGCTAGATAATTTTATTACAAATAAAATGTATTTAAATTTTGTACTGTGCAATATACTGGTGCCGAGACATTTGCAAAAATCCAAAAAAAACTCAAAAAGTACGTTTTTACGAATAACTTTGGTAAAAAAAGTTGTCAGGTGGTGCAAATCTAGGGTTAAGCTTTTCTTGTAAGCCCCTATGAATTCTCAAAAAAAAAAAAAAAACAGACCTTAGCTGATTTCTATTATAATTCGTTTTAGTTGTTGAGTTATTGGTAGAGTTGTTAATTGTAGGCGTATATTGATAAAAAAAATTAACTAATAGATAATAAAAATAAAAGAAAACGCTCTGAAAAACTATGGGATAGTTCTTAAAAGGTATGTAAAGATAAATATGTATGCAGGGTGTTTTTTTTTCTGTTGTAATCTGAAAATTATACAGCGTGTCCGGTAATTCGTGTTCCATACTTTGGGATTTGATTGGCAACTCTGGTGTGTTTAAGTAAAGTTCAATTCTACAATCGCTCTGATAATTTTAACCAAAATAATATTGTTTAAGCTTTAAAAAATTGTTAAATCATTGTCTAAAGTTACGTTAAAAGTAGTACTTGCAAGTACCATTGAAATTTTGGTGAGTCCGATTGATTTCACTATTTAATTTATGAAAAGAACCAAAAGTTCGCCGCAAGCAAAATTCATATCGACAAACAAAATGAATCGTACACCACCATCGTCGTCTCAGGAATCTAGTAACTACACGCAATCTCAAAAAAGGCCACATAAAGAAATTGCATCAGAGTCACCTTTGAGTAGTGGATCGAGTGGTAGTAAAGGATCCGAAGTGGGTGCGATGGCAGTAACAGATCTCCAGAGGATTAAAGAGGAATCCATGTCGAAAATGCTAGACGTCAAACTCAAGGACATGCCAACCAAATTAGATTTTGATGCAATCCGTATCGAATTCCAACATCTGCAAAGAAGCAATGATGACTTGCAGGCTCAGGTTAAACATTTTGGTTCTCGCTGAAGTGCATTGGAGCGCCAAGTCGAAATGTTGCAGTCAAAGGCTAATGAAAAAAATGTCTTTGTTCACCTTCCTATACAAGGGGGGGAAGATGACGGTGTTAAAGCAAAAGAATGTTGCCTAAATCTGTTGCAAACCAACGAAAACATAGTTGCAACAACGAGGGTTTTGAGGTCCAGCAATAACAACACAGCAAATGTCATTATAAAATTGGACAAAAATGAGGATGTTGGGCGGCTTCTAAAAGCTTCATCAACACTACGGAACACTGGAATTTATCTCCATCGAGATCTACCAGCTACCGCACGAGCAAGAAGAAAAAAATTATAAACATTAAAAACTGAAATTTTAAGAAAAAAAAGACTGACTAAAACGCAATTGCGAGGACAAACCTTGATGGTCGAAAATAAATATTTCTATTATGACAACCAAAACAATTTGATGTGTGACGGCGAGTGTGGAATGTCATTGTTGCGTCAAATAATAGATGACAGTGGTAATGGGTGCGTTCCAGGCCAAAATAATCTAGTTGATTTAAATGACAGTGCTTCCCAACCGGTTGGGGTGCATCGAAACATGTTTTAATGTTAATGCCGTCTGCCAATCAAATTTTATAGAAAGTTTAAAAGTTGAAAATGTAAATGTTATTAATTATTTATTGATTTTTTTAATTTTATTAACAAGTTTGAACTTATATTTTTATATGAAACATATCTAAGCGAAACAAACCTTACATGTTATGAAAACAAATTCCAAGACTACGAGTTAAAAACTGTTCCTGCTATACGAAATCATGCAAGAGGGAGAGCAAGTGGGGGATGCATATTCGGTGTGAAGAAGAAATTGAAGAGTTGCAGTTACGAGTTTAGGTTTTTTGATGAAGCTATTTGTGTAAATCTAAGATTAAATGGTGAATTATTTCGGATTCTTCCATGCTATGTCAACTGTAATCATTGGGAAACGGACTTCAACACAATGAAGGAATTTGTTATGTGTGGATCAATTTCAAATCTGTTGGTGGTGGGTGATCTGAATGCAAGAGTGGGTGCAACGGAAGGAGTTGAAGTGAGGCAGTCCAAGGATACATTAAAGAATGGAAAAGGAAACCAAATACTTGAGTTATGCAACTCCGTTGGACTCAGAATCCTTAATGGTACCAGTGATGGAGATAAACTCGGCGAATATACGTTTGTTGGTAAACAAGGAAGTTCTGTCATTGATTATGGACTGGCAGGAGGAATGTGGAATTCCGTGATCACTGATTTTGAGGTGGAGCAAGTACCGTTTTCAGATCACATGCCAATTGTCATCTATTTTAACACTGGAGCAAATGAAAATGAGGATAGTGTTAACCTTAAATTGATGCCCAAACTACATTGGAAAGATTCAAAGGCAAATGCCTACAGGAATCAATTGGATATATGTCTGAGGATGCAAGAAAGCAGTGATCTGGGAACCATCACGGATTGTATAAGGAAAGCGGCACCGGGACTGAGCAAGCACAGCCAAAGTGGTGAGTTTAAAGAGACCTGGTTTGATTCAGAGTGCATGATGGCAAGGAAGCAATCTTACGCGTGGCTTAAGCGCTACACACGAGCCAACGATGAGTCTACGAAACGTAACTACCTCCAACGGAACCGGAAATTCAAAACATTGTGTAAGGAGAAAAAAATAGCTCACAACGCAAATGAAGCGAAAAGCCTAGTTAGTTGTAGGACCACGAGTGAGTTCTGGAAGAAAGCCCAAAAAATTAATGGCAAGGTTTATGTTATTAATAGAAATCTCAATTGTGAGACTTTAAAAATGCATTATTTCGAACTTCTCAATAACTTGTCTCCGAGCGGTGATATGGTACAATCTGCACAACCAGATTTTAGCGAGGAACTTTTAGACGGAACAATCCAGAGGGATGAGGTAAATGCATCCATAAAAGGGCTCAATGATGGTAAAGCTGCTGGGTCTGATAGAATACCTTCGGAATTCTACAAATATGGGTCGGACGAGTTGATCAACAAGATAACGGTCATATTTAACAACATAATGGATCACGGAATAATACCACAGGAATTTAAGGAAGCGCTAATTTTTCCCATCCACAAAAAAGGTAGTACAATGGACCCTGCAAACTATAGAGGAATTTCCTCCTTGAATGCATCTTACAAAATATTTACTTCGGTTTTGCAAAGTCGACTTAGAACGTGGATTGACTCATCCAAGCTATTGAAGGAATTTCAAGCAGGGTACAGACAAGGATATTCCACCGTAGACAACATTTTTGTCCTACGAAGTATAGCTGATTTCTTTTTAGACCGCAACAAGAAACTATATATTTTTTAGCCTTCGGTACAATAGACCGAAATACAAGTTGTATAAAATGGGAATATCATATAAGTTTGGACGTGTACTGCAAAACATCTATATGGATAACAAAGCAGCTGTATGGGATGGGGAAAACATTTCGCAATGGTTTGAAACGAGGACAGGTGTAAGGCAAGGTTGTATGTTAAGTCCAAGCTTATTTGCACTATTTATCGACGATATCACCGATTGTTTGCCGGGAGGAGTGGAATATGCTGGAACTCCCATCAAGGCCCTCCTTTTTGCTGATGACATAGTTTTGTTTGCGTACTCACACCAATCGCTGCAACTTATGATTAATAAACTTAGTGAGTATTGCAGAACGTGGAAATTAGTTGTCAGTCTAGAGAAGTCGAAGGTTATGGTTTTTCGAAAAGGTGGAGGAAGAGTAAGTGGGCAAGAGCGTTGGACATTCAACAATGAGAGAATCGAAGTAGTTAATGAATACAAATATTTAGGGATCTGTATCACAAAAAATAACAGTATGGAAAGACATCTCACCGAAAAATTACAAAAAGCCAAAAATACAATTAATATTGCTTGGAGAAACATCTTTAACAATAAACACATAGCCCACAGCAGTAAATACAAAGTATTTAAATCGGTAGCTGAGTCAACATTGATGTATGCAGCTCAAGTGTGGGGTAGTAAGAAATATGAAACTGCAGAAAAACTTCTACGATTTTATATCAAAAGGATATTTCGACTACCACCTAATGCTACGAGCTATATGCTTATGCTGGAAACCGGTATATCGCCTCTATTTATTAAAACCCTTAAGTTGCAAGTTGACTATATATGTAATGTTCTCAAAATGTCTGATGAGCGTCTCCCTAAAAAAGCAGCACTTCAGGCGATAAATAGTCAATCGAGTTGGTTTAGAGATTGGATAGAGCTAGCAGAAGAAGCTTATATATATCTTGCACCGGATGAGTACTTAATGTGGAAACCCTCTCTGTATCAGCTGATTTCTATTGTAGATGATCGATTAAGATGGGAGTTTGCAGCCGAAGCAGAAGAATCCATCTACAGAAATACATATAGTAAGCTGACCTACAACCTAAACCATAACAATTACTTCCGTGATGACTACACGATAGATCAAATATCAATGATATTTAGATTAAGAGCTGAACTCCTAAATCTCAACTTCATTCTGCATCGGGAAGAGTTGCCCTTGCTGTGCGAATTGTGTAATATGGGCGAAAGAGAGAACATTTTTCATTTTTTGGGTAGGTGTCCTGTGCTTCGAGAAACAAGAAGACATATCTTTGGGTGTGATTTTCTATCAGAAGAGCTTATGATACATCATCTTAATGAAATTGAAGTTCCTATACTCTACAAATATTGAAAAATAGCATTATCTTATAGAAACAGAATCATAAAAGGAAATTTTTAAAATTAAAGAATTGTATAAATACAAGTTTAGAGAAAGTTGTCAATCAGGCAGACGGCAAATAGCCATGCTTTATTATTGTTAAATATGTACATATGTGAATATCATAATTTATGGAAATAAAACCTAAATCTAAAAAATTTGATTTGATTCTTGGTCATATTCTTGGTCATATTCTAAAAAAAACATGACATTACTTTTTGACGATTAAAAAAAGGCTAACTTTGGTGTACCCTGACCCATGTGAAGGTCCATTCCTCTGACAGTACTATTGGTATTGACATTATTTTAGACTTTTTTTCAGAAGAAATACTTGCCTTTAAAACTAAGTTTAAATTAAGCTGATATGTTTTTATAGTTGCCAGATATTTAATTTTAAATGGCGTTCAATTTTTCTTGCCTGAGCAAAATTTGACTTTGAGGTCAATTTGTTTCAAAAAATGCGTAATAAACATAATGTTTTCTTATTTTTACAATAATAAAAAAAACCATTAATAAGTGCATCTAAGAACCCATTTACTTTATGATACTTGGGAAAATCTAAAACAGGTAAAAAATCGAATTTTGGGTTTTTTTTACCACAAGAGATGCACAAGAGATGGTATTAAGAATTTCCATAATCTCCATTCATGAGATTCAAGCAATCCTCGTTCAAGACGGAAGAGATCATTTCAGCACAGATTCAGTGTCAACATGTGGGCAGGTTTAATTGTTTAATTGGAAATATATTAATCGGGCCTTTTAAATTACCACCCGACTTAATTCTTCTAACTATCTTGAGTTTTTACAAAATAATCTACCAGGCCTATTGGAGGATGTTCCACTGCTTCAACTAGCTTCATCAGATTTCCAACAAGACGGTGCACCGCTCCGCCGAACTATGCTCGTGAAGTTAAGGATTGGCTGCATAAAGAATACTTTGATAGATGGATAGGCAGAAATGGACAGTGAAATGGATTCACTGGCATGTAAGATCTCCCGATCTCACTGTACTGGATTTTTTTGTATGGAGACAAATGAAATAAATTGTTTACTCTTCTGAAATAACAACTTTAACTGAATTAAAAGCAACGTATTTCCGAAGGTTCACTAAAAGTAAGGCAAGAGTTATCGAGAGTAAACATTCAAAATTAAATCCAAAAACTGGCTCTAGCATGCATTCAAAAAGCAGGAGGGCACTTTGAGCACTTATTATTACTGTATTTGTGTGTACATAAAATACAAAATTACTTAAAACTACACAAATTATTGTTTTATTCAAAAAATATATATTTTTTTAAATTTTACATGTTTTAGATATTCCCAAGTAACATAAAATGTATGGGTTTTTGGGTGCACTTATTGACGAGTTTGTTTTAACTATTGGTTTGTTTATCAGGTAAAAATAAGAAAACTTTATGTTGAATACGCATTTTTTGAAAAAAATTGACCTCAAAGTGAAAATTTTGCTCGGGCAAGAAAAATTTAACACCATTTAAAATTAAATATCTGGCAACACTAAAAACATATAAGCTCAGTTTAAACGCAGTTCTAAAGGCTTGTTTTTCCACTAACAAAAAAGTTAAAAATGAGGTCCATACCATTAGTACTGACAGAGAAATAGACCTTGACATGGGTCAGGGTACACTAAAGTTAGCCTTTTTTTAAATCGTCAAAAACGGATGTCAAAGTTCAAAATCGGACTTTACTGTTGAACAATATTTTTCTTAGAATATAATCAAGAATCACATAGCGAAGTATGGCACACGAATTACCAGACACCCTGTTTAATTTTCAGATTACAACAGATAAAAATAAATATTTTTGTTTATG
>OX439483.1:267581751-267997110 GCA_949320155.1 Melangyna quadrimaculata
ATTCAGCATATGTTTTAAACTGTGTTAATTATTTAACATTAAATCTTAAGTGATATTTGTGTGTTTGTTTAAATTTTACTGTTTACAAATGCTAACAAATGTGTAAATTGTTGTACTTTAATGTTATTTAATTCAAAATGGTAAAACTGTTTGCAATATTTCATGTGCAAAATTTGATATTTTTAAGGTTATAATTCATAACCGTTTGGTGTGTCAAAGTTTATATCAAGTTTATTTATCAAGTATTGTTATTCAATGTAATTGCTGACTACAAAAGCTGTGTAATAAAAGTGAATTTTAAAAAGTCTATAACAATTATTGTGTGTCGTCGTAGGTGTATTACTTGGTGCAATGTTGTTCAATCTGAATTTATTTTTAAAAAGTAAACATATGTATATGATATTTGCGTTTTTTTTGTTTATTATTGTTTTGAGAGTATATTATAATAAAATAACTATATCACATTGCTTCCCTTTTTTTTATCTGCAGCACAACTATTTACCTGGTCGGTGGGATGCGGTGCTCCATTGGACATTTGTTAACCCCCTTTTTTTTATAGGGTAAATCAGCTCTTGTTTTCGCATGTAACACATGTTACAATTTGATATCAATTTTATTTGCTAAATAAATAGAGATTGTATGTCTAATGTCTAGTTTTAAGTTATATTGTATGGTAAGTAAATTAAATAAAAGAATTTATATAAACATTGGATTATTTTAATTCAATTTATTAATTCATGGTGCTTATTTTGAAACGATAAGTATATACATATGTACAATACATGTATGTTGTTTCAACAAACTGATATTTTCGACATTCAACCTTCAATAAATTTGTTGAATGTTGAAAATCAAGATTAAAAGTGATTTGCTCCTTATTTTAATGAGCTTTATACCTTAAACAGATGTGCAGCTTTTTCCATGCAGCGAAATTTAATTACACAGGTTCTTATGGGAGCAGATTCACTCAAAGTCTGCATGCAGCGCAGCGCTGCACGATGTCTCCATTTCTAAATTTGCTGCCTAGGTTCATTGCAGCCACAACTGAAAAACGAAAATTTCTAAATAATTGCTATTTGGCATTACTTATATTGACATCACGTGCCATTCTTTCAAAAAATTTGTTTGTGTTGGTAATTTTTGTTTTAGAATCCATGAAGCCGACGTTGCCACCCTGCCATCGTCCAACGAAGAAAATCTAATTCCAACACTATTGTGTGACATCGGCAACGCTGTGCTTTCATGTATTTGTTTGACATAACTATGTATCATGAATGTCAGAAACTATGCACATGTGTTTCGTGTGCAGCTCTGCATGCAGAGATGCGTGCAGACTCGCTGCACATCTGTTTTAGCCATTATATACGCCTTTTGGATGTCAATCTGCTTGCTTATTGTGGATGGAGTGTACAGTACAAATTGGCAGCACTGATTTTCAGGCAAATCTTTCCTACTTGGCATTTTGTTTCTCTTTGTTTTGCTTTCACTTTCCTGCTTATATTGTTAAATTAAAATTTTTTAAATTGTTTATACTTCTTAAACAAATAATTTTTTCTAACAAAGGTGTATAAAATTATTTTCCTGAAACAATTATTTATCATATATGTATTCTTCCTTTAATGGAAATGTAAAGATAGGTTCCAAAATCATAAAGTTTAATTGAGCATGTGTTTTAAACTGTGTTAATTATTTGACATTAAATTTTAAGTGATATTTGTGTGTTTGTTTAAATTTTACTGTTTACAAATGCTAACAAATGTGTAATTTGTTGTACTTAAATGTTATTTAATTCGGAATGGTAAAATTGTTAACAATATTTCATGTCCAAAATTTGATATTTTTAAGGGATTGGGGTCGAAATTCTGTGTGGTCAAAATTCTGTTTTCAAAATTCTGCATTTCAAAATACTGTTTTTCAAAATTCTGGTTACACAAAATTCTGTATGAACAAAATTCTGTATTTTAAAATTCTGTATGACCAAAATTCTGTATGACCAAAATTCTGAATTTCAAAATTCTGTATTTAAGAAAAAATCGGTTTGATAATGTAAAAAAGCGCGCACTTTTTTACATTATCAAACCGATTTTTTCTTAAATACAGTATATTGAAAAACAGAATTTTGAAATTCAGAATCATACAGAATTCTAAAATACAGAATTTTGTTCATACATAATTTTGTGTGACCAGAATTTTGGAAAAAAGTATCTTGAAATGCAGAATTTTGAATTTTGACCATACAGAATTTCAACCCCAACCCCTTAAAAATATCAAATTTTGCACATGAAATATTGTAAACAAATTTACCATTCCGAATTAAATAACATTTAATTACAAAAAATTTGTTAGCATTTGTAAACAGTAAAATTTAAATAAACACACAAATATCACATTCTTTGCATGCAGAGCTGCACAGGAAATACATGTACATAGTTTCTGACATTCATGATGCATATTTATGTCAAACAAATACATGAAAGCACAGCTTTGCCGATGTCACACAATAGTGTTGGAATGAGATTTTCTTCGTTGGACGATGGTAGGGTGGCAACACCGACTTCATGGACTCTTAAACAAAAATCACCAACACAAACACGTTTTTTGAAAGAATGGCAGGTGATGTCAATATGAGTAATGCCAAATAGCAATTATTTAGAAATTTTCGTTTTTCAGTTGTGGCTGCAATGAACCTAGGCAGCAAATTTAGAAATGGAGACATCGTGGAGCGCTGCGCTGCATGCAGACTTTAAGTGAATCTGCTCCCATAAGAACCTGTGTAATTTAATTTCGCTGCATGGAAAAAGCTGCACATCTGTTTTAGGCATAAAGCTCAGTAAAATAAGGAGCAAATCACTTTTAATCTTGATTTTCAACATTCAACAAATTTATTGAAGGTTGAATGTCGAAAATATCAGTTTGTTGAAACTACATACATGTATTGTACATATGTATATACTTATCGTTTCAAAATAAGCACCATGAATTAATAAATTGAATTAAAATAATCCAATGTTTATATAAATTCTTTTATTTAATTTACTAACCATACAATATAACTTAAAACTAGACATTAGACATACAATCTCTATTTATTTAGTAAATAAATTTGATATCAAATTGTAACAAGTGTTATATTCGAAAACAAGAGCCGATTTACCCTATACAAAAGGGGGGTAAGCAAATGTCCAATGGAGCACCGCATCTCACCGACCAGGTAAATTGTTGTGCTGCAGATAAAAAAGGGAAGCAATGTGATATAGTTATTTTATTATAAAACATTCTCAAAACAATAATAAACAAAAATAACGCAAATATCATATGCATATGTTTACTTTTTAAAAATACATTCAGATTGAACAACATTGCAACAAGTAATACACCTACGACGACACACAATGATTGTTATAGACTTTTTAAAATTCACTTTTATTACACAGCTTTTGAAGTCAGAAATTACATTGAATAACAATACTTGATAAATAAACTTGATATAAACTTTGACACACCAAACGGTTATGAATTATAACCTTAAAAATATCAAATTTTGCACATGAAATATTGTAAACAATTTTAGCATTTTCAATTAAATAACATTAAAGTACAACAATTTACACTTTTGTTAGCATTTGTAAACAGTAAAATTTAAACAAACACACAAATATCACTTAAAATTTAATGTTAAATAATTAACACAGTTTAAAACATATGCTCAATTAAACTTTATGATTTTGCAACCTATTTTTACATTCCGATTAAAGAAAGTATACATATATGATAAATAATTGTTTCAGGAAAATAATTTTATACACATTTGTTAGAAAAAATTATTTGTTTGAGAAATATAAACAATTTAAAAAAATTTAATTTAACAACATAAGCAGGAAAGAGAAAGCAAAACAAAGAATAACAAAATGGCAAGTAGGAAAACTTTGGCCGAAAGTCAGTGCTGCCAATTTGTACACTTCATCCACAATAATGGCTAAAACAGATGTGCAGCGAGTGTGCACGCATCGCTGCATGCAGAGCTCCACACGAAACACATGTGCATAGTTTCTGACATTCATGATACATAGTTATGTCAAACAAATACATGAAAGCACAGCGTTGCCGATGTCACACAATAGTGTTGGAATTAGATTTTCTTCGTTGGACGATGGCAGGGTGGCAACGTCGGCTTCATGGATTCTAAAACAAAAATTACCAACACAAACAAATTTTTTGAAAGAATGGCAGGTGATGTCAATATGAGTAATGCCAAATAGCAATTATTTAGAAATGTTCGTTTTTCAGTTGTGGCTGCAATGAACCTAGGCAGCAAATTTAGAAATGGAGACATCGTGGAGCGCTGCGCTGCATGCAGACTTTGAGTGAATCTGCTCCCATAAGAACCTGTGTAATTTAATTTCGCTGCATGGAAAAAGCTGCACATCTGTTTTAGGCATAAAGCTCAGTAAAATAAGGAGCAAATCACTTTTAATCTTGATTTTCAACATTCAACAAATTTATTGAAGGTTGAATGTCGAAAATATCAGTTTGTTGAAACAACATACATGTATTGTACATATGTATATACTTATCGTTTCAAAATAAGCACCATGAATTAATAAATTGAATTAAAATAATCCAATGTTTATATAAATTCTTTTATTTAATTTACTAACCATACAATATAACTTAAAACTAGACATTAGACATACAATCTCTATTTATTTAGTAAATAAATTTGATATCAAATTGTAACAAGTGTTATATTCGAAAACAAGAGCCGATTTACCCTATAAAAAAGGGGGGTAAGCAAATGTCCAATGGAGCACCGCATCTCACCGACCAGGTAAATTGTTGTGCTGCAGATAAAAAAAGGGAAGCAATGTGATATAGTTATTTTATTATAAAACATTCTCAAAACAATAATAAACAAAAATAACGCAAATATCATATGCATATGTTTACTTTTTAAAAATACATTCAGATTGAACAACATTGCAACAAGTAATACACCTACGACGACACACAATGATTGTTATAGACTTTTTAAAATTCACTTTTATTACACAGCTTTTGAAGTCAGAAATTACATTGAATAACAATACTTGATAAATAAACTTGATATAAACTTTGACACACCAAACGGTTATGAATTATAACCTTAAAAATATCAAATTTTGCACATGAAATATTGTAAACAATTTTAGCATTTTCAATTAAATAACATTAAAGTACAACAATTTACACTTTTGTTAGCATTTGTAAACAGTAAAATTTAAACAAACACACAAATATCACTTAAAATTTAATGTTAAATAATTAACACAGTTTAAAACATATGCTCAATTAAACTTTATGATTTTTCAACCTATTTTTACATTCCGATTAAAGAAAGTATACATACATGATAAATAATTGTTTCAGGAAAATAATTTTATACACATTTGTTAGAAAAAATTATTTGTTTGAGAAATATAAACAATTTAAAAAAATTTAATTTAACAACATAAGCAGGAAAGAGAAAGCAAAACAAAGAATAACAAAATGGCAAGTAGGAAAACTTTGGCCGAAAGTCAGTGCTGCCAATTTGTACACTTCATCCACAATAATGGCTAAAACAGATGTGCAGCGAGTCTGCACGCATCGCTGCATGCAGAGCTCCACACGAAACACATGTGCATAGTTTCTGACATTCATGATGCATAGTTATGTCAAACAAATACATGAAAGCACAGCTTTGCCGATGTGACACAATTGTGTTGGAACGAGATTTTCTTCGTTGGACGATGGCAGGATGGCAACGCCGGCTTCATGGATTCTTAAACAAAAGTCACCAACACAAACAAATTTTTTGAAAGAATGGCAGGTGATGTCAATATGAGTAATGCCAAATACCAATTATTTAAGATTTTTTTCTTTGCTGTTGTGACTGCAATGATGCCGCGCAGCAAATTTAGATATAGAGATATCGTGCAGCGATGCGCTGCATGCAGACTTTGAGTGAATCTGCTCTCATAAGAACATGTGTAAATTATTTTCGCTGCATGAAAAATGCTGCACATCTGTTTAGCACATAAGCAAGCAGATTGACAATTGGCATCGATTGGTATCCAAAAGGCCTATATAAAGCTCAGTAAAATAAGGAGCAAATCACTTTTAATCTTGATTTTCGGCATAAGGCCGGTTGTTAATTGGGTTAAAATGTTGGTTAAATTTTCTATCTTGATACTAGCGTGGTGAACCAAATGGGTTAAAATTTATGCAGCTGTAGAGCAGGTTAAAATGTGTTCAAATTTGACGTTTCTCATGATAGAGTAATTTATAATTATAAGGAGTTTTAGCCAAAATAATGTTTAAATAAGTCCCTTTTAACGCAATTCACACAGCAAAAAGTTAAATTTGATCCCACGTCAAACCAAACGTCAAATTTTAATCGTGGTAGTGTAATGTATTTATTTGTACTAAGTAATGTTATTTGTTATTAATTTGCTTTACTAAGAAATGTTAAATGTAATATGAGCCTTAAGCTATTTTTATACTTTTATACTTTTATCATGCCACCTCGCGGTTATCAGGAGAACTATCAAAAACAAACGAGAACTAACTTAAAGCGAAATGATTTGAAAATGAGAAAAGAAGAAAAAAGAACATCTTTAAACCAACCGCCGTTGTGAATAGACGCTTCAATAAAGATAGATAAAAAATTTGTTAAAACGAAAGTATAGTTTCATTTAGAGTTTCATTTAGATTTTCCCATTAAAGTAGAAAATTTAACCAACATTTTAACCCAATTCACAGACGGCCTTAAGGAAGCAAATTTTACAAAGTAAATCAATTTGAAATTGCTTGTCAGCTTGTAATGATAAGCAAATGTATTTTGATACAAATTAACAATAGAATTATTGTAGCAAATAAATCAATTTGAAATTGTTTGTCAGCTTGTAATGACAAACAAATATATTGTGGTGAATATGCCCAGCTATGCAGACAACGACATCATTTATTAGTACAAGTTTGTGCGCCATATTTGAATGAAATAAATAACTTGTAGGAAACGGTGTATAATAATAATAATAATAATAATAATAAGAATAATAATAATAATAATAATAATAAACATGATAATAATAAAAATAACCATAATAATACCTACCAGAAATATATAAATAATACCAACATATATAATACTTACATATATAATACCTACAATAATAATAATAGTAACAATAATAATAATATTAAAAAAATGATAATGTTAATATACCTACCAACCTAACCGCCCAGACTATAATTGTAATTGCAATATATTAACATAAGTAAGTACAGCATTATTAATATTTTAGTTTTGACAATTGTCAACGGTTACATTTTTTTTTTTGTGTTGAACAAGGTATGCCTCCACTCCACATGGAGTACAGTTTCAACATGATCTGATCATCAAGTAAGACCACTAAATTTGGGTGGCATGATGAGTGACGTCAACGATTTTTGTTTGAGTCTTACTTGCGTTGCTAAAGGACCGTTAGTTTTAAAAGGAGAAAACTACAAGAAAAAGGGCGGAGCTATAACACCGAGTAGGCAAATGATAGTTCATACGATTAGAAAGAAGTTAGTTGATGGATAATAGCTAGTCAGTTCGGGTCGTTAATTAATTAGACAATTAAAAAAATTTTTAATTTACCGTGAAAAAAAAGGTCAAACCATTAAAACCACTGTAATTGTAAATAAACAATCTTAAATAAGAAAAACTACAAAAAAAAAATAAATCATATCATGGTTGTCTTAAAAGTGCTTTAATTGAGTGCAATACCCACCTCAAAAAAATACGTAGTTCCATCTAGTGTATATACATACACATATCTGAAACCCAAAGTTAAAACGTTTACCTAGAAATTAAAACAATCAAAAAAATTATATACTTACATACGGTGAACCTAGGTACATAACCTAGTGAAAAGAATACCATTTACCCTAAACCCAACTGCTAGTGTCGAAATTAAAGTTTATCCTAGCCAACTAGTTTAATCTTACAAACCCCAAAATAAGAAATAAAAAAAAGAAACATATACCTACCCTATACTTACCTTAAATTCAAAAAAAAAAAACAACTATGATACCTACAAAGAAAAAAAAAAAAAAACTTAACATGAACAAAGTACTTACCTGCTAAATACCTACCTACATCAATCTGAAGAACTACCTACCTGTGGATATCGATTTAACCTTTTACTTACCTGTTGAAGACTGGAAACCGAAAAGGAAAAGAATACTTACCTGATACATGCGATCTGCGAACTATCATCCCCCTACATCAGAATATCCCTTAGTGAAAAAAAACAAAAATTTCCATTGTGTTCCCCTATACCTACTCCTCTCTTTTAAATTCCTCCGTGTGACTACCTTCCTACCTAATGTGTCAAGAGTGTTGTTAAGTGTTTAAATTTAAGTTTATTAAAATTGTAAATATAAAAAAAAAAAAAAAAAAAACTATACAGTGTGGTCAAGTTAATTATACCTACTTAGAAAATGAAAAAAAAAAGCAAAAAGTTAAAAATTTATATGTAATTAATTAATTGATGGTGTGAATTAAAATTATCTAAAATTAATCAAACAAACAAACTTAATAATCTACTCTTACGCTCTCAAAACAAAACCAAAACAAAACAACATAACTAATTTTCCTTACAGTCGACAACTTATCAACGACATATACTCCAATGCGGTGCACCTCCTTGGCAGATCGGTAATTAAAGTAAGTTCTTTCATGTGTGTGGTTCTTGTTCTTGTTCTTGATTATATGTATTTTATAACATAACTCACACCCCTTATTTTGTTTTGAGTTTGTGGCGAGATTTATCTCTAGTACCTACATAATTGCCAACCAACTACTTTTTTTTGGAAATACAAACACCCAAAATACATTTTTTTTATTAACACGTTGAACAAATAAAAATAATTCACGTCACTTATATCTAAATCTAAATTACCAAGCTCATATAAAAATTTGTTTAACATATGTTACTATAATTATACAAATACCTTGCAATTAGTAAACAAATACTTTACAAAATAATTTACAAATATAAATTATAATACAAATATTCAATAATTTACATTACATACAAACATTATTTTTTTTTTATTATTTATCAATTTATGAAGTCAGAATCTCGAATTAGAAAATTAGGGTTGCCAACCTGATGGTAAATTTTCGTACTTGAATTTTATATATAGTGTATATACATACACATATCTGAAACCCAAAGTTAAAACGTTTACCTAGAAATTAAAATAATCAAAAAAATTATATACTTACATACGGTGAACCTAGGTACATAACCTAGTGAAAAGAATACCATTTACCCTAAACCCAACTGCTAGTGTCGAAATTAAAGTTTATCCTAGCCAACTAGTTTAATCTTACAAACCCCAAAATAAGAAATAAAAAAAAGAAACATATACCTACCCTATACTTACCTTAAATTCAAAAAAAAAAAGAAAAAAAAAAAACAACTATGATACCTACAAAGAAAAAAAAAAAAAAACCTTACCATGAACAAAGTACTTACCTGCTAAATACCTACCTACATCAATCTGAAGAACTACCTACCTGTGGATATCGATTTAACCTTTTACTTACCTGTTGAAGACTGGAAACCGAAAAGGAAAAGAATACTTACCTGATACATGCGATCTGCGAACTATCATCCCCCTACATCAGAATATCCCTTAGTGAAAAAAAAAAAAAAAATGTCCATTGTGTTCCCCTATACCTACTCCTCTCTTTTAAATTCCTCCGTGTGACTACCTTCCTACCTAATGTGTCAAGAGTGTTGTTAAGTGTTTAAATTTAAGTTTATTAAAATTGTAAATATAAAAAAAAAAAAAAAAACTATACAGTGTGGTCAAGTTAATTATACCTACTTAGAAAAAGAAAACAAAAATCAAAAAGTTAAAAATTTATATGTAATTAATTAATTGATGGTGTGAATTAAAATTATCTAAAATTAATCAAACAAACAAACTTAATAATCTACTCTTACGCTCTCAAAACAAAACCGAAACAAAACAACATAACTAATTTTCCTTACAGTCGACAACTTATCAACGACATATACTCCAATGCGGTGCACCTCCTTGGCAGATCGGTAATTAAAGTAAGTTCTTTCATGTGTGTGGTTCTTGTTCTTGATTATATGTATTTTATAACATAACTCACACCCCTTATTTTGTTTTGAGTTTGTGGCGAGATTTATCTCTAGTACCTACATAATTGCCAACCAACTACTTTTTTTTGGAAATACAAACACCCAAAATACATTTTTTTTATTAACACGTTGAACAAATAAAAATAATTCACGTCACTTATATCTAAATCTAAATTACCAAGCTCATATAAAAATTTGTTTAACATATGTTACTATAATTATACAAATACCTTGCAATTAGTAAACAAATACTTTACAAAATAATTTACAAATATAAATTATAATACAAATATTCAATAATTTACATTACATACAAACATTATTTTTTTTTTTATTATTTATCAATTTATGAAGTCAGAATCTCGAATTAGAAAATTAGGGTTGCCAACCTGATGGTAAATTTTCGTACTTGAATTTTATATATTTTATTTTAAATTATTGTTACTAAGATTTTGTTTTTAAATTATTATTATTTTTTTTTCTACGTACCTTGGCCTACAATAAATACACTGGTTTATGGTATTTGAAGATTTTTAAAGTTGTCATTTGCCAGGGATTGTATATCTTGTTCTAGAATGAATTGACGTTTTTGTTTAGATGGGAAGTGGTGGTTCTATCTACGCCGGATTTATTCATTTTGCAGCCTTATATTTCGTTTAGGATGAAGGCATAAGCCACTAGGTCAAAGGTGGAGGTGACCTGACGAGGAAGACAACAGCGATGAAGACTAGGTAAGCTATAGATGCGATGACAGGTTAGGGGCTACTGCGCGATTTTGGAGGACGTGGTAGCCATGGTGGTATCTTAGGATACATGGGTGGGCAAATCCTCCAGAGGGTCCACAAACACCTTAGACCCTCGCCCCCCTAATGGAATCACCCTCCGACACACATACAGACACGGACCCCTACACACTTACACACTTCTACACTTACACCCTTGCGCACTTACACTCTTACCCACTTAAATACTTACAGACTTACACACATACACACTTAAACATTTACACACGTACAGACATGGCATTCTTACTTAGGTATACAGCCACCGACGGACCGTCATACCAACACACCCACTCACCCATACATTTACACCCTCCTTATTTACACATACCTACATTTCCACACTCATACCTTTACACACTGACACCCGTACACGCACACACACATGCATTTACACACACTTACTTTAACACACCCATACATTCACACACTGACACCAATACACACCCCCACACACCTACATTTACACACTCATACATATACTCATACCTACATTTCCACACACATACATTTACACCCACTTACTTTAACACACCCATACATTCACACACTGACACCAATACACACCCCCACACACCTACATTTACACACTCATACATATACTCATACCTACATTTCCACACACATACATTTATACACTCACACTCACACCCATACATACACACACACTATTTAACGCACATACTTACACACGTCCCTCCCATTTTAGAACGAATTCGGGCTCAACTATTTTGTTGAACCCAAAATGATCACACCTTCTCCGGCATGATATTATTTCGTAACCTCGGTCCAGGGCTACGGTAGCAAGTACCCCCCCTCCGACGAGCTAGGATGTGCTAACGCTAACATGCCAGCTGCCGTGGCCTGGACACCCTCCCCTTTCTGCTGCCCGGATCAGCCCCATGTTCCTGTAAGCATGAGGGTGTAACGGTGGTAAGGAAAGGGGAGGTTTGGGATTCTCGGATTTTGGCTACGAACAAAAGGTTTTAGTCCTACGAAAAGGCCTTACAGCCTCTAGTTCGGGAATCCCTGGCGACAACACCTTCGGTTCGTTACAGGAGGCGCCCAACGTGGGGCCGATTCGTTCTAAATATAGACATCTTTCGGGGACAAAGTTGGTCGGGATACACAGGGTTATCATCCTGTGGACGCCGGTTGCGTCCGGACAGGTGTCAGATAAATATAACAATTTTTTTTTTAACTTTTGAGTTAAATTCGTTCCTAGTGATTGCATTTTCATACGTCCGCTAAATGGGTTATTGGACCCTTATTTAGGCAGTTGCGATGCGGAAACCTAACAATTCAAAATAATATACTGATATAAAACATTTAAAGCCTAAGTTTGGAAACTCTTTAGTATGCAGCTTCAGTTGTTTAAATGGATTTTGGAAACAGTATGTTATTGTTATATTGACGCAGGGTTTGGATGCTTGACTGTCATCTTGGTTGGAAAGCCAGCTGAACATTGCAAGTTGAAACTCTGTCGTTCACTTTCCTGTCGGATCCAGGACACGATTTTGTGAACACAGGATGGTTCTTGTATCCTGATCAAACTTAGGTGATTCCATAGAGGGTACCTGTGTTACTTGTCTTCATCGGTCTTCTTTTATTCGTTCGTCACTTCCACCTTGACTACATGAAATATTACGAGTTTTTATACAAAATTTACTAGTTTAATAGCACAGTTTTATTACTAAACCGCTTTCTTAATTTTTTTAAAATCTAATAATCTAAATATAAATCTTAAATCCGAATCTCTTGATCTTTTTTTTTCTTCTTCCTACATTTTTTTTTTTAATTTTTGAAGTTCTGTTATAAACCCACCATTACATTTTTTTTTTGGAAAACTATACGAAGTTTTGTCATACTTCCAGTATATTTTTTCATCACTCCTTTCACTACCCAACCTTTATTTTGCATCTCTCTTCTTTTCCATTACCTTTCTTTTAAATTCACATACCTTACTCTTTTATCCTATTCGGACCCCTTATTACTCAATCAACATCAATGAAATGGGAAGTCGTACCACCTGTGCAAGGCGAGGAGCGAAGAAATTCTCTCTTCCTAGGGTCCAAACTACCAATGCCTTTGCGGATCTTTCCCTTAATTTTAACACCCCAGGCTTAATCCAACGTCCACCTCGGGAAGAAGCCAGTGGAGAGCAAGGAGCTGCTTCTCTTCTAGCTCAAGCTTTGGATGGAAATACCCAGAGCAGACTACCGCTACCTACCCCAAGAAATCGAGGAGAGGAGGAAGCGCTAACTGGCTACATTCAGGAAGTAGTGACCGCAGCGGTTGGGGCGAGTCGAGCCGAGGATTTACGTTTCTTAGCTGGTGAGATGGAACGAACGAGAGCAGAACTCCGAGAAGAAGTTACCATTGTGATGCGGGAAACGCTTTCGGCCCCAACGCCGGAAGTTAACCATACAGTCCCCCAAAGGAGATCAAGTCTATACGAAGCGTTCGTACGTGGCCCATCTACTATGCACGTGCCAGCCCAATCACCACCTCGTAATATCTCTCCACCGAGGAGGCGCTTTCCTCACAGGAATCCGTCGGCAGCCCAAGCTCATGCTCGAGCTCAAACCCCTCCGCGTGGCAATCCAGCGGCGAACACCTCAAATATGGAGGAATTCCTACGACGTCTGCATGACCTGAGTTTGAGTGACCCCATCAATAACACCCAGCCGGTACCTCCTCCATCAGGCCATCATAATGGTAAGTACATGAACTACCACAAATGGGGGTTGAAATTTAACAACCGAGATGAGACCGTTGATGACTTCCTGTTTATACTAGATCACGTACGGGAAAGCAACAGGGCAACGTGGGAAGAGGTCGTCACTAACTTTCACCATTTCATCACCGGTCGTGTGACGGAATGGTACTGGATCTACCGGAAGACTAACCGCAATGTGACTTGGCCAGTGTTGAAAAACGCCTTGGTTGAGCAGTTCCGAAGTCTGGAATCGGACGCAGAGCTGTCGAGAAAGCTTTACGACAGATACCAGGGCCAAACCGAAACATTCGATGACTTCTACGCCGCCGTGTTGAAGTTGAATCATAGGCTGAGGATTCCCAAACCCGATGCTGAACTGATAGATGTGCTGAAGAACAACGTTCGACGGCAGATGGGAATGCTGCTGATAACATATCACCCCAATAGTCTGGCAGAGATGGTCCATGTCTGTCGTAAAGTCGAAAAGTATATTCACGACCGCGAAGCTGCAGCACAAAAATCGCGAGTTGGACCTACACCACCACCTCGTAGGAGTGCTGTCTCCGAGCTCGTGGCTGAGGAAAGGGGATGAAGCTCTTTTTCCCGAGATTGAGGCATTTCACCAAAAAAGGAAAGGTACACTCGCAGTTACACCTGTTGGAACTGTAAAGGTAAGGGTCATTCGTTCTTCGAATGCCCTGATCCACAGAGAGCCCTTTTCTGTTTTAAGTGTGGCTGGGAGAATACCACCTCTCCACAAAATCCTCGATGCTCGGGAAACGAGCCGAAGAGCAGTTTGAAGCCCCGGGGGAATTGCTCTCTGGAGAAGAACCCGGACTTTCTGTAAACCCTCCTGCTGTACCCGTCCCTTTCCCCAGCAACTCTGCGTCCGGTTCAATTTCAACCAACCCTCCACCGATCACACCAGTTCCGGCACCCAGGGTCCTCAGACGACCAGTACAACCTTTAGAAACTAAGGATGAAGCTCCACGGCTAGCTATAAGACCGATCATACCCCTTCATGAGCGGCTACAGAATTATTTAGACGTCAGGAAACGAATCTTTGGCACCCAGAACACCGTGGTTTCGGACAAGGTGTCTAAACTGAGGAAGAAATTTCGAGAAAAGCAGGAGTCGTACAAAGCCATTGAAGCCACTACATTATGCAGCTCGGACGATCCACGCCCCTATGCTACTGTCCATATCTTTGGCGAGCCTCTTCTCGGTTTACTCGACAGTGGAGCTAGCATAAGCTGCCTTGGAGTGGATGGCTTCGAATTCCTTCGAAAACATAACCAGAACTACTCGAAAATTTCTTCCGAAGTGAAGACAGCCGATGGGAAACAACAAGCTATTGTTGGAAGATCTGTGTGGATGTCACTTATAAAGGGATGACGAAAACAATTCCCCTGTATCTGGTCCCATCATTAAAGCAGAAATTGTACCTGGGTATTGACTTCTGGAAGGAGTTTGAAATCGCCCCTCATCTGATCTCCGAAATCTCTTCAGTTCCTTACCCGAAAGAGACCGACCCGAATGCACACGAACTAACCCAACAACAGTCCAAGCGGTTGCAAGATGCCATAAGCCTGTTCCCTTCCTCTGCTTTTCAAGGCTTAGGAAAAACCACGCTTGAGGTACATACTATCGATACAGGGGATGCTGAGCCCATTAAGCAGCGTCATTACCCGATTTCTCCAGCGGTACAGAAACTGCTATATGAGGAATTGGAACGTATGCTTAAACTTGGAGTTATCGAGGAAAGTACCAGCGCGTGGAGCTCTCCTGTAGTCCTGGTGCGAAAGCCCGCCAAAAATCGCTTGTGTCTCGACTACAGGAAGGTCAACGCCAAGACAAAGAAAGATGCGTATCCACTTTCTCATATAGAAGGAGTGCTATCGCGACTTCCAGATACACTTTCGAGGAGCATGTGCATCTGTTAGAGATTTTGGCCGGTCGGCTGAGGGAAGCGGGACTAACCATGAACGTCAAGAAATCGAAATTCTGTTTCAAGGAATTAAAATACCTGGGCTACATAGTTGGTGATGGCTGCTTGAAGACGGACCCAGATAAAGTGACAGCCATCGCAGATTTCCCTACTCCGGCTACTGCGAAACAGGTCCGAAGATTCTTGGGACTCGCGGGATGGTACCGACGGTTTGTCAGGGACTTTTCAACACTAGCAGGCCCTATCACTGACACGTTAAAGAAGGGAAAGAAGTTTGTCTTCACGGACGAAGCCATGGAAGCCTTCGAGAAGCTTAAAAAGGCCCTGACTTCCGCTCCGCTCCTGGTGAATCCGGACTTCTCGAAGGAATTCATCATTCAGTGCGATGCATCTGATACCGGCATTGGTTGTGTGCTGAGTCAACTAGACGAGGGTGGAAACGAGCGTCCCATCTTCTATCATTCACAGAAGCTCAATGCGGCTCAGCGCAATTACAGTGTGACCGAGCGAGAGTGCTTGGCTGCTGTCATGGGCGTCCAGAAGTTTCGAGCTTACATCGAAGGACATGCGTTTAAAATTGTGACAGACCATGCGAGTTTGAAGTGGTTGATGAGCCAGAGAGATCTCAGTGGTCGATTAGCGAGATGGAGCTTAAAGCTTCAGGGGTTCGATTTCAACATCGAGCACCGCAAGGGATCCCTGAACGTCGTACCTGATGCACTTTCTCGTGTGTATGGGGTGGACGCTCTGCTTTGTGATGTTTCGATGTTGAATGATCCCTGTGAGGTACTCCATATTGACCTCGCGGATCCTAGTTTTAAATCTACGGAATACTGCAAGATCAAGGACACCATCAAAGAACAAAAAGAAAAGCTACCTGACCTTCAAGTGTCGGAAGATTTCGTCTACAAGAAGGTCAAACATTGCACAGGGAATCCTGTAGAGGATGACCAAGTATGGAAGCTTTGGGTCCCCGAATCGCTGACCGACCGATTGATCGCTCTCGCTCATCAACCACCCCGATCTTCGCATGGTGGAATTGCCAAAACATTGTACAGACTACAGCGACAATTCTTCTGGCCTAGCATGGCAGCCCAAGTTAAATCGTTCATAGGAAGGTGTGACATCTGTAAGGCCTCGAAAGCCTCAAATTCCATACTGAGGCCTCCGATGGGAAAAGCATTTTTAGCTGAGAGACCTTTTCAGATGTTGTACATTGACTTCCTGGGTCCATACCCTCGCTCGAGAGACGGGAATACAAACATTGTAATTGCGCTGGACCAGTTGACGAAGTTTATGTTAGTGAAAGCGCTTAGGAGGGCGACAACGGATACTGTGCTTAAGTTTCTGAAGGAACAGGTGTTTAGTGTTTTTGGCGTACCGGAGACTATTCTCTCTGATAACGGGAAACAGTTTATCAGTCGCGAGTTTCAGAAATGTATGACGTCCTTTGGTATTTCTCACGTTAGGACGGCCATTTATTCTCCACAAGCGAACGCTAGCGAGAGAGTAAACAGGTCGATACTCGCCGCGATCCGGAGCTATATCGGTACGGACCAAAGGAATTTGGACATCCATCTGCAATCTATTGCCAGCGCACTACGTACCACCGTTCATTCAGCAATAAACATGTCACCTTATGAAGCGCTGTTTGGACAGAGTTGCGTGGAACATGGCACAGATTATCAGTTACTCCGAAATCTTAATGGCTTGAACAACTCCGGAATAGAAATCGTGTCAAAAGCGTCCAAAATGAACATCCTGCATTCTTATATAAAAAATTACCTTGCTAAGACGCAAGAATGTTAAGTTTGCTGTTGGTGATATAGTCTTTCGGCGGAATTTCTCCTTGAGCGATGCGACAAAAAACTTCTGTGCAAAACTCAGTCCAAAATTCATTAAGATCAAAATCAGTAAACTTGTGGGTAATAACCTTTATGAATTGGAAGATCTAAACGGCAAAAAGGTAGGAATATTCCATGGTAAGGATTGAAAAAAATAACATCCTCTAAAGCCCGGCTGCAATCTGCGCATGAGACCTCTTCTCAGGGTAAAAGATACCTCGGTACCGTTTCATTTCCTTGAAAGGAAAGGTGAAAGGATAAGCTTTGTAGGAAACGGTGTATAATAATAATAATAATAATAATAATAATAATAATAATAATAATAATAATAATAATAATAATAATAATAATAATAATAATAATAATAATAATAATAAGATTAATAATAATAATAACAAACATGATAAGAATAAAAATAACCATTATAATACCTACCAGAAATATATAAAGAATACCTAAATATATAATACTTACATATATAATACCTACAATAATAATAATAGTAATAATATTAAAAGAAATGATAATGTTAATATACCTACCAACCTAACCGCCCAGACTATAATTGTAATTGCAATATATTAACATAAGTAAGTACAGCATTATTAATATTTTAGTTTTGACAATTGTCAACGGTTACATTTTTTTTTTGTGTGTTGAACAAGGTAAGCCTCCACTCCACATGGAGTACAGTTTCAACATGATCTGATCATCAAGTAAGACCGCTAAATTTGGGTGGCATGATGAGTGACGTCAACGATTTTTGTTTGAGTCTTACTTTCGTTGCTAAAGGACCGTTAGTTTTAAAAGGAGAAAACTACAAGAAAAAGGGCGGAAAAAAAAAGGTCAAACCATTAGTGCTCTGTAATTGTAAATTTGTCAAAACAATCTTAAATAAGAAAAACTACAAAAAAAAATAAATCATATCATGGTTGTCTTAAAAGTGCTTTAATTGAGTGCAATACCCACTTCAAAAAAATACCTAGTTCCATCTAGTGTATATACATACACATATCTGAAACCCAAAGTTAAAACGTTTACCTAGAAATTAAAACAATCAAAAAAATTATATACTTACATACGGTGAACCTAGGTACATAACCTAGTGAAAAGAATACCATTTACCCTAAACCCAACTCCTAGTGTCGAAATTAAAGTTTATCCTAGCCAACTAGTTTAATCTTACAAACCCCAAAATAAGAAATAAAAAAAAAGAAACATATACCTACCCTATACTTACCTTAAATTCAAAAAAAAAGAAAAAAAAACAACTATAATACCTACAAAGAAAAAAAAAACTTACCTGCTGAAGACTGGAAACCGAAAAGGAAAAGAATACTTACCTGATACCTGCGATCTGCGAACTATCATCCCCCTACATCAGAATATCCCTTATTGAAAAAAAAAGTCCATTGTGTTCCCCTATACCTACTCCTCTCTTTTAAATTCCTCCGTGTGACTACTTTCCTACCTAATGTGTCAAGAGTGTTGTTAAGTGTTTAAATTTAAGTTTATTAAAATTGCAAATATAAAAAAAAAAAAAAAAAAACTATACAGTGTGGTCAAGTTAATTATACCTACTTAGAAAAAGAAAAAACAAGCAAAAAGTTAAAAATTTGTATGTAATTAATTAATTGATGGTGTGAATTAAAATTATCTAAAATTAATCAAACAAACAAACTTAATAATCTACTCTTACGCTCTCAAAACAAAACCAAAACAAAACAACATAACTAATTTTCATTACAGTCGACAACTTATCAACGACATATACTCCAATGCGGTGCACCTCCTTGGCAGATCGGTAATTAAAGTAAGTTCTTTCATGTGTGTGGTTCTTGTTCTTGTTCTTGATTATATGTATTTTATAACATAACTCACACCCCTTATTTTGTTTTGAGTTTGTGGCGAGATTTATCTCTAGTACCTACATAATTGCCAACCAACTACTTTTTTTTGGAAATACAAACACCCAAAATACATTTTTTTTATTAACACGTTTAACAAATAAAAATAATTCACGTCACTTATATCTAAATCTAAATTACCAAGCTCATATAAAAATTTGTTTAACATATGTTACTATAATTATATAAATACCTTGCAATTAGTAAACAAATACTTTACAAAATAATTTACAAATATAAATTATAATACAAATATTCAATAATTTACATTACATACAAACATTATTTTTTTTTTTATTATTTATCAATTTATGAAGTCAGAATCTCGAATTAGAAAATTAGGGTTGCCAACCTGATGGTAAATTTTCGTACTTGAATTTTATATATTTTATTTTTAAATTATTGTTATTAAGATTTTGTTTTTAAATTATTATTATTTTTTTTTCTACGTACCTTGGCCTACAATAAATACACTGGTTTATGTTATTTAAAGATTATTGAAGTTGTCATTTGCCAGGGATTGTGTATCTTGTTCTAGAATGAATTGACGTTTTTGTATAGATGGGAAGTGGTGGTTCTATCTACGCCGGCTTTATTCATTTTGCAGCCTTATATTTCGTTTAGGATGAAGGCATAAACCACTAGGTCAAAGGTGGAGGTGACCTGACGAGGAAGACAACAGCGATGAAGACTGGGTAAGCTATAGATGCGATGACAGGTTAGGGGCTACTGCGCGATTTTGGAGGACGCGGTAGCCATGGTGGTATCTTAGGATACATGGGTGGGCAAATCCTCCAGAGGGTCCACAAACACCTTAGACCCTAGCCCCCCCTAATGGAATCACCCTCCGACACACATACAGACACGGACCCCTACACACTTACACACTTCTACACTTACACCCTTGCGCACTTACACTCTTACCCACTTAAATACTTACAGACTTACACACATACACACTTAAACATTTACACACGTACAGACATGGCATTCTTACTTAGGACCGACGGACCGTCATACCAACACACCCACTCACCAATACATTTACACCCTCCTTATTTACACATACCTACATTTCCACACTCATACCTTTACACACTGACACCCGTACACACACACACACATACATTTACACACACTTACTTTAACACACCCATACATTCACACACTGACACCAATACACACCCCCACACACCTACATTTACACACTCATACATATACTCATACCTACATTTCCACACACATACATTTACACCCACTTACTTTAACACACCCATACATTCACACACTGACACCAATACACACCCCCACACACCTACATTTACACACTCATACATATACTCATACCTACATTTCCACACACATACATTTATACACTCACACTCACACCCATACATACAAACATACTATTTAACGCACATACTTACACACGTCCCTCCCATTTTAGAACGAATTCGGGCTCAACTATTTTGTTGAACCCAAAATGATCACACCTTCTCCGGCATGATATTATTTCGTAACCTCGGTCCAGGGCTACGGTAGCAAGTAACCCCCCTCCGACGAGCTAGGATGTGCTAACGCTAGCATGCCAGCTGCCGTGGCCTGGACACCCTCCCATTTCTGCTGCCCGGATCAGCCTCATGTTCCTGTAAGCATGAGGGTGTAACGGTGGTAAGGAAAGGGGAGGTTTGGGATTCTCGGATTTTGGCTACGAACAAAAGGTTTTAGTCCTACGAAAAGGCCATACAGCCTCTAGTTCGGGAATCCCTGCCGACAACACCTTCGGTTCGTTACAAACTAAATCCACGGTTGGTGCCCAGGCTCGTTCGTTATTTCGTCATACTAAAAGTGGATCGTGGAAATTGTACGAAACCTTTTGGAAAAGAATCATCCAGCTGATTCCAGAATGAATAGATGTCGGTGTAAAAAAAATAAAGAGTTGCATACTTGTGCTTGGTTGTAATAAAAAGAAAAAGTATTTGAAATAAAAAGCATTTTATTTGGTGAATTAATTTCAGTTTCAGTTTTAATAAAGGAAATAAGTTTTATTTGCGAACCCTTAGTAAAATATTACATTGGTGTGAGAAAAAGTGGAATAAAACTTATTTAATGTGTGAATTCAGATAAATTGATGGTGAAAAATTGATAAATTGTTGATTAGTGAACAGATAAGAAAGGTGTTTGTGGAAAATGACACACAAAAATATAAGAACAAAATATGTGTGCTATAGATGTAGGTAGCTTAGAAGTTGACATGGATATTTGCCCAAGGTTGGGAAAAGGCCATTTAGAAGCATTGACAGCAATTATTGATAGGGCTTATTTAAAACCTTTAAATACAGAACGTAATCCCAAGAATTACAAAATGAAGATTCGTCTAACCGATGACACACCATTTTATTGTACGCCTAGGCGATTAGCAGTGTATGAACGAACAGAGGTACGGAAAAAGATAAATGATTTGCTTGAACGACAAATATTCCGACATAGTAAGTCACTACATGCTTCGGCGGTTATTTTGACAAAAAAAAAAAATGGTGAATTACGTATGTGTATAGACTATCGCGCGTTGAATAAGAAAACCATTCGCGATAATTTTCCCCTTCCATTGATAGAGAATTGCCTTGAGTATATGGAAGGTAAGCGGTGGTTTACATTACTTGATTTGAAGGACGGTTTTAATCAGGTTGGAGTTGAAGATGATTCGGTACAGTATACATCTATTGTGACCCCAGATGGGCAGTACGAATATTTGCGAATGCCATTCGGGCTGAAGAATGCCCCAGCTGACTTCCAACGGTTCGTCCATCAAATATTTCAAGATCTGATAGCGGCAGGGAAAGTTATTATATACTTGGACGACATAGCTATTGCGACAGCTGATTTCGATTCACATTTAGAAATACTTAGCGAAGTTTTGCGACGACTTTATGAGAAGGACTCGAACTTAGAATGAGTAAATGCAAGTTTGGATACGACGAGATAGATTATTTAGGATATGTTGTTAATGCTTCGGGTATTCGACCGACAAATGCCAACATAAGATCTATAGAACACTATCCGGTACCCCAAAATCAAAAAGAGCTTCAATCTTGCATAGGGTTATTTTCATATTTTCGGCGTTTTGTGCCATCATTTTCAAAAATAGCCAAACCATTGTTAGACTTACTGCGCAAAGATGTAAGGTATGAGTTTAATGACGAATGTTTGTAAGCGTTTAAAGAATTACGTAGTAAACTGGTTTCGACTCCAGTTCTAGCCATTTTCAATCCAGAAAGGGAAACCCAACTACATTGTGATGCTAGTAGCCATGGGTTTGGCTCAGCTCTGATGCAACGTCAGGATGATGGAAAATTCCATCCAGTTGCCTACTTTTCAAAGACGACAACCGCATCTGAGGCAAAGTTCCACAGCTTTGAACTCGACACTTTAGCAAACATATACTCACTCCAACGGTTTCGGGTGTACCTTGAGGGCCTACCCTTTAAGATCATCACGGATTGTGATTCTTTAACTCTCACGTTGAACAAAAAGCAAGTTAATGCAAGAATAGCAAGGTGGGCTTTAGAACTTGAAAATTATAACTATCTATTCAGCATACAAGTGGTGCGTCAATGGGTCATGTGGACGCTCTCAGTCGAAACCCATTAATCGCTACCATCAATGGACACGAGGTAGATTTTCATATTCAGTTAGTTCAGAATAGGGATGTAAAAATCAGAAAGCTCAGAAGAAAACTTGAAACTAAGATGCTTTTGCACTACGAATTGCAGGACGGTCTTGTTTTTCGTAAATTGGATACAGATAGTTTATTACTTTACATATCCAGCGAAATAGAAGACAACGTAATTAGAATGATCCATGAGAAAATTGGTCACTTGGAAATAGATAAATGCTACAATCAAGTAAGAAAAAACTATTGGTTTCCAAGTATGAGACACAAGATTGAGATATTTATAAAGAACTGCGTAAAGTCTATTATGTTTTCAGCACCAGCCAGAACTAATGACCATAATATGTACAGTATCCCCAAGAACCCTATTCCATTTGATACGATACATATGGATCATTTCGGGCCCTTACCGGCCTTGAAGTCAAAACGAAAGCATATTCTAGCTATCATTGATGCCTTCACAAAATTCTTACGTTTGTACCCGGTCAATTCGACTAACACCAAGGGAGTTTGCGGCTCAATGGAAAAATATTTTAGCTACTACAGTGGACCTAGACTAATTATAACAGACCGCGGCACTTGCTTCACATCTCTGGAGTTTTCAAGCTACCTCCTGAAACACAACATCGACCACGTTAAGGTAGCAGTGGCCTCACCACAAGCTAATGGCCAGGTGGAGCGGGTGGACCGGGTAATCAAGGCATTGCTAAGCAAACTAAGCGAGCCTAAGGACCATTCAGACTGGGCCAATAAATTATCTGAAGTCGAAAATGCTATTAATAATACAACACATAGCTCAACAAAGGAATCGCCTAGCAAACTACTCTTTGTAGTGGATCAGCGCGGCAAGGTGGTTGATTAGCTTACCGAATACTTAGACGATAAATTTAATAGCAAAGGGAGATCTGATCTCGGCGAAATTCGGGAAAAAGCATCGGATGCTATTAAAAATCGCAGGAGCATAACGAAAAATATTTCTTAAAGCATAGCGTACCGGCGAGGTTGCATTCGGTTCGGAAAGAGTGTAGAACTATAAAATATATTGCAAAAATGAATGGTTATAGTGAAGATTTGGTGGATCATTTAATTAAAAAACATATAGAAAAAATAAAAAGAAATGATTTGTCTACACTATATGTACAATCCCGAAAATATGACGATAAAAACATTCGTGTCGCGATATGTAATACACCTGTTGTAACGAACAAACTGAAAACGAAATTTCGTGAATACGGCATGGATATTGTACACACAAATCAAAATAAGATGTCAAATTTATTAGGTTCGACTAAAGACAAAACTAATAATTTGAATAAATCGGGTATATATGCAATAAAATGAAGTGAATGTGAAAGTGTTTATTACGGCCAAACAAAGAGAAATCTCCTTACGCGATTTAAAGAACATCAAACATACATTCGCACTAATCAAGGTTACAGATCAGCACTGGCGGCACACGCTCTCAACGAAAATCATATGTGCCTTGACATCCAAAACGTTTGTTTGGTGAAAGAGGTGCTAGATGACCGTAAACTTGATGCATATGAAAGTTTTTATATACAGAGAGACCCACATGCCATGAATTTAGACAACGGAAATATTGAATCGCATTTGTTCTCTCTTATATAATGATTATAATATGCAATATTAATAACAACAACAAAACACAACATATGCTGCTTTTGGATTTAGTCGTGATGCTGATGATGGAATGACTACATTCTGAAATGCATTCAAGGTACTCCTTTAATGCGTCTAATAATTTTGTTATTGTTTTATGTGTTAAAGTAAATATTGTGAAATCAGTTAAGGTGTCGACTCAATTTGTTATTTATTTAATTGTTATCCGATTTCTCGTCGCTCAAAAATATTATTTAATTAACGATACATATGGATCATTTCGGGCCCTTACCGGCCTTGAAGTCAAAACGAAAGCATATTCTAGCTATCATTGATACCTTCACAAAATTCTTACGTTTGTACCCGGTCAATTCGACTAACACCAAGGAGGTTTGCACCTCAATGGAAAAATATTTTAGCTACTACAGTCGACCTAGACGTATTATAACAGACCGCGGCACTTGCTTCACATCTCCGGAGTTTTCAAGCTACCTCCTGAAATACAACATCGACCACGTTAAGGTAGCAGTGGCCTCACTACAAGCTAATGGCCAGGTGGAGCGGGTGAACCGGGTTATCAAGGCATTGCTAAGCAAACTAAGCGAGCCTATCGACCATTCAGACTGGGCCAATAAATTATCTGAAGTCGAAAATGCTATTAATAATACAACACATAGCTCAACAAAGGAATCGCCTAGCAAACTACTCTTTGGAGTGGATCAGCGCGGCAAGGTGGTTGATGAGCTTACCGAATACTTAGACGATAAATTTAATAGCAAAGGGAGATCTGATCTCGGCGAAATTCGGGAAAAAGCATCGGATGCTATTAAAAATCGTAGGAGCATAACGAAAAATATTTCTTAAAGCATATCGTACCGGCGAGGTTGTATTCGGTTGGTGATTTTGTAGTGATGAGGCACATTGACACCACTATAGGGAGGAATACAAAATTTATACCTAAATACCGAGGACCTAATGTCATACACAAAGTTTTGCCAAACGATAGATACGTCGTCAGGGACGTCGACAACTGTCAGCTAACGCAGTTGCCTTATGATGGAGTCGTTGAGGCAGTACGATTGCGAAAGTGGGTAACACCGATGGGGGATTCGGGATATCAAGACAACCAACTGATTCAAGGGCGCACTTCATCAATCTAAGATTAAATAATGATTGAGGTCAATCATAGTCAGGTTGGCCGAGCTGTAATGTATTTATTTGTACTAAGTAATGTTATTTGTTATTAATTTGCTTTACCAAGAAATGTTAAATGTAATATGAGCCTTAAGCTATTCTTATACTTTTATACTTTTATCATGCCACCTCGCGGTCATCAGGAGAACTGTCAAAAACAAACGAGAACTAACTTCAAGCGAAATGATTTGAAAATGAGAAAAGAAGTAAAAAGAACATCTTTAAACCAACCGCCCTTGTGAATAGACGCTTCAATAAAGATAGATAATAAATTTGTTAAAACGAAAGTAGTTTCATTAAGAGATTCATTTAGATTTCCCCATTATAGTAGAAAATTTATCCAACATTTTAACCCAATTTACACACGGCCTTAAGGAAGCCAATTTTACAAAGTAAATCAATTTGAAATTGCTTGTCAGCTTGTAATGATAAGCAAATATATTTTGATACAAATTAATAATAGAATTATTGTAGCAAATAAATCAATTTGAAATTGTTTGTCAGCTTGTAATGACAAACAAATATATTGTGGTGAATATGCCCAGCTATGCAGACAACGACATCATTTATTAGTACAAGTTTGTGCGCCATATTTGAATGAAATAAATAACTAAATCCACGATTGGTGCCCAGGCTCGTTCGTTATTTCGTCATACTAAAAGTGGATCGTGGAAATTGTACGAAACCTTTTGGAAAAGAATCATCCAGCTGATTCCAGAACCCTAGAAAATTCTAGAACCCTTTATTTCGGATATAAATACAGGGCCACCAGTCCGAAAACAGTAGTTTGATTTTAACAGTGAACGAATAGATGTCGGTGTAAAAAAATAAAGAGTTGCATACCTGTGCTTGGTTGTAATAAAAGTATTAGAAGAAAAAGTATTTGAAATAAAAAGCATTTTATATGGTGAATTAATTTCAGTTTCAGTTTTAATAAAGGAAATAAGTTTTATTTGCGAACCCTTAGTAAAATATTACATTGGTGTGAGAAAAAGTGGAATAAAACTTATTTAATGTGTGAATTCAGATAAATTGATGGTGAAAAATTGATCAAGTGTTGATTAGTGAACAGATAAGAAAGGTGTTTGTGGAAAATGACACACAAAAATATAAGAACAAAATATGTGTGCTATAGATGTAGGTAGCTTAGAAGTTGACATGGATATTTGCCCAAAGTTGGGAAATGGCCAGTTAGAAGCAGTTAAATACAGAACGTAATCCCCACAATTACAAAATGAAGATTCGTCTAACCGATGACACACCATTTTATTGTCCGCCTAGGCGATTAGCAGTACGGAAAAAGATAAATGATTTGCTTGAACGACAAATATTCCGACATAGTAAGTCACCATATGCTTCAGCGGTTGTTTTGAAAAAAAAAAAAAAAAAAAAAAATGGTGAATTACGTATGTGTATAGACTTTCGCGCGTTGAATAAGAAAACCATTCGCGATAATTTTCCCCTTCCATTGATAGAGAATTGCCTTGAGTATATGGAAGGTAAGCGGTGGTTTACGTTACTTGATTTGAAGGACGGTTTTAATCAGGTTGGAGTCGAAGATGATTCGGTACAGTATACATCCTTTGTGTCCCCAGATGGGCAGTACGAATATTTGCGAATGCCATTCGGGCTGAAGAATTCCCCAGCTGACTTCCAACGGTTCGTCCGTCAAATATTTCAAGATCTGATAGAGGCAGGGAAAGTTATTATATACTTGGACGACATAGCTATTGCGACAGCTGATTTCGATTTACATTTAGAAATACTTAGCGAAGTTTTGCGACGACTTTATGAGAAGGACTCGAACTTAGAATGAGTAAATGCAAGTTTGGATACGACGAGATAGATTATTTAGGATATGTTGTTAATGCTTCGGGTATTCGACCGACAAATGCCAACACAAGATCTATAGAACACTATCCGGTACCCCAAAATCAAAAAGAGCTTCAGTCTTGCATAGGGTAATTTTCATATTTTCGGCGTTTTGTACCATCATTTTCAAAAATAGCCAAACCATTGTTAGAGTTACTGCGCAAAGAAGTTAGGTATGAGTTTAATGACGAATGTTTGCAAGCGTTTAAAGAATTACGTAGGAAACTGGTTTCGGCTCCAGTTCTAGCCATTTTCAATCCAGAAAGGGAAACCGAACTACATTGTGATGCTAGTAGCCATGGGTTTGGCTCAGCTCTGATGCAACGTCAGGATGATGGAAAGTTCCATCCAGTTGCCTACTTTTCAAAGACGACAACCGCATCTGAGGCAAAGTTCCACAGCTTTGAACTCGAGACACTAGCAATCATATACTCACTCCAACGGTTTCGGGTGTACCTTGAGGGCCTACCCTTTAAGATCATCACGGATTGTAACTCTTTAACTCTCACGTTGAACAAAAAGCAAGTTAATACAAGAATAGCAAGTTGGGCCTTAGAACTTGAAAATTATAACTATCTATTCAGCATAGAAGTGGTGCGTCAATGGGTAATGTGGACGCTCTAAGTCGAAACCCATTAGTCGCTACCATCAATGGACACGAGGTAGATTTTCATATTCAGTTAGCTCAGAATAGGGATGTAAAAATCAGAAAGCTCAGAATAAAACTTGAAACTGAGATGCTTTTGCACTACGAATTGCAGGACGGTCTTGTTTTTCGTAAATTGGATACAGATAGTTTATTACTTAACTTACCCAGCGAAATGGAAGACAACGTAATTAGAATGATCCATGAGAAAACTGGTCACTTGGGAATAGATAAATGCTACAATCAAGTAAGAAAAAACTATTGGTTTCCAAGTATGAGACACAAGACTGAGATATTTATAAAGAACTGCGTAAAGTGTATTATGTTTTCAGCACCAGCCAGAACTAATGACCATAATATGTACAGTATCCCCAAGAACCCTATTCCATTTGATACGATACATATGGTTCATTTCGGGCCCTTACCGGCCTTGAAGTCAAAACGAAAGCATATTCTAGCTATCATTGATGCCTTCACAAAATTCTTACGTTTGTACCCGGTCAATTCGACTAACACCAAGGAGGTTTGCAGCTCAATGGAAAAATATTTTAGCTACTACTGTCGACCTAGACGTATTATAACAGACCGCGGCACTTGCTTCACATCTCTGGAGTTTTCAAGCTACCTCCTGAAACACAACATCGACCACGTTAAGGTAGCAGTGGCCTCACCACAAGCTAATGGCCAGGTGGAGCGGGTGAACCGGGTAATCAAGGCATTGCTAAGCAAACTAAGCGAGCCTAAGGACCATTCAGACTGGACCAATAAATTATCTGAAGTCGAAAATGCTATTAATAATACAACACATAGATCAACAAAGGAATCGCCTAGCAAACTACTCTTTGGAGTGGATCAGCGCGGCAAGGTGGTTGATTAGCTTACCGAATACTTAGACGATAAATTTAATAGCAAAGGGAGATCTGATTTTGGCGAAATTCGGGAAAAAGCATCGGATGCTATTAAAAATCGCAGGAGCATAACGAAAAATATTTCTTAAAGCATAGCGTACCGGCGAGGTTGCATTCGGTTGGTGATTTTGTAGTGATGAGGCACATTGACACCACTATAGGGAGGAATACAAAATTTATACCTAAATACCGAGGACCTAATGTCATACACAAAGTTTTGCCAAACGATAGATACGTCGTCAGGGACGTCGACAACTGTCAGCTAACGCAGTTGCCTTATGATGGAGTCGTTGAGGCAGTACGATTGCGAAAGTGGGTAACACCGATGGGGGATTCGGGATATCAAGACAACCAACTGATTCAAGGACACACTTCATCAATTTAAGATTAAATAATGATTGAGGTCAATCATAGTCAGGTTGGCCGAGCTGTAATGTATTTATTTGTACTAAGTAATGTTATTTGTTATTAATTTGCTTTACTAAGAAATGTTAAATGTAATATGAGCCTTAAGCTATTCTTATATGTTTATACTTTTATCATGCCACCTCGCGGTCATCAGGAGAACTGTCAAAAACAAACGAGAACTAACTTCAAGCGAAATGATTTGAAAATGAGAAAAGAAGAAAAAAGAACATCTTTAAACCAACCGCCCTTGTGAATAGACGCTTCAATAAAGATAGATAATAAATTTGTTAAAACGAAAGTATAGATTTCCCCATTATAGTAGAAAATTTAGCCAACATTTTAACCCAATTTACACACGGCCTTAAGGAAGCAAATTTTACAAAGTAAATCAATTTTAAATTGCTTGTCAGCTTGTAATGATAAGCAAATATATTTTGATACAAATTAACAATAGAATTATTGTAGCAAATAAATCAATTTGAAATTGTTTGTCAGCTTGTAATGACAAACAAATATATTGTGGTGAATATGCCCAGCTATGCAGACAACGACATCATTTATTAGTACAAGTTTAAGTTTGTGCGCCATATTTGAATGTAATAAATAACTAAATCCACGGTTGGTGCCCAGGCTCGTTCGTTATTTCGTCATACTAAAAGTGGATCGTGGAAATTGTACGAAACCTTTTGGAAAAGAATCATCCAGCTGATTCCAGAACCCTAGAAAATTCTAGAACCCTTTATTTCGGATATAAATACAGGGCCACCAGTCCGAAAACAGTAGTTTGATTTTAACAGTGAACGAATAGATGTCGGTGTAAAAAAATAAAGAGTTGCATACCTGTGCTTGGTTGTAATAAAAGTATTAGAAGAAAAAGTATTTGAAATAAAAAGCATTTTATATGGTGAATTAATTTCAGTTTCAGTTTTAATAAAGGAAATAAGTTTTATTTGCGAACCCTTAGTAAAATATTACATTGGTGTGAGAAAAAGTGGAATAAAACTTATTTAATGTGTGAATTCAGATAAATTGATGGTGAAAAATTGATCAAGTGTTGATTAGTGAACAGATAAGAAAGGTGTTTGTGGAAAATGACACACAAAAATATAAGAACAAAATATGTGTGCTATAGATGTAGGTAGCTTAGAAGTTGACATGGATATTTGCCCAAAGTTGGGAAATGGCCAGTTAGAAGCAGTTAAATACAGAACGTAATCCCCACAATTACAAAATGAAGATTCGTCTAACCGATGACACACCATTTTATTGTCCGCCTAGGCGATTAGCAGTACGGAAAAAGATAAATGATTTGCTTGAGCGACAAATATTCCGACATAGTAAGTCACCATATGCTTCAGCGGTTGTTTTGAAAAAAAAAAAAAAAAAAAAAAATGGTGAATTACGTATGTGTATAGACTTTCGCGCGTTGAATAAGAAAACCATTCGCGATAATTTTCCCCTTCCATTGATAGAGAATTGCCTTGAGTATATGGAAGGTAAGCGGTGGTTTACGTTACTTGATTTGAAGGACGGTTTTAATCAGGTTGGAGTCGAAGATGATTCGGTACAGTATACATCCTTTGTGTCCCCAGATGGGCAGTACGAATATTTGCGAATGCCATTCGGGCTGAAGAATTCCCCAGCTGACTTCCAACGGTTCGTCCGTCAAATATTTCAAGATCTGATAGAGGCAGGGAAAGTTATTATATACTTGGACGACATAGCTATTGCGACAGCTGATTTCGATTTACATTTAGAAATACTTAGCGAAGTTTTGCGACGACTTTATGAGAAGGACTCGAACTTAGAATGAGTAAATGCAAGTTTGGATACGACGAGATAGATTATTTAGGATATGTTGTTAATGCTTCGGGTATTCGACCGACAAATGCCAACACAAGATCTATAGAACACTATCCGGTACCCCAAAATCAAAAAGAGCTTCAGTCTTGCATAGGGTAATTTTCATATTTTCGGCGTTTTGTACCATCATTTTCAAAAATAGCCAAACCATTGTTAGAGTTACTGCGCAAAGAAGTTAGGTATGAGTTTAATGACGAATGTTTGCAAGCGTTTAAAGAATTACGTAGGAAACTGGTTTCGGCTCCAGTTCTAGCCATTTTCAATCCAGAAAGGGAAACCGAACTACATTGTGATGCTAGTAGCCATGGGTTTGGCTCAGCTCTGATGCAACGTCAGGATGATGGAAAGTTCCATCCAGTTGCCTACTTTTCAAAGACGACAACCGCATCTGAGGCAAAGTTCCACAGCTTTGAACTCGAGACACTAGCAATCATATACTCACTCCAACGGTTTCGGGTGTACCTTGAGGGCCTACCCTTTAAGATCATCACGGATTGTAACTCTTTAACTCTCACGTTGAACAAAAAGCAAGTTAATACAAGAATAGCAAGTTGGGCCTTAGAACTTGAAAATTATAACTATCTATTCAGCATAGAAGTGGTGCGTCAATGGGTCATGTGGACGCTCTAAGTCGAAACCCATGAGTCGCTACCATCAATGGACACGAGGTAGATTTTCATATTCAGTTAGCTCAGAATAGGGATGTAAAAATCAGAAAGCTCAGAATAAAACTTGAAACTGAGATGCTTTTGCACTACGAATTGCAGGACGGTCTTGTTTTTCGTAAATTGGATACAGATAGTTTATTACTTAACTTACCCAGCGAAATGGAAGACAACGTAATTAGAATGATCCATGAGAAAACTGGTCACTTGGGAATAGATAAATGCTACAATCAAGTAAGAAAAAACTATTGGTTTCCAAGTATGAGACACAAGACTGAGATATTTATAAAGAACTGCGTAAAGTGTATTATGTTTTCAGCACCAGCCAGAACTAATGACCATAATATGTACAGTATCCCCAAGAACCCTATTCCATTTGATACGATACATATGGTTCATTTCGGGCCCTTACCGGCCTTGAAGTCAAAACGAAAGCATATTCTAGCTATCATTGATGCCTTCACAAAATTCTTACGTTTGTACCCGGTCAATTCGACTAACACCAAGGAGGTTTGCAGCTCAATGGAAAAATATTTTAGCTACTACTGTCGACCTAGACGTATTATAACAGACCGCGGCACTTGCTTCACATCTCTGGAGTTTTCAAGCTACCTCCTGAAACACAACATCGACCACAAGCTAATGGCCAGGTGGAGCGGGTGAACCGGGTAATCAAGGCATTGCTAAGCAAACTAAGCGAGCCTAAGGACCATTCAGACTGGGCCAATAAATTATCTGAAGTCGAAAATGCTATTAATAATACAACACATAGCTCAACAAAGGAATCGCCTAGCAAACTACTCTTTGGAGTGGATCAGCGCGGCAAGGTGGTTGATTAGCTTACCGAATACTTAGACGATAAATTTAATAGCAAAGGGAGATCTGATTTTGGCGAAATTCGGGAAAAAGCATCGGATGCTATTAAAAATCGCAGGAGCATAACGAAAAATATTTCTTAAAGCATAGCGTACCGGCGAGGTTGCATTCGGTTGGTGATTTTGTAGTGATGAGGCACATTGACACCACTATAGGGAGGAATAAAAAATTTATACCTAAATACCGAGGACCTAATGTCATACACAAAGTTTTGCCAAACGATAGATACGTCGTCAGGGACGTCGACAACTGTCAGCTAACGCAGTTGCCTTATGATGGAGTCGTTGAGGCAGTACGATTGCGAAAGTGGGTAACACCGATGGGGGATTCGGGATATCAAGACAACCAACTGATTCAAGGACACACTTCATCAATTTAAGATTAAATAATGATTGAGGTCAATCATAGTCAGGTTGGCCGAGCTGTAATGTATTTATTTGTACTAAGTAATGTTATTTGTTATTAATTTGCTTTACTAAGAAATGTTAAATGTAATATGAGCCTTAAGCTATTCTTATATGTTTATACTTTTATCATGCCACCTCGCGGTCATCAGGAGAACTGTCAAAAACAAACGAGAACTAACTTCAAGCGAAATGATTTGAAAATGAGAAAAGAAGAAAAAAGAACATCTTTAAACCAACCGCCCTTGTGAATAGACGCTTCAATAAAGATAGATAATAAATTTGTTAAAACGAAAGTATAGATTTCCCCATTATAGTAGAAAATTTAGCCAACATTTTAACCCAATTTACACACGGCCTTAAGGAAGCAAATTTTACAAAGTAAATCAATTTTAAATTGCTTGTCAGCTTGTAATGATAAGCAAATATATTTTGATACAAATTAACAATAGAATTATTGTAGCAAATAAATCAATTTGAAATTGTTTGTCAGCTTGTAATGACAAACAAATATATTGTGGTGAATATGCCCAGCTATGCAGACAACGACATCATTTATTAGTACAAGTTTAAGTTTGTGCGCCATATTTGAATGAAATAAATAACTAAATCCACGGTTGGTGCCCAGGCTCGTTCGTTATTTCGTCATACTAAAAGTGGATCGTGGAAATTGTACGAAACCTTTTGGAAAAGAATCATCCAGCTGATTCCAGAACCCTAGAAAATTCTAGAACCCTTTATTTCGGATATAAATACAGGGCCACCAGTCCGAAAACAGTAGTTTGATTTTAACAGTGAACGAATAGATGTCGGTGTAAAAAAATAAAGAGTTGCATACCTGTGCTTGGTTGTAATAAAAGTATTAGAAGAAAAAGTATTTGAAATAAAAAGCATTTTATATGGTGAATTAATTTCAGTTTCAGTTTTAATAAAGGAAATAAGTTTTATTTGCGAACCCTTAGTAAAATATTACATTGGTGTGAGAAAAAGTGGAATAAAACTTATTTAATGTGTGAATTCAGATAAATTGATGGTGAAAAATTGATCAAGTGTTGATTAGTGAACAGATAAGAAAGGTGTTTGTGGAAAATGACACACAAAAATATAAGAACAAAATATGTGTGCTATAGATGTAGGTAGCTTAGAAGTTGACATGGATATTTGCCCAAAGTTGGGAAATGGCCAGTTAGAAGCAGTTAAATACAGAACGTAATACCCACAATTACAAAATGAAGATTCGTCTAACCGATGACACACCATTTTATTGTCCGCCTAGGCGATTAGCAGTACGGAAAAAGATAAATGATTTGCTTGAACGACAAATATTCCGACATAGTAAGTCACCATATGCTTCAGCGGTTGTTTTGAAAAAAAAAAAAAAAAAATGGTGAATTACGTATGTGTATAGACTTTCGCGCGTTGTCCCCAGATGGGCAGTACGAATATTTGCGAATGCCATTCGGGCTGAAGAATTCCCCAGCTGACTTCCAACGGTTCGTCCGTCAAATATTTCAAGATCTGATAGAGGCAGGGAAAGTTATTATATACTTGGACGACATAGCTATTGCGACAGCTGATTTCGATTTACATTTAGAAATACTTAGCAAAGTTTTGCGACGACTTTATGAGAAGGACTCGAACTTAGAATGAGTAAATGCAAGTTTGGATACGACGAGATAGATTATTTAGGATATGTTGTTAATGCTTCGGGTATTCGACCGACAAATGCCAACATAAGATCTATAGAACACTATCCGGTACCCCAAAATCAAAAAGAGCTTCAGTCTTGCATAGGGTAATTTTCATATTTTCGGCGTTTTGTGCCATCATTTTCAAAAATAGCCAAACCATTGTTAGAGTTACTGCGCAAAGAAGTTAGGTATGAGTTTAATGACGAATGTTTGCAAGCGTTTAAAGAATTACGTAGTAAACTGGTTTCGGCTCCAGTTCTAGCCATTTTCAATCCAGAAAGGGAAACCGAACTACATTGTGATGCTAGTAGCCATGGGTTTCGCTCAGCTCTGATGCAACGTCAGGATGATGGAAAGTTCCATCCAGTTGTCTACTTTTCAAAGACGACAACCGCATCTGAGGCAAAGTTCCACAGCTTGGAACTCGAGACACTAGCAATCATATACTCACTCCAACGGTTTCGGGTGTACCTTGAGGGCCTACCCTTTAAGATCATCACGGATTGTAACTCTTTAACTCTCACGTTGAACAAAAAGCAAGTTAGTACAAGAATAGCAAGTTGGGCCTTAGAACTTGAAAATTATAACTATCTATTCAGCATAGAAGTGGTGCGTCAATGGGTCATGTGGACGCTCTAAGTCGAAACCCATTAATCGCTACCATCAATGGACACGAGGTAGATTTTCATATTCAGTTAGCTCAGAATAGGGATGTAAAAATCAGAAAGCTCAGAATAAAACTTGAAACTGAGATGCTTTTGCACTACGAATTGCAGGACGGTCTTGTTTTTCGTAAATTGGATACAGATAGTTTATTACTTAACTTACCCAGCGAAATGGAAGACAACGTAATTAGAATGATCCATGAGAAAACTGGTCACTTGGGAATAGATAAATGCTACAATCAAGTAAGAAAAAACTATTGGTTTCCAAGTATGAGACACAAGACTGAGATATTTATAAAGAACTGCGTAAAGTGTATTATGTTTTCAGCACCAGCCAGAACTAATGACCATAATATGTACAGTATCCCCAAGAACCCTATTCCATTTGATACGATACATATGGATCATTTCGGGCCCTTACCGGCCTTGAAGTCAAAACGAAAGCATATTCTAGCTATCATTGATGCCTTCACAAAATTCTTACGTTTGTACCCGGTCAATTCGACTAACACCAAGGAGGTTTGCGGCTCAATGGAAAAATATTTTAGCTACTACTGTCGACCTAGACGTATTATAACAGACCGTGGCACTTGCTTCACATCTCTGGAGTTTTCAAGCTACCTCCTGAAACACAACATCGACCACGTTAAGGTAGCAGTGGCCTCACCACAAGCTAATGGCCAGGTGGAGCGGGTGAACCGGGTAATCAAGGCATTGCTAAGCAAACTAAGCGAGCCTAAGGACCATTCAGACTGGGCCAATAAATTATCTGAAGTCGAAAATGCTATTAATAATACAACACATAGCTCAACAAAGGAATCGCCTAGCAAACTACTCTTTGGAGTGGATCAGCGCGGCAAGGTGGTTGATTAGCTTACCGAATACTTAGACGATAAATTTAATAGCAAAGGGAGATCTGATTTTGGCGAAATTCGGGAAAAAGCATCGGATGCTATTAAAAATCGCAGGAGCATAACGAAAAATATTTCTTAAAGCATAGCGTACCGGCGAGGTTGCATTCGGTTGGTGATTTTGTAGTGATGAGGCACATTGACACCACTATAGGGAGGAATAAAAAATTTATACCTAAATACCGAGGACCTAATGTCATACACAAAGTTTTGCCAAACGATAGATACGTCGTCAGGGACGTCGACAACTGTCAGCTAACGCAGTTGCCTTATGATGGAGTCGTTGAGGCAGTACGATTGCGAAAGTGGGTAACACCGATGGGGGATTCGGGATATCAAGACAACCAACTGATTCAAGGACACACTTCATCAATTTAAGATTAAATAATGATTGAGGTCAATCATAGTCAGGTTGGCCGAGCTGTAATGTATTTATTTGTACTAAGTAATGTTATTTGTTATTAATTTGCTTTACTAAGAAATGTTAAATGTAATATGAGCCTTAAGCTATTCTTATATGTTTATACTTTTATCATGCCACCTCGCGGTCATCAGGAGAACTGTCAAAAACAAACGAGAACTAACTTCAAGCGAAATGATTTGAAAATGAGAAAAGAAGAAAAAAGAACATCTTTAAACCAACCGCCCTTGTGAATAGACGCTTCAATAAAGATAGATAATAAATTTGTTAAAACGAAAGTATAGATTTCCCCATTATAGTAGAAAATTTAGCCAACATTTTAACCCAATTTACACACGGCCTTAAGGAAGCAAATTTTACAAAGTAAATCAATTTTAAATTGCTTGTCAGCTTGTAATGATAAGCAAATATATTTTGATACAAATTAACAATAGAATTATTGTAGCAAATAAATCAATTTGAAATTGTTTGTCAGCTTGTAATGACAAACAAATATATTGTGGTGAATATGCCCAGCTATGCAGACAACGACATCATTTATTAGTACAAGTTTAAGTTTGTGCGCCATATTTGAATGAAATAAATAACTAAATCCACGGTTGGTGCCCAGGCTCGTTCGTTATTTCGTCATACTAAAAGTGGATCGTGGAAATTGTACGAAACCTTTTGGAAAAGAATCATCCAGCTGATTCCAGAACCCTAGAAAATTCTAGAACCCTTTATTTCGGATATAAATACAGGGCCACCAGTCCGAAAACAGTAGTTTGATTTTAACAGTGAACGAATAGATGTCGGTGTAAAAAAATAAAGAGTTGCATACCTGTGCTTGGTTGTAATAAAAGTATTAGAAGAAAAAGTATTTGAAATAAAAAGCATTTTATATGGTGAATTAATTTCAGTTTCAGTTTTAATAAAGGAAATAAGTTTTATTTGCGAACCCTTAGTAAAATATTACATTGGTGTGAGAAAAAGTGGAATAAAACTTATTTAATGTGTGAATTCAGATAAATTGATGGTGAAAAATTGATCAAGTGTTGATTAGTGAACAGATAAGAAAGGTGTTTGTGGAAAATGACACACAAAAATATAAGAACAAAATATGTGTGCTATAGATGTAGGTAGCTTAGAAGTTGACATGGATATTTGCCCAAAGTTGGGAAATGGCCAGTTAGAAGCAGTTAAATACAGAACGTAATACCCACAATTACAAAATGAAGATTCGTCTAACCGATGACACACCATTTTATTGTCCGCCTAGGCGATTAGCAGTACGGAAAAAGATAAATGATTTGCTTGAACGACAAATATTCCGACATAGTAAGTCACCATATGCTTCAGCGGTTGTTTTGAAAAAAAAAAAAAAAAAATGGTGAATTACGTATGTGTATAGACTTTCGCGCGTTGTCCCCAGATGGGCAGTACGAATATTTGCGAATGCCATTCGGGCTGAAGAATTCCCCAGCTGACTTCCAACGGTTCGTCCGTCAAATATTTCAAGATCTGATAGAGGCAGGGAAAGTTATTATATACTTGGACGACATAGCTATTGCGACAGCTGATTTCGATTTACATTTAGAAATACTTAGCAAAGTTTTGCGACGACTTTATGAGAAGGACTCGAACTTAGAATGAGTAAATGCAAGTTTGGATACGACGAGATAGATTATTTAGGATATGTTGTTAATGCTTCGGGTATTCGACCGACAAATGCCAACATAAGATCTATAGAACACTATCCGGTACCCCAAAATCAAAAAGAGCTTCAGTCTTGCATAGGGTAATTTTCATATTTTCGGCGTTTTGTGCCATCATTTTCAAAAATAGCCAAACCATTGTTAGAGTTACTGCGCAAAGAAGTTAGGTATGAGTTTAATGACGAATGTTTGCAAGCGTTTAAAGAATTACGTAGTAAACTGGTTTCGGCTCCAGTTCTAGCCATTTTCAATCCAGAAAGGGAAACCGAACTACATTGTGATGCTAGTAGCCATGGGTTTCGCTCAGCTCTGATGCAACGTCAGGATGATGGAAAGTTCCATCCAGTTGCCTACTTTTCAAAGACGACAACCGCATCTGAGGCAAAGTTCCACAGCTTGGAACTCGAGACACTAGCAATCATATACTCACTCCAACGGTTTCGGGTGTACCTTGAGGGCCTACCCTTTAAGATCATCACGGATTGTAACTCTTTAACTCTCACGTTGAACAAAAAGCAAGTTAGTACAAGAATAGCAAGTTGGGCCTTAGAACTTGAAAATTATAACTATCTATTCAGCATAGAAGTGGTGCGTCAATGGGTCATGTGGACGCTCTAAGTCGAAACCCATTAATCGCTACCATCAATGGACACGAGGTAGATTTTCATATTCAGTTAGCTCAGAATAGGGATGTAAAAATCAGAAAGCTCAGAATAAAACTTGAAACTGAGATGCTTTTGCACTACGAATTGCAGGACGGTCTTGTTTTTCGTAAATTGGATACAGATAGTTTATTACTTAACTTACCCAGCGAAATGGAAGACAACGTAATTAGAATGATCCATGAGAAAACTGGTCACTTGGGAATAGATAAATGCTACAATCAAGTAAGAAAAAACTATTGGTTTCCAAGTATGAGACACAAGACTGAGATATTTATAAAGAACTGCGTAAAGTGTATTATGTTTTCAGCACCAGCCAGAACTAATGACCATAATATGTACAGTATCCCCAAGAACCCTATTCCATTTGATACGATACATATGGATCATTTCGGGCCCTTACCGGCCTTGAAGTCAAAACGAAAGCATATTCTAGCTATCATTGATGCCTTCACAAAATTCTTACGTTTGTACCCGGTCAATTCGACTAACACCAAGGAGGTTTGCGGCTCAATGGAAAAATATTTTAGCTACTACTGTCGACCTAGACGTATTATAACAGACCGTGGCACTTGCTTCACATCTCTGGAGTTTTCAAGCTACCTCCTGAAACACAACATCGACCACGTTAAGGTAGCAGTGGCCTCACCACAAGCTAATGGCCAGGTGGAGCGGGTGAACCGGGTAATCAAGGCATTGCTAAGCAAACTAAGCGAGCCTAAGGACCATTCAGACTGGGCCAATAAATTATCTGAAGTCGAAAATGCTATTAATAATACAACACATAGCTCAACAAAGGAATCGCCTAGCAAACTACTCTTTGGAGTGGATCAGCGCGGCAAGGTGGTTGATTAGCTTACCGAATACTTAGACGATAAATTTAATAGCAAAGGGAGATCTGATCTCGGCGAAATTCGGGAAAAAGCATCGGATGCTATTAAAAATCGTAGGAGCATAACGAAAAATATTTCTTAAAGCATATCGTACCGGCGAGGTTGCATTCGGTTGGTGATTTTGTAGTAATGAGGCACATTGACACCACTATAGGGAGGAATAAAAAATTTATACCTAAATACCGAGGACCTAATGTCATACACAAAGTTTTGCCAAACGATAGATACGTCGTCAGGGACGTCGACAAGTGTCAGCTAACGCAGTTGCCTTATGATGGAGTCGTTGAGGCAGTACGATTGCGAAAGTGGGTAACACCGATGGGGGATTCGGGATATCAAGACAACCAACTGATTCAAGGACACACTTCATCAATTTAAGATTAAATAATGATTGAGGTCAATCATAGTCAGGTTGGCCGAGCTGTAATGTATTTATTTGTACTAAGTAATGTTATTTGTTATTAATTTGCTTTACTAAGAAATGTTAAATGTAATATGAGCCTTAAGCTATTCTTATATTTTTATACTTTTATCATGCCACCTCGCGGTCATCAGGAGAACTGTCAAAAACAAACGAGAACTAACTTCAAGCGAAATGATTTGAAAATGAGAAAAGAAGAAAAAAGAACATCTTTAAACCAACCGCCCTTGTGAATAGACGCTTCAATAAAGATAGATAATAAATTTGTTAAAACGAAAGTATAGATTTCCCTAATATACTAGAAAATTTAACCAACATTTTAACCCAATTTACACACGGCCTTAAGGAAGCCAATTTTACAAAGTAAATCAATTTGAAATTGCTTGTCAGCTTGTAATGATAAGCAAATATATTTTGATACAAATTAACAATAGAATTATTGTAGCAAATAAATCAATTTGAAATTGTTTGTCAGCTTGTAATGACAAACAAATATATTGTGGTGAATATGCCCAGCTATGCAGACAACGACATCATTTATTAGTACAAGTTTAAGTTTGTGCGCCATATTTGAATGAAATAAATAACTAAATCCACGATTGGTGCCCAGGCTCGTTCGTTATTTCGTCATACTAAAAGTGGATCGTGGAAATTGTACTAAACCTTTTGGAAAAGAATCATCCAGCTGATTCCAGAACCCTAGAAAATTCTAGAACCCTTTATTTCGGATATAAATACAGGGCCACCAGTCCGAAAACAGTAGTTTGATTTTAACGTTGAACGAATAGATGTCGGTGTAAAAAAATAAAGAGTTGCATACTTGTGCTTGGTTGTAATAAAAGTATTAGAAGAAAAAGTATTTGAAATAAAAAGCATTTTATTTGGTGTATTAATTTCAGTTTTAATAAAGGAAATAAGTTTTATTTGCGAACCCTTAGTATTACATTGGTGTGAGAAAAAGTGGAATAAAACTTATTTAATGTGTGAATTCAGATAAATTGATGGTGAAAAATTGATAAAGTGTTGATTAGTGAACAGATAAGAAAGGTGTTTGTGGAAAATGACACACAAAAATATAAGAACAAAATATGTGTGCTATAGATGTAGGTAGCTTAGAAGTTGACATGGATATTTGCCCAAAGTTGGGAAATGGCCAGTTAGAAGCAGTTAAATACAGAACGTAATCCCCACAATTACAAAATGAAGATTCGTCTAACCGATGACACACCATTTTATTGTCCGCCTAGGCGATTAGCAGTACGGAAAAAGATAAATGATTTGCTTGAACGACAAATATTCCGACATAGTAAGTCACCATATGCTTCAGCGGTTGTTTTGAAAAAAAAAAAAAAAAAATGGTGAATTACGTATGTGTATAGACTTTCGCGCGTTGAATAAGAAAACCATTCGCGATAATTTTCCCCTTCCATTGATAGAGAATTGCCTTGAGTATATGGAAGGTAAGCGGTGGTTTACGTTACTTGATTTGAAGGACGGTTTTAATCAGGTTGGAGTCGAAGATGATTCGGTACAGTATACATCTTTTGTGTCCCCAGATGGGCAGTACGAATATTTGCGAATGCCATTCGGGCTGAAGAATTCCCCAGCTGACTTCCAACGGTTCGTCCGTCAAATATTTCAAGATCTGATAGAGGCAGGGAAAGTTATTATATACTTGGACGACATAGCTATTGCGACAGCTGATTTCGATTTACATTTAGAAATACTTAGCGAAGTTTTGCGACGACTTTATGAGAAGGACTCGAACTTAGAATGAGTAAATGCAAGTTTGGATACGACGAGATAGATTATTTAGGATATGTTGTTAATGCTTCGGGTATTCGACCGACAAATGCCAACACAAGATCTATAGAACACTATCCGGTACCCCAAAATCAAAAAGAGCTTCAGTCTTGCATAGGGTAATTTTCATATTTTCGGCGTTTTGTACCAGCATTTTCAAAAATAGCCAAACCATTGTTAGAGTTACTGCGCAAAGAAGTTAGGTATGAGTTTAATGACGAATGTTTGCAAGCGTTTAAAGAATTACGTAGGAAACTGGTTTCGGCTCCAGTTCTAGCCATTTTCAATCCAGAAAGGGAAACCGAACTACATTGTGATGCTAGTAGCCATGGGTTTGGCTCAGCTCTGATGCAACGTCAGGATGATGGAAAGTTCCATCCAGTTGCCTACTTTTCAAAGACGACAACCGCATCTGAGGCAAAGTTCCACAGCTTTGAACTCGAGACACTAGCAATCATATACTCACTCCAACGGTTTCGGGTGTACCTTGAGGGCCTACCCTTTAAGATCATCACGGATTGTAACTCTTTAACTCTCACGTTGAACAAAAAGCAAGTTAATACAAGAATAGCAAGTTGGGCCTTAGAACTTGAAAATTATAACTATCTATTCAGCATAGAAGTGGTGCGTCAATGGGTCATGTGGACGCTCTAAGTCGAAACCCATTAGTCGCTACCATCAATGGACACGAGGTAGATTTTCATATTCAGTTAGCTCAGAATAGGGATGTAAAAATCAGAAAGCTCAGAATAAAACTTGAAACTGAGATGCTTTTGCACTACGAATTGCAGGACGGTCTTGTTTTTCGTAAATTGGATACAGATAGTTTATTACTTAACTTACCCAGCGAAATGGAAGACAACGTAATTAGAATGATCCATGAGAAAACTGGTCACTTGGGAATAGATAAATGCTACAATCAAGTAAGAAAAAACTATTGGTTTCCAAGTATGAGACACAAGACTGAGATATTTATAAAGAACTGCGTAAAGTGTATTATGTTTTCAGCACCAGCCAGAACTAATGACCATAATATGTACAGTATCCCCAAGAACCCTATTCCATTTGATACGATACATATGGTTTATTTCGGGCCCTTACCGGCCTTGAAGTCAAAACGAAAGCATATTCTAGCTATCATTGATGCCTTCACAAAATTCTTACGTTTGTACCCGGTCAATTCGACTAACACCAAGGAGGTTTGCAGCTCAATGGAAAAATATTTTAGCTACTACTGTCGACCTAGACGTATTATAACAGACCGCGGCACTTGCTTCACATCTCTGGAGTTTTCAAGCTACCTCCTGAAACACAACATCGACCACGTTAAGGTAGCAGTGGCCTCACCACAAGCTAATGGCCAGGTGGAGCGGGTGAACCGGGTAATCAAGGCATTGCTAAGCAAACTAAGCGAGCCTAAGGACCATTCAGACTGGGCCAATAAATTATCTGAAGTCGAAAATGCTATTAATAATACAACACATAGCTCAACAAAGGAATCGCCTAGCAAACTACTCTTTGGAGTGGATCAGCGCGGCAAGGTGGTTGATTAGCTTACCGAATACTTAGACGATAAATTTAATAGCAAAGGGAGATCTGATTTTGGCGAAATTCGGGAAAAAGCATCGGATGCTATTAAAAATCGCAGGAGCATAACGAAAAATATTTCTTAAAGCATAGCGTACCGGCGAGGTTGCATTCGGTTGGTGATTTTGTAGTGATGAGGCACATTGACACCACTATAGGGAGGAATAAAAAATTTATACCTAAATACCGAGGACCTAATGTCATACACAAAGTTTTGCCAAACGATAGATACGTCGTCAGGGACGTCGACAACTGTCAGCTAACGCAGTTGCCTTATGATGGAGTCGTTGAGGCAGTACGATTGCGAAAGTGGGTAACACCGATGGGGGATTCGGGATATCAAGACAACCAACTGATTCAAGGACACACTTCATCAATTTAAGATTAAATAATGATTGAGGTCAATCATAGTCAGGTTGGCCGAGCTGTAATGTATTTATTTGTACTAAGTAATGTTATTTGTTATTAATTTGCTTTACTAAGAAATGTTAAATGTAATATGAGCCTTAAGCTATTCTTATATGTTTATACTTTTATCATGCCACCTCGCGGTCATCAGGAGAACTGTCAAAAACAAACGAGAACTAACTTCAAGCGAAATGATTTGAAAATGAGAAAAGAAGAAAAAAGAACATCTTTAAACCAACCGCCCTTGTGAATAGACGCTTCAATAAAGATAGATAATAAATTTGTTAAAACGAAAGTATAGATTTCCCCATTATAGTAGAAAATTTAGCCAACATTTTAACCCAATTTACACACGGCCTTAAGGAAGCAAATTTTACAAAGTAAATCAATTTTAAATTGCTTGTCAGCTTGTAATGATAAGCAAATATATTTTGATACAAATTAACAATAGAATTATTGTAGCAAATAAATCAATTTGAAATTGTTTGTCAGCTTGTAATGACAAACAAATATATTGTGGTGAATATGCCCAGCTATGCAGACAACGACATCATTTATTAGTACAAGTTTAAGTTTGTGCGCCATATTTGAATGAAATAAATAACTAAATCCACGGTTGGTGCCCAGGCTCGTTCGTTATTTCGTCATACTAAAAGTGGATCGTGGAAATTGTACGAAACCTTTTGGAAAAGAATCATCCAGCTGATTCCAGAACCCTAGAAAATTCTAGAACCCTTTATTTCGGATATAAATACAGGGCCACCAGTCCGAAAACAGTAGTTTGATTTTAACAGTGAACGAATAGATGTCGGTGTAAAAAAATAAAGAGTTGCATACCTGTGCTTGGTTGTAATAAAAGTATTAGAAGAAAAAGTATTTGAAATAAAAAGCATTTTATATGGTGAATTAATTTCAGTTTCAGTTTTAATAAAGGAAATAAGTTTTATTTGCGAACCCTTAGTAAAATATTACATTGGTGTGAGAAAAAGTGGAGTAAAACTTATTTAATGTGTGAATTCAGATAAATTGATGGTGAAAAATTGATCAAGTGTTGATTAGTGAACAGATAAGAAAGGTGTTTGTGGAAAATGACACACAAAAATATAAGAACAAAATATGTGTGCTATAGATGTAGGTAGCTTAGAAGTTGACATGGATATTTGCCCAAAGTTGGGAAATGGCCAGTTAGAAGCAGTTAAATACAGAACGTAATCCCCACAATTACAAAATGAAGATTCGTCTAACCGATGACACACCATTTTATTGTCCGCCTAGGCGATTAGCAGTACGGAAAAAGATAAATGATTTGCTTGAACGACAAATATTCCGACATAGTAAGTCACCATATGCTTCAGCGGTTGTTTTGAAAAAAAAAAAAAAAAAAAAAATGGTGAATTACGTATGTGTATAGACTTTCGCGCGTTGAATAAGAAAACCATTCGCGATAATTTTCCCCTTCCATTGATAGAGAATTGCCTTGAGTATATGGAAGGTAAGCGGTGGTTTACATTACTTGATTTGAAGGACGGTTTTAATCAGGTTGGAGTCGAAGATGATTCGGTACAGTATACATCTTTTGTGACCCCAGATGGGCAGTACGAATATTTGCGAATGCCATTCGGGCTGAAGAATGCCCCAGCTGACTTCCAACGGTTCGTCCATCAAATATTTCAAGATCTGATAGCGGCAGGGAAAGTTATTATATACTTGGACGACATAGCTATTGCGACAGCTGATTTCGATTCACATTTAGAAATACTTAGCGAAGTTTTGCGACGACTTTATGAGAAGGACTCGAACTTAGAATGAGTAAATGCAAGTTTGGATACGACGAGATAGATTATTTAGGATATGTTGTTAATGCTTCGGGTATTCGACCGACAAATGCCAACATAAGATCTATAGAACACTATCCGGTACCCCAAAATCAAAAAGAGCTTCAATCTTGCATAGGGTTATTTTCATATTTTCGGCGTTTTGTGCCATCATTTTCAAAAATAGCCAAACCATTGTTAGACTTACTGCGCAAAGATGTAAGGTATGAGTTTAATGACGAATGTTTGTAAGCGTTTAAAGAATTACGTAGTAAACTGGTTTCGACTCCAGTTCTAGCCATTTTCAATCCAGAAAGGGAAACCCAACTACATTGTGATGCTAGTAGCCATGGGTTTGGCTCAGCTCTGATGCAACGTCAGGATGATGGAAAATTCCATCCAGTTGCCTACTTTTCAAAGACGACAACCGCATCTGAGGCAAAGTTCCACAGCTTTGAACTCGACACTTTAGCAAACATATACTCACTCCAACGGTTTCGGGTGTACCTTGAGGGCCTACCCTTTAAGATCATCACGGATTGTGATTCTTTAACTCTCACGTTGAACAAAAAGCAAGTTAATGCAAGAATAGCAAGGTGGGCTTTAGAACTTGAAAATTATAACTATCTATTCAGCATACAAGTGGTGCGTCAATGGGTCATGTGGACGCTCTCAGTCGAAACCCATTAATCGCTACCATCAATGGACACGAGGTAGATTTTCATATTCAGTTAGTTCAGAATAGGGATGTAAAAATCAGAAAGCTCAGAAGAAAACTTGAAACTAAGATGCTTTTGCACTACGAATTGCAGGACGGTCTTGTTTTTCGTAAATTGGATACAGATAGTTTATTACTTTACATATCCAGCGAAATAGAAGACAACGTAATTAGAATGATCCATGAGAAAATTGGTCACTTGGAAATAGATAAATGCTACAATCAAGTAAGAAAAAACTATTGGTTTCCAAGTATGAGACACAAGATTGAGATATTTATAAAGAACTGCGTAAAGTCTATTATGTTTTCAGCACCAGCCAGAACTAATGACCATAATATGTACAGTATCCCCAAGAACCCTATTCCATTTGATACGATACATATGGATCATTTCGGGCCCTTACCGGCCTTGAAGTCAAAACGAAAGCATATTCTAGCTATCATTGATGCCTTCACAAAATTCTTACGTTTGTACCCGGTCAATTCGACTAACACCAAGGGAGTTTGCACCTCAATGGAAAAATATTTTAGCTACTACAGTGGACCTAGACGTATTATAACAGACCGCGGCACTTGCTTCACATCTCTGGAGTTTTCAAGCTACCTCCTGAAACACAACATCGACCACGTTAAGGTAGCAGTGGCCTCACCACAAGCTAATGGCCAGGTGGAGCGGGTGGACCGGGTAATCAAGGCATTGCTAAGCAAACTAAGCGAGCCTAAGGACCATTCAGACTGGGCCAATAAATTATCTGAAGTCGAAAATGCTATTAATAATACAACACATAGCTCAACAAAGGAATCGCCTAGCAAACTACCCTTTGTAGTGGATCAGCGCGGCAAGGTGGTTGATTAGCTTACCGAATACTTAGACGATAAATTTAATAGCAAAGGGAGATCTGATCTCGGCGAAATTCGGGAAAAAGCATCGGATGCTATTAAAAATCGCAGGAGCATAACGAAAAATATTTCTTAAAGCATAGCGTACCGGCGAGGTTGCATTCGGTTCGGAAAGAGTGTAGAACTATAAAATATATTGCAAAAATTAATGGTTATAGTGAAGATTTGGTGGATCATTTAATTAAAAAACATATAGAAAAAATAAAAAGAAATGATTTGTCTACACTATATGTACAATCCCGAAAATATGACGATAAAAACATTCGTGTCGCGATATGTAATACACCTGTTGTAACGAACAAACTGAAAACGAAATTTCGTGAATACGGCATGGATATTGTACACACAAATCAAAATAAGATGTCAAATTTATTAGGTTCGACTAAAGACAAAACTAATAATTTGAATAAATCGGGTATATATGCAATAAAATGAAGTGAATGTGAAAGTGTTTATTACGGCCAAACAAAGAGAAATCTCCTTACGCGATTTAAAGAACATCAAACATACATTCGCACTAATCAAGGTTACAGATCAGCACTGGCGGCACACGCTCTCAACGAAAATCATATGTGCCTTGACATCCAAAACGTTTGTTTGGTGATAGAGGTGCTAGGTGACCGTAAACTTGATGCATATGAAAGTTTTTATATACAGAGAGACCCACATGCCATGAATTTAGACAACGGAAATATTGAATCGCATTTGTTCTCTCTTATATAATGATTATAATATGCAATATTAATAACAACAACAAAACACAACATATGCTGCTTTTGGATTTAGTCGTGATGCTGATGATGGAATGACTACATTCTGAAATGCATTCAAGGTACTCCTTTAATGCGTCTAATAATTTTGTTATTGTTTTATGTGTTAAAGTAAATATTGTGAAATCAGTTAAGGTGTCGACTCAATTTGTTATTTATTTAATTGTTATCCGATTTCTCGTCGCTCAAAAATATTATTTAATTAATTATGGCTACCAAGTCAAACTTGAGCAAATACTCTCGATTAAAGAGAAAAGTAGCAATGTTGTGTGAAGATGTGAATTTTTTGCGATCGTGTATGAAACAAAAAGTGATTCCGACATTTGTTCGTATTTCGTGTTCGGTTATAAATGGTCGTTCTCAAAAAGCAAAACAAATAGCGGAAAAACTGTGGTTAAAGACTGAATTAAAATTCATTTACAAAAAATTATCAGAAGTGGAATTAAAGGCATATTCGATGCATCTTATGTTAACTCGTGACTTACATCAATACGAAAGAGATGCGTGGAATTTGTTTGAATGTAATTTAGTTCACAGCATTGATAAATTGGTGTTCCAAAAAAGGAAAAAACAACATGGAAAACTAACAAAACTAGTGAAAAATTCAAAACCTCGCGATTATATTTTGCCAAAAATTTTGCCCGATTTTATAGTCAATCAATCTGATGAAGTTTTTAGTGAAGAAGAATTAGCCCTTCTTAACAAAGGTTTAAAATATACCCCGACCTCTAAAAAACCGCAAATTATACCGGCTATAATGGATATTGAAACCGTTTTAAAAACAAAAATGAATTCAGTGAAAAATGATGTTAGAACAAAAGTATCAAAAGTTTTAAGAAAAGCTCCTACAAAATCGAAAAATGTGTGTAACGAGTTTAATACAATAAAAGAATTACGTAGTAAAAATTGTGTATATGTAAAAGCGGATAAAGGAAACAAAGTTGTAATTATAAACAAGAACGATTATGATCAAAGGTTGAAAAATTTAATCGATGAGTGTAATTATAAACCAATTAAAAAATCGCCTCTTCCAAAAATGATAAGAGAAAGTGATGAGTTAAAGAAGGAAATAAGTAAAGTTTTCGGTCAACGGTTAAATCGTGTACTTAAAGTTTCAAATCCAGTCGTTGCTAAATTATACGGTTTACCTAAAATACACAAGGTGGGAAATAAAATGAGACCTATTGTTTCCAACATTAACACACCTTGTTATAAAATTGCAAAGTGGTTAGTAAGTGAGTTAAAGAAATTGCCGCCTATTGTGAGTATGTCCGTTAAAAATTCTTACGATTTGGCCCAAAAAATTGAAAATATTGAGTTCAAAGAAAACCAGTGTATGGTATCGTTTGATGTTTGTTCCTTATTTCCAAGTATTCCCGTTGATATTGCATTAAAACAATTTGAAAAATTCTTAGAATCTGTTGATTTACCTGCAATCAAAAAAAGTTTATATATCCGTACAGCGAATACTTGTATGAAACATAGTTTTTTCCAATTCCGTGATTTATACTATTTAGTTGATAAAGGCACAAACATGGGTAATCCGCTTAGCCCATTAATCAGTGAATTGTTTATGTCTAACTTTGAACTAAAGCTAAACGAAGAACAATTATTACCTAAAGTATGGTATAGATATGTAGATGATGTGTTTGCAGTTGTGAAAAATGGAAAAACGGAAGTAGAAAAAGTGTTGCATACTTTAAACAGTCAATATGACTCTATTAAATTCACTTATGAACTTGAAAATGAAGGAAAATTACCTTTTCTGGATTTAGAATTAAAAAGAGTGAACCAAAAACTCGAAATAGCTACGAGTACTTTTAGAACAATAACGAGTGATTCAAATTGTTGTATACAACACAAACACGCTGCTTTCCACTCCATGGTACATAGGTTGTGTAGTTTAAACCTTTCAGTAATGAACTACATGAAAGAGTGTAGAACTATAAAATATATTGCAAAAATTAATGATTATAGTGAAGATTTGGTGCATCATTTAATTAAAAAACATACAGAAAAAATAAAAAGAAATGATTTGTCTACACTATATGTACAATCCCGAAAATATGACGATAAAAACATTCGTGTCGCGATATGTTATACACCTGTTGTAACGAACAAACTGAAAACGAAATTTCGTGAATACGGCATGGATATTGTACACACAAATCAAAATAAGATGTCAAATTTATTAGGTTCGACTAAAGACAAAACTAATAATTTGAATAAATCGGGTATATATGCAATAAAATGTAGTGAATGTGAAAGTGTTTATTACGGCCAAACAAAGAGAAATCTCCTTACGCGATTTAAAGAACATCAAACATACATTCGCACTAATCAAGGTTACAGATCAGCACTGGCGGCACACGCTCTCAACGAAAATCATATGTGCCTTGACATCCAAAACGTTTGTTTGGTGAAAGAGGTGCTAGATGACCGTAAACTTGATGCATATGAAAGTTTTTATATACAGAGAGACCCACATGCCATGAATTTAGACAACGGAAATATTGAATCGCATTTGTTCTCTCTTATATAATGATTATAATATGCAATATTAATAACAACAACAAAACACAACATTTGCTGCTTTTGGATTTAGTCGTGATGCTGATGATGGAATGACTACATTCTGAAATGCATTCAAGGTACTCCTTTAACGCGTCTAATAATTTTGTTATTGTTTTATGTGTTAAAGTAAATATTGTGAAATCAGTTAAGGTGTCGACTCAATTTGTTATTTATTTAATTGTTATCCGATTTCTCGTCGCTCAAAAATATTATTTAATTAACGATACATATGGATCATTTCGGGCCCTTACCGGCCTTGAAGTCAAAACGAAAGCATATTCTAGCTATCATTGATACCTTCACAAAATTCTTACGTTTGTACCCGGTCAATTCGACTAACACCAAGGAGGTTTGCACCTCAATGGAAAAATATTTTAGCTACTACAGTCGACCTAGACGTATTATAACAGACCGCGGCACTTGCTTCACATCTCCGGAGTTTTCAAGCTACCTCCTGAAATACAACATCGACCACGTTAAGGTAGCAGTGGCCTCACTACAAGCTAATGGCCAGGTGGAGCGGGTGAACCGGGTTATCAAGGCATTGCTAAGCAAACTAAGCGAGCCTATCGACCATTCAGACTGGGCCAATAAATTATCTGAAGTCGAAAATGCTATTAATAATACAACACATAGCTCAACAAAGGAATCGCCTAGCAAACTACTCTTTGGAGTGGATCAGCGCGGCAAGGTGGTTGATGAGCTTACCGAATACTTAGACGATAAATTTAATAGCAAAGGGAGATCTGATCTCGGCGAAATTCGGGAAAAAGCATCGGATGCTATTAAAAATCGTAGGAGCATAACGAAAAATATTTCTTAAAGCATATCGTACCGGCGAGGTTGCATTCGGTTGGTGATTTTGTAGTGATGAGGCACATTGACACCACTATAGGGAGGAATAAAAAATTTATACCTAAATACCGAGGACCTAATGTCATACACAAAGTTTTGCCAAACGATAGATACGTCGTCAGGGACGTCGACAACTGTCAGCTAACGCAGTTGCCTTATGATGGAGTCGTTGAGGCAGTACGATTGCGAAAGTGGGTAACACCGATGGGGGATTCGGGATATCAAGACAACCAACTGATTCAAGGACACACTTCATCAATTTAAGATTAAATAATGATTGAGGTCAATCATAGTCAGGTTGGCCGAGCTGTAATGTATTTATTTGTACTAAGTAATGTTATTTGTTATTAATTTGCTTTACTAAGAAATGTTAAATGTAATATGAGCCTTAAGCTATTCTTATATTTTTATACTTTTATCATGCCACCTCGCGGTCATCAGGAGAACTGTCAAAAACAAACGAGAACTAACTTCAAGCGAAATGATTTGAAAATGAGAAAAGAAGAAAAAAGAACATCTTTAAACCAACCGCCCTTGTGAATAGACGCTTCAATAAAGATAGATAATAAATTTGTTAAAACGAAAGTATAGATTTCCCCATTATAGTAGAAAATTTAACCAACATTTTAACCCAATTTACACACGGCCTTAAGGAAGCCAATTTTACAAAGTAAATCAATTTGAAATTGCTTGTCAGCTTGTAATGATAAGCAAATATATTTTGATACAAATTAACAATAGAATTATTGTAGCAAATAAATCAATTTGAAATTGTTTGTCAGCTTGTAATGACAAACAAATATATTGTGGTGAATATGCCCAGCTATGCAGACAACGACATCATTTATTAGTACAAGTTTAAGTTTGTGCGCCATATTTGAATGAAATAAATAACTAAATCCACGATTGGTGCCCAGGCTCGTTCGTTATTTCGTCATACTAAAAGTGGATCGTGGAAATTGTACTAAACCTTTTGGAAAAGAATCATCCAGCTGATTCCAGAACCCTAGAAAATTCTAGAACCCTTTATTTCGGATATAAATACAGGGCCACCAGTCCGAAAACAGTAGTTTGATTTTAACGTTGAACGAATAGATGTCGGTGTAAAAAAATAAAGAGTTGCATACTTGTGCTTGGTTGTAATAAAAGTATTAGAAGAAAAAGTATTTGAAATAAAAAGCATTTTATTTGGTGTATTAATTTCAGTTTTAATAAAGGAAATAAGTTTTATTTGCGAACCCTTAGTATTACATTGGTGTGAGAAAAAGTGGAATAAAACTTATTTAATGTGTGAATTCAGATAAATTGATGGTGAAAAATTGATAAAGTGTTGATTAGTGAACAGATAAGAAAGGTGTTTGTGGAAAATGACACACAAAAATATAAGAACAAAATAGAAAAAAAAAATCGTAAAATTGTGAATGCATTGAATTGGGTTGAACTTAAAGCAGAACTAAACAGACGAGGTCTTCCTACTGCTAGAACGAAAAATTACCTCATTATTCGTCTGCAGGAAGATTTCAGGCAACACCATGAAAATCCAGACGCATTTCTATTTGAAATAGAAATGCCGGAAAAGCAAATAAGTATAAAGGCTTAACTACATAGGCCTACTTTTGTACAAAAGTAAGAAATAAATATCTATTCTGAAGATACCTGCTTTGAAAGAAACAATGGACAATTGTGCATGGTGGATTAATTAATATGTCAGAACAATTTCCGTATGTTTTTTTGCAAGCATGTTTCTTTAGCGAGCATTTTAAGTTCTCACTTTTGTACTTTTGTACAAAAGTAGGTCTATGTAGTTGAGGCTTAACCTTAGACATGACCAATATGATGGGTCAGCTGCTTGTCCAACAAAAGAATGTTCTGGAGCGGTTGGACGAACATCGAAATGAACAAAGGAACCTTCTAGACAACCAGAAAAACCTAATCGAAAGTAAGCTAAATTCATTTGAAAATAAATTCATGGCTCTTGATGAATGTTTTGAAAACGTCGAAAAACACTTCTCGAATTTTGAAACAAGCTTCGAAAAATTTGAAGACAAAATGCAGAGCTTTGCCAATGAATAAGATAAGGTTAGGAAAATGAAGGTAAGAGAGAGCAGTTGTGATTTTCCTAAGAAAAAAGAAATGCATCCACCAACCTTTGATGGACAAACTTCTTGGTCTATCTACAAGAAGCAGTTTGAGGCAGCCGCAACAAGAAATAGGATGACGAAGACAAGTTTATTACCCTGACGCTTGCCCTTAGAGGTTCTGCTGCTGAACTTTTGCAAACCATACCAGCAGACCAAAACAGCAACTTCAGTGCTCTTGTTCAGGTAATTGAAAAACGCTTTGGTGGTAGTCATATGCAAGAAGTCTTCCGAGTCCAGCTCAATACCAGAGTCCAGAAAAGAGGTGAAAGTCTGCGACAACTCCAAGCAGACATTGAACGGTTGGCGCACCTAGCATACCCGACTATAGGAGATGAAATGACCAACCAGCTAGCAACGGAGGCTTTTGTCCGTGCAGTTTCCGACATCACCCTTCAACGAGCAATTCGAACTGCTGGAAACCGTACGCTTTCTGAAGCGTTAGCGTTTGCTCTTACTAAGGAAGCATCAGAACAGGCTTCCTTAGGAGTTCATCGGGTAAGAGAACTTGAAATTGAGGAATGTTCTTGCCAGAGAGCTGAGTTCCGTAGAAGTCAGCGAGAAGGACCTGCTGGATGCTGGAATTGCAACAAAACCGGACATCTCCAGCGCCAGTGCAGATTGCCACCAAGAAGAGTCGCCTGTCAATATTGTGGAAGCAGAAATAATACCAGCGAACAGCTAAGTAATTACATCAACGCTCCTGCTCGCCCTGGTATCGATGGGCCCAGAACCACAATCCAAGTCTCGTAGACCAAACGAAACAATAAAAGTCTGACAATGATGCAACATTAAATGGCAAGAAACAGTTGGCTTCAATTGACACCGGTGCCACAGCCTCCATTGTAAGAAAAGACTTGGTCAAGTTGACATGGCTACATAACACCAATAGCTACCGTCTGAAAACTACGACAGGTGAGGCGGCAATAGTATGTGGAGAAGTTCGTCTTAAAATCCGTTTTGTCAGAACTAGAGTTTTCGCATCTATTTTTGGTAGCAGATATATGTGATGAGTGCATAATTGGAATCGACTTTATGAAGGAGCACGGAGTGATTCTGGATATCGGTAAGCAAGTGCTGAAGTACCAAAATGTAGCGATTCCTATGGTTTATGGCAACGAAAACTCATTAATTCTAAGAACCGTCATCAAAGAAGACTTGTGCTTGCCTCCCTCTTCAGAAGTGTTTGTTTGGACGAAAAAAGAGGGCGATCTAGGTAGCCATCGATACCTCATGGTGGAACCAGAGTCTGATCAATCTTCCCTAAACATCATGTTAGGGAAGACTCTTGTGGAACCCAAGAACAACATGGTACCCGTACGGATTCTGAATATCAAACCGTACGAGGTCAAGTTCAAGAAAGGAGAAATAATTGGAAAGTGCATATCTGTGACCGCAATAACTAAAATCACAGAAATGAACGCAGAAGAACCTATGGACCCCGGAAAATTCAGCTCCATGAAAGCCAAATTTCTCAAGCCATCCAATCTAACTCAACATCAGCTAAGTGTTGCTGGAAGCAACCCACCGAGTGGGCAGTATGGTCGAACACAACTGGTATAGCATCGAATCGACACAGGTGATGCGAGACCGATTCGACAACCAGCAAGACGTCTCCCATTAGCCAAACAAGCCGAAGTTGAAGAAATGATATCGACAATGAAGAAAGATGGGCTAATCAAAAATTCCAAAAGCCCTTGGGCGTCACCAGTGGTTCTTGTCAAAAAGAAAGATGGAAGCACCCTATTTTGTGTGCACTACCGTAGGCTGAACGATGTGACAAAGAAAGAAAACCACCCTCTGCCCAGAATCAGCGATAATTTGGATGCAATGGAAGGAGCACAATGGTTCTCGACGCTGGACTTAAAGAGTGGCTACTGGAAAGTAGAAATCTATTCAGAAGATCGAGAGAAGACAGCTTTCTCCACAGGAAATAGTCTGTGGCAGTTAAAAGTTATGCCATTCGGACTTTGCAACGCTCCGGCAACATTTGAGCGTCTGATGGAGTGTGTTCTTCAAGGACTTACTTGGAAATCATGCCTTGTATATTTGGACGATGTCATCGTTTATGGAAAAACTTTTGACGAACATTGTCAAATCCTTTGGGCCGTATTCAAAAGGCTTCGAAAAGCACACTTAAAATTAAATTCAGATAAATGTGCACTTTTCAAGACCGAAGTTAAATACCTGGGACATATCATCTCATCCCAACGAGTAAAGACTGATCCGGAAAAAGTTGACACTGTGAAGCATTGGCCAACACCACGGGATAAACACAAACTCCGTAGCTTTTTTGGTCTAGCCACATATTATCAGCGCTTTGTAAAAGACTTTGGTGGAATCGCTAAAAGCTTACATCAGCTTACTGAAAAGAGGAAGCCGTTCAAATGGTCAGGTGAGTGCGAGAAAAGTTTTCAGAAACTCAAGCTATGCTTGTGTAATGCTCCTGTGCTGACCTATCCGACTCCAGGCAAACCTTTCATCATCGACGCCGATGCCAGTAATGTTGGAATTGGAGCTGTATGGTCGCAAGCCCATGACGGAGAAGAAAAAGTCGTCACCTACTAGAGCAAGGTACTCTCGAGGCCAGAGCGGAATCATTGCGTGACCAGAAGGGAACTTCTAGCATTAATTTTGGCAACAAAGCACTTCCATAAGTACATCTATGGGCAGAAGTAACTCCTTCGAACAGATCATGGTGCGCTTAATTGGCTTCTGAACTTCAAAAATCCAGAAGGTCAAGTAGCAAGATGGATCGAGAGACTGCAGACATACGACTACGAAATTCAACATCGAAGAGGAAAGCTGCACTGAAACGCAGATGCATTATCTTGACGACCGTGTAAACAGGACTGTAAGCATTGCACGCGCCAAAAAGAAAAGGAAACGGTTGCCATCCAACGAATAAGAGCCGTTCCCATTTACGGTTGGAGCAATGAAAAACTGAGGACTGCCCAACAAGATGACTCGGATATAGAGCCCATTCTCGCATGGAAGGAACACGAGGGAAAACCAGAATGGAGTGATTACTCCGATAGAAGTGCAGCTCTTAAAGCATATTGGGCACAGTGGGACTCTCTTCATGTGCAAGAAGGAGTACTTAGGCGTAAATGGGAGTCTGCAGATGGTAAATCTTATGTAATGCAGTTAATAGTGCCTAGGTCAAAGGTTAATGACGTTCTTCGAGAGATGCATGATGGAGCATCTGGAGGTCATTTTGGAGTTATTAAAATGCTGGAAAAGATACAACAGCGGTTCTACTGGCTACATGCAATAGAGGATGTCGAAAAGTGATGCAGAAAATGTGATACTTGTGCTGCTACCAAGGGGCCAGGTAGGAAGCTTCAAAGTAAAATGCAGCAGTACAATGTGGGCATACCTTTCGAGAGAATAGCGGTAGATGTTACAGGTCCGTTTCCGGAGATCAACAGCGGAAACCTATACATCCTTGTAGTCATGGATTACTTCAGCAAGTGGCCTGGGGCATTCGCCATCCCAAATCAAGAAGCTAAAATAGTTGCTGATCAGATTATCTTCAATTGGGTGGGCAGGTTTGGCGTACCTTTGGAACTGCATTCTGACCAAGGAAGGAACTTTGAATCTAACACCTTTCAAGTGGTTTGCTCTTTCCTTGGCATCAAGAAGACCAGGGCAGCACCGCTTCATCCACAATCTGAAAGGATGATAGAACGATTCAACAGGACTCTTAAAGAACATCTGTCCAAGGTTGTAGGTGACTACCAACGAGACTGGGACCGCCGTATTCCATTGTTCTTGATGGTCTATCGAAGTGCGGTTCATAGTTCAACAGGACATACACCATCGGAGATCCTGTTTGGCACAACAATACGGCTGCCCAGTGAAGTCAAATTTAGATGCCGTACCATGGAACCGGAAAGGTCAGAGGAATATGTGGATAACCTCAAGAGACTCACAACGAGACTCGCAACGAATTGTTGCGGTGATAACGGAGAGGAGAAAAAGAAAGAACCCGAATGAATAACATCTAACTTGTGTGTGGCTTGTAAAAATGCTAGTTGTCCAAATGCAATTGTAAATTAGAAAAACCTTCAATTGGATGGGCACGATCAGGTGACCTCGGTGGTGCAATGCGAGGTGCAACGGCCTCTGAGGTAGCTTGGTCTAGGTTCGAATCCAGTTGACGGCAAAACAATTTATGAATTAAAATTGACACTTTAGACTAAGCACCACTAAAAGGAATCTGATGATTGGTGTGGCAGCCATGAAATTGCAATAATTCCAGCCAAATGTAATACTCGGTGGTAGCCAACACAAGTGGTTGTTGTTCATTCAAAGCCTTCAATGTTAAAAATGACAGAGCGAAAGCTATGCAGCCTAACTGCAAGTGTTATCACGAGAAAACACCTTTGAATGATATTTAATTCTTGACCAGTGTCAAATCTTTCATACAATTTCCCTCCTTACACATATGCAACGAATTGTTGCGGTGATAACGGAGAGGAGAAAAAGAAAGAACCCGAATGAATAACATCTAACTTGTGTGTGGCTTCTAAAGTGCTAGTTGTCCAAATGCAATTGTAAATTAAAAAAACCTTCATTTGGATTGACACGATCAGGTGACCTCGGTGGTGCAATGCGTAGTGCCACGGCCTCTGAGGTAGTTTGGTCTAGGTTCGAATCCAGTTGACGGCAAAACAATTTATGAATTAAAATTGAAACTTTAGAATAAGCACCACTAAAAGGAATCTGATGATTGGTGGCAGCCATGAAACTGCAATAATTCCAGCCAAGTGTAATACTCGGTGGTAGCCACCACAAGTGGTTGTTGTTCATTCAAAACCTTTAATAAATAATTTATTGTTGTTTTAATTTTTATTAGTTACGAATTTATTCTTGTTCTTAAATGATTAACTAAAACTGTATTTAAAGTAGGCCTTTTAGAAAATAAATAAAAAAAAACTCTCATTAGTATTATTGCACCTTAATTTTATTCATATTTGTTTGGTTTTTATTTCATCAATAGAAATAAATTAGTACAAAAAGGACTGTGCTTCTTCACTTAATGGAACTGATTCTTTTGTTCTTGGTTCAGGTCTTAGGTGTGTAATGTAGGGATCGGAAGATGTTAGCATTAGATGAATAACATCCTCATTAGTTGCCAAACGGGAGCACTTTCTAATGTTATGAATTCTGTAATACCTTTAATCCTTGTTTCTTGTGCTTCCTCTGACTCTACAGGCAATGCTGCTGACGTTATAATTTCTGCTCCGTGGAATAAAATTTTGTGCACAGTTTGCTGGCATATAATACCATGGATATAGTTCAAGGGCCAACAAAGCTGTTTCCTCAGTGTATATTCCAAATTTCATTGGATCAATTGGAAAAGTGCTACAAATAGTTTTCAGAATCACACTGAGTTTTTTAATTAAAGTTAAATCTATCTTTGTTATGTCTGCTTTTAACCAAAAGCAAAAAATCTCCGCGAGGTGTTGCCATCGTTCGTTGTACCTAATCTTTGCTTAACAAAGTCTACCTTTATACCCATTTTTTCAATAAACGCCTTTTGAATGTTATTTTTTGTTTCTTGTTTTATAGGTTATGTTGATTTTCTGATTCTCCAATCAATTTTGTTAATTTGAACCGGTTGTCAATTTCGGTAGCCGTCACTTAAAAAGTTTTCAAAATTTATAATATTATTATTAAAAAAGAAATCGCACAACTTTTTGTAATCAATTACAAAATTTGCCATGATGAATCCAGCTTTATAACCTTTACTCAACCAAAGATCATATGCAACTGCAGTGGTGACTACATAGATCTATTATAATGTAAACAACTTTTTTTCACTCAAAAAGCCGTTGCCGATTTCAGGTGCTGTTTGCGTGGCATACATTGCTACACTTAAAAGGCTCCTGCGGCTAAATGGGTCAAAATGGGTCATTTGTTTTAGCATCATAAATGCAATATATTATAAGCGTCATTATATTTTGTGAGTCCACCTAGAGCATCGTGGAGCTTTTTTTTTAGACCGTCAAACTGAAAAAAGCTTGTCTTCAAAGATAGCTGCTACTAAGTGCCTTGTTTGTGAAATTGATAGACAAATTTAATAAACGGTAAATGCCATTTTAAAGCCAAACACAATATTAATAATATTAATTTGGTTAAAATATTAAATGTCAAAGAATTCTTACTCTAAAATTGTAAAAAAAAAATCTATAAATCTTGGACTTTTGCAAAAGGTCACTTTGTATAAGCCATACTTAGCTAAAAAAATTAAAAAAAAAAAAATTGTGGATTGTACTACTTACTCAGTAGTAGCCCGTAGCGTAATGGTTAGTGCGTTCAACTGTCACGTTGGAGGTCTGGGTTCGCTTCCCAGCCTCGTCCACCTAAAAACTAAAAAGTTTTTTTCAGGGCTACTGCCTCTTGCAAGGAATTGACAAATCCTCCAAGAGTATCACTTGTCACGAATAAGTGCTTCTCGTCTAGCCGTTCGGATTCGGCATAAAATTGTAGGTCCTTTCCATTCCTGTCGGTAGGCGCACACAGGAATGGTTGAGAGTTGTTAGTCACTAGGCCCTGGTTCTTCATGAGCCGTTGTGCCACCCGATTTATTTTTTTTTATTTTTTTTGTACTACTTACTCATACATTTAACTGGAATCGACAAATAGTTTTAATTACGCGTTAGAAAATACTTTACATTTGAGGTTTTTTCCACGTGGGAACCACTTTGCGACGCCCGTGCAACAACGATGGGATTCCAAGAAGGAGACCTGGTGTGGTTTTACAATCCTCTCCGACAAAAGGCACTGTCACCAAAACTTCAACAAAACTGGGAAGGCCCATATACCGTTGTGGAGCGAATCAATGATGTGGTTTACCGCATTCAGAGAGGAGTAAGGGGCAAGCTTAAAGTATTTCACTGCGACCGTTTACATCGTTATAACGGTGGGGACGGGAATAATGGATTTAATCAGGACGATCAATCCCAAGAGGGGGGCAATGTGGTGAATATGCCCAGTTATGCAGACAACGACATCATTTATTAGTACAAGTTTGCGCGCCATCTTTGAATGAAATAAATAACTAAATCCACGGTTGGTGCCCAGAAATTGTACGAAACCTTTTGGAAAAGAACCATCTAGCTGATTGCAGAACCCTTGAAAATTCTAGAAACCTTTATTTCGGATATAAATACAGGGCCACCAGTCTGAAAACAGTAGTTTAATTTTAACAGTGAACGAATAGATGTCGGTGTAAACAAAAATAAAGAGTTGCATACTTGTGCTTGGTTGTAACATTGTATATGAAAACTATAGTACTATCATGGTGAATGTCGAAGGGACTGCCATCTTCAGATCGATTGTGAAAGAATCTCATCAAATTTCACAGTGGAGAAAATTGAGTTTTGTGGAGAATTTCTAGTAAGAATAAGAAAGGAATGCTTATATTTATAATAGTTAGAGTGAAATAGGTAGAATGAATGTTTTTTTGTTAGGTTTACATTTTTTTGTGGATTACTTTGCTATGCAAAGGTGCAGAGAATTAAAAAGTGTGAACAAACTTTGGGAATTCTTCTTGGTTTGTTGGGTTTTGTGCGGTTAAAGAGGAAGGGGTGGTTTTTTTTACAACTTTGGGTGTCTTGGCAATGCAAGAAGACAATCGTGACGTCGCGGTGGCCGGCGGCGGCGTGAAGGTCAAGGCATAGGTAGGTTGTTTTTTTTTTTTGCTTTCTAGATATTTATGTATGTAGGTCTGTTGGCAAGAATATCAGTGATGCAATAATTCATGAGTTTCATGGCGATGATGTTTTTTGATGAGTATGGGTCATGGTAGGTTGTTAGGTAGGTATGTCGCTTTTTTATTTTAACCTAGAAAGGTAGGTATGTTTGTAGATAATTTGTATTAATATCTAGGTAGGTACTAAGTACATGTAAGAAGGTACGTACCTTATTTTTATGTGAATGTTTATTTATTTATATTATAGATATAAATGAAAGAATACAAATTGCAACAGCTTAAGTATTAAAAATAGGCAGGTATCTATATACTAAAATTTATATGATAGCAAATTTTATTCAGGGTTGCACTCAGAACGGAATTTTTGGAATTGGCGAAGTCATAGAAACTTGATTTTTTATTTGAAAGATATTGAAAAATTAGGCAAAAAATATGCACAACTTTTTTTTATTAAAAATTTACAAACCGAGATATACCAGGTTTTAAAACTGAAAATTGATAAATAGTCGTTTCGAAAAGTACTCAGTAGTTATATGGGGGTACATTTTTTATTTTTACATATTTTTATAGGGGATGATAAACAAAATTATCCATGTTTAAGCAATTTTTGACAGGATTTTTTTTTCATACCCAAAATGATTTTTGAAAAAGGGTAAATTATTTTGGTCAATTTTTCAATCTAGGTATATGATTTTTAACGGGTAGTTGGAAAAATCTAAAATTTTAATATCTTATAGATATATTTGATAGCAATTAAATGGTAAACATGTTATCTTTCTAACTTATCATTTGACATATTTATTTAAGAAAGGGTAAACATTTTGAATTTTTTTTTTGTTTCGTTTTTTATTTATATCTTTTCAATAAACAGTGGTAGAGGTTTGCAATATACTAATGAATTATAGCTATATGGTCCAGGAATTTGTATACAAAAATTATATTTTTACTGTACTATTGAGCTGATAAATTAACAATATATAATTTTTACACATATTACTTAATACAATGTGAGTGTAGGCATGGATTGATTTGGTTTTTTCTTATATTTAATCTCAATAAAATAACCATTAATTTGATACCTCATTCTTTAAGATGTAACTCCTTTTTTAGTGTCACCATTGATTTTTGAAAATTCATAAAAATTCAAATAAAATCCATAAGATTTACTTTGCTTTGTTCATTGTCAACAATCGTCAACCAGTGCAAAGCAACGTTATCTCAAATCTATTTTTTTTTTTATTTTTTTTTTTATATAAAAAATCATAACCATATACAAATCATAAATTACAAAAAATCTACATTTAGACAACTTTAGAGGCTTAAAAATTGAGTAATACTTAATAGTTCATAATAAATGATACATGAAATTTAGGTAGAAATTTATAACTTAAATGTGTGTGTAAAAATTATTGCAAAATATTTGTACTAAAAATGTGTTTTAATGAATAATCAACTCTATTTTTCGTACTTTAAATTCAAAAGTTAATAAAAATTTATATATTTTTGAAAAATAATGATGCATATTTATAGGTGTAACCTTCTTTTACAAATATGTGAGTAATTTTGTATTTTTAAATCTAATTGAAAAAAAGGGGCAATTTAAGCTCTATTTAACCAAGTTTAGAGGCTTCAAACTTGAGTAATACTTAATAGTTCATAACAAAAGATACATGAATTAAAGATAGAAATTTATAATCTAAATTTCTGTGTTAAAATGTTTGTATAATCTTAAAAAAATCATACTAAAAATGGGATTTAGTGAAAAATCAATTCGATTTTTGGTACTTTAAATGCAAAAGTTAATAAAAAATTGAAGTTGCTCGTAGCGTAATGGTTAGTGCGTTCAACTGTCACGATGGAGGTCTGGGTTCGCTTCCCAGCCTCGTCCACCTGAAAACTAAAAAGTTTTTTTCAGGGCTACTGCCTCTTGCAAGGAATTGACAAATCCTCCAAGAGTATCACTTGTCACGAATAAGTGCTTCTCGTCTAGCCGTTCGGATTCGGCATAAAATTGTAGGTTCTTTCCATTCCTGTCGATAGGCGCACACAGGAATGGTTGCGAGTTGTTAGTCACTAGGCCCTGGTTCTTCATGAGCCGTTGTGCCACCCGATTTATTTTTTTTGTACTACTTACTCATACATTTAACTGGAATCGACAAATAGTTTTAATTACGCGTTAGAAAATACTTTACATTTGAGGTTTTTTCCACGTGGGAACCACTTTGCGACGCCCGTACAACAACGATGGGATTCCAAGAAGGAGACCTGGTGTGGTTTTACAATCCTCTCCGACAAAAGGCACTGTCACCAAAACTTCAACAAAACTGGGAAGGCCCATATACCGTTGTGGAGCGAATCAATGATGTGGTTTACCGCATTCAGAGAGGAGTAAGGGGCAAGCTTAAAGTATTTCACTGCGACCGTTTACATCGTTATAACGGTGGGGACGGGAATAATGGATTTAATCGGGACGATCAATCCTAAGAGGGGGGCAATGTGGTGAATATGCCCAGTTATGCAGACAACGACATCATTTATTAGTACAAGTTTGCGCGCCATCTTTGAATGAAATAAATAACTAAATCCACGGTTGGTGCCCAGAAATTGTACGAAACCTTTTGGAAAAGAAACATCTAGCTGATTGCAGAACCCTTGAAAATTCTAGAAACCTTTATTTTGGATATAAATACAGGGCCACCAGTCTGAAAACAGTAGTTTAATTTTAACAGTGAACGAATAGATGTCGGTGTAAACAAAAATAAAGAGTTGCATACTTGTGCTTGGTTGTAACATTGTATATGAAAACTATAGTACTACCATGGTGAATGTCGAAGGGACTGCCATCTTCAGATCGATTGTGAAAGAATCTCATCAAATTTCACAGTGGAGAAAATTGAGTTTTGTGGAGAATTTCTAGTAAGAATAAGAAAGGAATGCTTATATTTATAATAGTTAGAGGGAAATAGGTAGAATGAATGTTTTTTGTTAGGTTTACATTTTTTTGTGGATTACTTTGCTATGCAAAGGTGCAGAGAATTAAAAAGTGTGAACAAAATTTGGGAATTCTTCTTGGTTTGTTGGGTTTTGTGCGGTTAAAGAGGAAGGGGTGGTTTTTTTTTACAACTTTGGGTGTCTTGGCAATGCAAGAAGACAATCGTGACGTCGCGGCGGCCGGCGGCGGCGTGAAGGTCAAGGCATAGGTAGGTTGTTTTTTATTTTGCTTTCTAGATATTTATGTATGTAGGTCCGTTGGCAAGAATATCAGTGATGCAATAATTCATGAGTTTCATGGCGATGATGTTTTTTGATGAGTATGGGTCATGGTAGGTAGTTAGGTAGGTATGTCGCCTTTTTATTTTAACCTAGAAAGGTAGGTATGTTTGTAGATAATTTGTATTAATATCTAGGTAGGTACTAAGTACATGTAAGAAGGTACGTACCTTATTTTTATGTGAATGTTTATTTATTTATATTATAGATATAAATGAAAGAATACAAATTGCAACAGCTTAAGTATTAAAAATAGGCAGGTATCTATATACTAAAATTTATATGATAGCAAATTTTATTCAGGGTTGCACTCAGAACGGAATTTTTGGAATTGGCGAAGTCATAGAAACTTGATTTTTTATTTGAAAGATATTGAAAAATTAGGCAAAAAAATATGCACAACTTTTTTTTATTAAAAATTTACAAACCGAGATATACCAGGTTTTAAAACTGAAAATTGATAAATAGTCGTTTCGAAAAGTACTCAGTAGTTATATGGGGGTACACTTTTTATTTTTACATATTTTTATAGGGGATGATAAACAAAATTATCCATGTTTAAGCAATTTTTGACAGGATTTTTTTTTCATACCCAAAATGATTTTTGAAAAAGGGTAAATTATTTTGGTCAATTTTTCAATCTAGGCATATCATTTTTAACGGGTAGTTGGAAAAATCTAAAATTTTAATATCTTATAGATATATTTGATAGCAATTAAATGGTAAAAATGTTATCTTTCTAACTTATCATTTGACATATTTATTTAAGAAAGGGTAAACATTTTGAATTTTTTTTTTGTTTCGTTTTTTATTTATATCTTTTCAATAAACAGTGGTAGAGGTTTGCAATATACTAATGAATTATAGCTATATGGTCCAGGAATTTGTATACAAAAATTATATTTCTATTGTACTATTGAGCTGATAAATTAACAATATATAATTTTTACACATATTACTTAATACCATGTGAGTGTAGGCATGGATTGATTTGGTTTTTTCTTATATTTAATCTCAATAAAATAACCATTAATTTGATACCTCATTCTTTAAGATGTTACTCCTTTCTTAGTGTCACCATTGATTTTTGAAAATTAATAAAAATTCAAATAAAATCCATAAGATTTACTTTGCTTTGTTCATTGTCAACAATCGTCAACCAGTGCAAAGCAACGTTATCTCAAATCTATTTTTTTTTTTTATTTTTTTTTTATATAAAAAATCATAACCATATACAAATCATAAATTACAAAAAATCTACATTTAGACAACTTTAGAGGCTTAAAAATTGAGTAATACTTAATAGTTCATAATAAATGATACATGAAATTTAGGTAGAAATTTATAACTTAAATTTTTGTGTAAAAATTATTGCAAAATATTTGTACTAAAAATGTGTTTTAATGAATAATCAACTCTATTTTTCGTACTTTAAATTCAAAAGTTAATAAAAATTTATATATTTTTGAAAAATAATGATGCATATTTATAGGTGTAACCTTCTTCTACAAATATGTGAGTAATTTTGTATTTTTAAATCTAATTGAAAAAAAAGGGGCAATTTAAGCTCTATTTAACCAAGTTTAGAGGCTTCAAACTTGAGTAATACTTAATAGTTCATAACAAAAGATACATGAATTAAAGATATAAATTTATAATCTAAATTTCTGTGTTAAAATGTTTGTATAATCTTAAAAAATTCATACTAAAAATGGGATTTAGTGAAAAATCAATTCGATTTTTGGTACTTTAAATGCAAAAGTTAATAAAAAATTGAAGTTGCCCGTAGCGTAATGGTTAGTGCGTTCAACTGTCACGCTGGAGGTCTGGGTTCGCTTCCCAGCCTCGTCCACCTGAAAACTAAAAAGTTTTTTTCAGGGCTACTGCCTCTTGCAAGGAATTGACAAATCCTCCAAGAGTATCACTTGTCACGAATAAGTGCTTCTCGTCTAGCCGTTCGGATTCGGCATAAAATTGTAGGTCCTTTCCATTCCTGTCGATAGGCGCACACAGGAATGGTTGCGAGTTGTTAGTCACTAGGCCCTGGTTCTTCATGAGCCGTTGTGCCACCCGATTTATTTTTTTTTGTACTACTTACTCATACATTTAACTGGAATCGACAAATAGTTTTAATTACGCGTTAGAAAATACTTTACATTTGAGGTTTTTTCCACGTGGGAACCACTTTGCGACGCCCGTGCAACAACGATGGGATTCCAAGAAGGAGACCTGGTGTGGTCTTACAATCCTCTCCGACAAAAGGCACTGTCACCAAAACTTCAACAAAACTGGGAAGGCCCATATACCGTTGTGGAGCGAATCAATGATGTGGTTTACCGCATTCAGAGAGGAGTAAGGAGCAAGCTTAAAGTATTTCACTGCGACCGTTTACATCGTTATAACGGTGGGGACGGGAATAATGGATTTAATCGGGACGATCAATCCTAAGAGGGGGGCAATGTGGTGAATATGCCCAGTTATGCAGACAACGACATCATTTATTAGTACAAGTTTGCGCGCCATCTTTGAATGAAATAAATAACTAAATCCACGGTTGGTGCCCAGAAATTGTACGAAACCTTTTGGAAAAGAACCATCTAGCTGATTGCAGAACCCTTGAAAATTCTAGAAACCTTTATTCCGGGCCACCAGTCTGAAAACAGTAGTTTAATTTTAACAGTGAACGAATAGATGTCGGTGTAAACAAAAATAAAGAGTTGCATACTTGTGCTTGGTTGTAACATTGTATATGAAAACTATTGACACCTGGTAAGTTGCTTTCCACGCCACCTGCATCTCAAGCGCTTAAGCTTCAAAAGGCGATAGAATTATTTTCGATTTGACGTTCAATGTATTTCCCATAAGAGAAAACGAAAAACGCGCCCGATGAAAATTAGTTATACCAAATTATTTTATATCAACGGGTATCCATATTATGATTGAAATAGAACCAAAAAATGTGTAAGCTTATAAATCAACCCGAAAATATATTAAAATAGATAGCTAAAATGCTTTGCTTTGTAAATGAAAAATGTAAACAAACCACCGATTAGAAATAGAGAAAGGCAGAGGCGTAGTCACGATTATTAAAAAAATATGTTTGTTCGTAATTGAATAAATTGATAATTTGGAAAACTTGTTTTCGTTGGCTTATTACATTTACTTAAGTGAGCGGTTTTGACTGTTATAATTCTATTTTTACGAAAGCAAAAGTGAACGAAATTAATCGAAAAATAGAAAACCGCAATTATTGGTGCAACACATAATTTCCTGGTATTATATTTTCTTCTTACGATCACTAAAGTGGACCTTTAACATTTCTACTTCATTCTTTACTTATAATAAAAAGGAAAATTAATGTTTTATTAAAATCCATAAGAAACTCTAGCCCCCTAAACTACTACCTACCTACGCACATGATATCGTTCTGACTGACGCCTTGCATCCAATTTGGAAAACAACAACAAAAAAGCACGTTTGTTTACATATTTCATCTGCAAAATAAAGCAAATTAGTAATAAGTTTCGATATATTTTACGTTTGATTTGCAAACAAGCATGTTTAATTATTCTATTGCAATTATAATACAAACAACCGTTCATATAAAATTAATTTGTTAAAATAATGTTTCTACGAGCTGTTTTTGTTTTTCTCTTATGGGAAATGCATTGAACGTCAAATGGAAAAGAAATCTATCTCGTTTGTTAGTTTCACGCGCTGGCTGCTAGGTGCCGTGACTCCATGTGCCAATAGTACTATCATGGTGAATGTCGAAGGGACTGCCATCTTCAGATCGATTGTGAAAGAATCTCATCAAATTTCACAGTGGAGAAAATTGAGTTTTGTGGAGAATTTCTAGTAAGAATAAGAAAGGAATGCTTATATTTATAATAGTTAGAGGGAAATAGGTAGAATGAATGTTTTTTGTTAGGTTTACATTTTTTTGTGGATTACTTTGCTATGCAAAGGTGCAGAGAATTAAAAAGTGTGAACAAAATTTGGGAATTCTTCTTGGTTTGTTGGGTTTTGTGCGGTTAAAGAGGAAGGGGTGGTTTTTTTTTACAACTTTGGGTGTCTTGGCAATGCAAGACGACAATCGTGACGTCGCGGCGGCCGGCGGCGGCGTGAAGGACAAGGCATAGGTAGGTTGTTTCTAGGCATATGATTTTTAACGGGTAGTTGGAAAAATCTAAAATTTTAATATCTTATAGATATATTTGATAGCAATTAAATGGTAAAAATGTTATCTTTCTAACTTATCATTTGACATATTTATTTAACAAAGGGTAAACATTTTGAATTTTTTTTTGTTTCGTTTTTTATTTATATCTTTTCAATAAACAGTGGTAGAGGTTTGCAATATACTAATGAATTATAGCTATATGGTCCAGGAATTTGTATACAAAAATTATATTTCTATTGTACTATTGAGCTGATAAATTAACAATATATAATTTTTACACATATTACTTAATACCATGTGAGTGTAGGCATGGATTGATTTGGTTTTTTCTTATATTTAATCTCAATAAAATAACCATTAATTTGATACCTCATTCTTTAAGATGTAACTCCTTTTTTAGTGTCACCATTGATTTTTGAAAATTCATAAAAATTCAAATAAAATCCATAAGATTTACTTTGCTTTGTTCATTGTCAACAATCGTCAACCAGTGCAAAGCAACGTTATCTCAAATCTATTTTTTTTTTATTTTTTTATATAAAAAATCATAACCATATACAAATCATAAATTACAAAAAATCTACATTTAGACAACTTTAGAGGCTTAAAAATTGAGTAATACTTAATAGTTCATAATAAATGATATATGAAATTTAGGTAGAAATTTATAACTTAAATTTTTGTGTAAAAATTATTGCAAAATATTTGTACTAAAAATGTGTTTTAATGAATAATCAACTCTATTTTTCTTACTTTAAATTCAAAAGTTAATAAAAATTTATATATTTTTGAAAAATAATGATGCATATTTATAGGTGTAACCTTCTTCTACAAATATGTGAGTAATTTTGTATTTTTAAATCTAATTGAAAAAAAGGGGCAATTTAAGCTCTATTTAACCAAGTTTAGAGGCTTCAAACTTGAGTAATACTTAATAGTTTATAACAAAAGATACATGAATTAGAGATAGAAATTTATAATCTAAATTTCTGTGTTAAAATGTTTGTATAATCTTAAAAAAATCATACTAAAAATGGGATTTAGTGAAAAATCAATTCGATTTTTGGTACTTTAAATGCAAAAGTTAATAAAAAATTGAAGTTGCTCGTAGCGTAATGGTTAGTGCGTTCAACTGTCACGATGGAGGTCTGGGTTCGCTTCCCAGCCTCGTCCACCTGAAAACTAAAAAGTTTTTTTCAGGGCTACTGCCTCTTGCAAGGAATTGACAAATCCTCCAAGAGTATCACTTGTCACGAATAAGTGCTTCTCGTCTAGCCGTTCGGATTCGGCATAAAATTGTAGGTCCTTTCCATTCCTGTCGATAGGCGCACACAGGAATGGTTGCGAGTTGTTAGTCACTAGGCCCTGGTTCTTCATGAGCCGTTGTGCCACCCGATTTATTTTTTTTGTACTACTTACTCATACATTTAACTGGAATCGACAAATAGTTTTAATTACGCGTTAGAAAATACTTTACATTTGAGGTTTTTTCCACGTGGGAACCACTTTGCGACGCCCGTACAACAACGATGGGATTCCAAGAAGGAGACCTGGTGTGGTTTTACAATCCTCTCCGACAAAAGGCACTGTCACCAAAACTTCAACAAAACTGGGAAGGCCCATATACCGTTGTGGAGCGAATCAATGATGTGGTTTACCGCATTCAGAGAGGAGTAAGGGGCAAGCTTAAAGTATTTCACTGCGACCGTTTACATCGTTATAACGGTGGGGACGGGAATAATGGATTTAATCGGGACGATCAATCCTAAGAGGGGGGCAATGTGGTGAATATGCCCAGTTATGCAGACAACGACATCATTTATTAGTACAAGTTTGCGCGCCATCTTTGAATGAAATAAATAACTAAATCCACGGTTGGTGCCCAGAAATTGTACGAAACCTTTTGGAAAAGAAACATCTAGCTGATTGCAGAACCCTTGAAAATTCTAGAAACCTTTATTTTGGATATAAATACAGGGCCACCAGTCTGAAAACAGTAGTTTAATTTTAACAGTGAACGAATAGATGTCGGTGTAAACAAAAATAAAGAGTTGCATACTTGTGCTTGGTTGTAACATTGTATATGAAAACTATAGTACTACCATGGTGAATGTCGAAGGGACTGCCATCTTCAGATCGATTGTGAAAGAATCTCATCAAATTTCACAGTGGAGAAAATTGAGTTTTGTGGAGAATTTCTAGTAAGAATAAGAAAGGAATGCTTATATTTATAATAGTTAGAGGGAAATAGGTAGAATGAATGTTTTTTGTTAGGTTTACATTTTTTTGTGGATTACTTTGCTATGCAAAGGTGCAGAGAATTAAAAAGTGTGAACAAAATTTGGGAATTCTTCTTGGTTTGTTGGGTTTTGTGCGGTTAAAGAGGAAGGGGTGGTTTTTTTTTACAACTTTGGGTGTCTTGGCAATGCAAGAAGACAATCGTGACGTCGCGGCGGCCGGCGGCGGCGTGAAGGTCAAGGCATAGGTAGGTTGTTTTTTTTTTTGCTTTCTAGATATTTATGTATGTAGGTCCGTTGGCAAGAATATCAGTGATGCAATAATTCATGAGTTTCATGGCGATGATGTTTTTTGATGAGTATGGGTCATGGTAGGTAGTTAGGTAGGTATGTCGCCTTTTTATTTTAACCTAGAAAGGTAGGTATGTTTGTAGATAATTTGTATTAATATCTAGGTAGGTACTAAGTACATGTAAGAAGGTACGTACCTTATTTTTATGTGAATGTTTATTTATTTATATTATAGATATAAATGAAAGAATACAAATTGCAACAGCTTAAGTATTAAAAATAGGCAGGTATCTATATACTAAAATTTATATGATAGCAAATTTTATTCAGGGTTGCACTCAGAACGGAATTTTTGGAATTGGCGAAGTCATAGAAACTTGATTTTTTATTTGAAAGATATTGAAAAATTAGGCAAAAAAATATGCACAACTTTTTTTTATTAAAAATTTACAAACCGAGATATACCAGGTTTTAAAACTGAAAATTGATAAATAGTCGTTTCGAAAAGTACTCAGTAGTTATATGGGGGTACACTTTTTATTTTTACATATTTTTATAGGGGATGATAAACAAAATTATCCATGTTTAAGCAATTTTTGACAGGATTTTTTTTTCATACCCAAAATGATTTTTGAAAAAGGGTAAATTATTTTGGTCAATTTTTCAATCTAGGCATATGATTTTTAACGGGTAGTTCGAAAAATCTAAAATTTTAATATCTTATAGATATATTTGATAGCAATTAAATGGTAAAAATGTTATCTTTCTAACTTATCATTTGACATATTTATTTAAGAAAGGGTAAACATTTTGAATTTTTTTTTTGTTTCGTTTTTTATTTATATCTTTTCAATAAACAGTGGTAGAGGTTTGCAATATACTAATGAATTATAGCTATATGGTCCAGGAATTTGTATACAAAAATTATATTTCTATTGTACTATTGAGCTGATAAATTAACAATATATAATTTTTACACATATTACTTAATACCATGTGAGTGTAGGCATGGATTGATTTGGTTTTTTCTTATATTTAATCTCAATAAAATAACCATTAATTTGATACCTCATTCTTTAAGATGTTACTCCTTTCTTAGTGTCACCATTGATTTTTGAAAATTCATAAAAATTCAAATAAAATCCATAAGATTTACTTTGCTTTGTTCATTGTCAACAATCGTCAACCAGTGCAAAGCAACGTTATCTCAAATCTATTTTTTTTTTATTTTTTTTTTTATATAAAAAATCATAACCATATACAAATCATAAATTACAAAAAATCTACATTTAGACAACTTTAGAGGCTTAAAAATTGAGTAATACTTAATAGTTCATAATAAATGATACATGAAATTTAGGTAGAAATTTATAACTTAAATTTTTGTGTAAAAATTATTGCAAAATATTTGTACTAAAAATGTGTTTTAATGAATAATCAACTCTATTTTTCGTACTTTAAATTCAAAAGTTAATAAAAATTTATATATTTTTGAAAAATAATGATGCATATTTATAGGTGTAACCTTCTTCTACAAATATGTGAGTAATTTTGTATTTTTAAATCTAATTGAAAAAAAGGGGCAATTTAAGCTCTATTTAACCAAGTTTAGAGGCTTCAAACTTGAGTAATACTTAATAGTTCATAACAAAAGATACATGAATTAAAGATATAAATTTATAATCTAAATTTCTGTGTTAAAATGTTTGTATAATCTTAAAAAATTCATACTAAAAATGGGATTTAGTGAAAAATCAATTCGATTTTTGGTACTTTAAATGCAAAAGTTAATAAAAAATTGAAGTTGCCCGTAGCGTAATGGTTAGTGCGTTCAACTGTCACGCTGGAGGTCTGGGTTCGCTTCCCAGCCTCGTCCACCTGAAAACTAAAAAGTTTTTTTCAGGGCTACTGCCTCTTGCAAGGAATTGACAAATCCTCCAAGAGTATCACTTGTCACGAATAAGTGCTTCTCGTCTAGCCGTTCGGATTCGGCATAAAATTGTAGGTCCTTTCCATTCCTGTCGATAGGCGCACACAGGAATGGTTGCGAGTTGTTAGTCACTAGGCCCTGGTTCTTCATGAGCCGTTGTGCCACCCGATTTATTTTTTTTTGTACTACTTACTCATACATTTAACTGGAATCGACAAATAGTTTTAATTACGCGTTAGAAAATACTTTACATTTGAGGTTTTTTCCACGTGGGAACCACTTTGCGACGCCCGTGCAACAACGATGGGATTCCAAGAAGGAGACCTGGTGTGGTCTTACAATCCTCTCCGACAAAAGGCACTGTCACCAAAACTTCAACAAAACTGGGAAGGCCCATATACCGTTGTGGAGCGAATCAATGATGTGGTTTACCGCATTCAGAGAGGAGTAAGGGGCAAGCTTAAAGTATTTCACTGCGACCGTTTACATCGTTATAACGGTGGGGACGGGAATAATGGATTTAATCGGGACGATCAATCCTAAGAGGGGGGCAATGTGGTGAATATGCCCAGTTATGCAGACAACGACATCATTTATTAGTACAAGTTTGCGCGCCATCTTTGAATGAAATAAATAACTAAATCCACGGTTGGTGCCCAGAAATTGTACGAAACCTTTTGGAAAAGAACCATCTAGCTGATTGCAGAACCCTTGAAAATTCTAGAAACCTTTATTCCGGGCCACCAGTCTGAAAACAGTAGTTTAATTTTAACAGTGAACGAATAGATGTCGGTGTAAACAAAAATAAAGAGTTGCATACTTGTGCTTGGTTGTAACATTGTATATGAAAACTATAGTACTATCATGGTGAATGTCGAAGGGACTGCCATCTTCAGATCGATTGTGAAAGAATCTCATCAAATTTCACAGTGGAGAAAATTGAGTTTTGTGGAGAATTTCTAGTAAGAATAAGAAAGGAATGCTTATATTTATAATAGTTAGAGGGAAATAGGTAGAATGAATGTTTTTTGTTAGGTTTACATTTTTTTGTGGATTACTTTGCTATGCAAAGGTGCAGAGAATTAAAAAGTGTGAACAAAATTTGGGAATTCTTCTTGGTTTGTTGGGTTTTGTGCGGTTAAAGAGGAAGGGGTGGTTTTTTTTTACAACTTTGGGTGTCTTGGCAATGCAAGACGACAATCGTGACGTCGCGGCGGCCGGCGGCGGCGTGAAGGACAAGGCATAGGTAGGTTGTTTCTAGGCATATGATTTTTAACGGGTAGTTGGAAAAATCTAAAATTTTAATATCTTATAGATATATTTGATAGCAATTACATGTTAAAAATGTTATCTTTCTAACTTATCATTTGACATATTTATTTAACAAAGGGTAAACATTTTGAATTTTTTTTTGTTTCGTTTTTTATTTATATCTTTTCAATAAACAGTGGTAGAGGTTTGCAATATACTAATGAATTATAGCTATATGGTCCAGGAATTTGTATACAAAAATTATATTTCTATTGTACTATTGAGCTGATAAATTAACAATATATAATTTTTACACATATTACTTAATACCATGTGAGTGTAGGCATGGATTGATTTGGTTTTTTCTTATATTTAATCTCAATAAAATAACCATTAATTTGATACCTCATTCTTTAAGATGTAACTCCTTTTTTAGTGTCACCATTGATTTTTGAAAATTCATAAAAATTCAAATAAAATCCATAAGATTTACTTTGCTTTGTTCATTGTCAACAATCGTCAACCAGTGCAAAGCAACGTTATCTCAAATCTATTTTTTTTTTATTTTTTTATATAAAAAATCATAACCATATACAAATCATAAATTACAAAAAATCTACATTTAGACAACTTTAGAGGCTTAAAAATTGAGTAATACTTAATAGTTCATAATAAATGATATATGAAATTTAGGTAGAAATTTATAACTTAAATTTTTGTGTAAGAATTATTGCAAAATATTTGTACTAAAAATGTGTTTTAATGAATAATCAACTCTATTTTTCTTACTTTAAATTCAAAAGTTAATAAAAATTTATATATTTTTGAAAAATAATGATGCATATTTATAGGTGTAACCTTCTTCTACAAATATGTGAGTAATTTTGTATTTTTAAATCTAATTGAAAAAAGGGGCAATTTAAGCTCTATTTAACCAAGTTTAGAGGCTTCAAACTTGAGTAATACTTAATAGTTTATAACAAAAGATACATGAATTAGAGATAGAAATTTATAATCTAAATTTCTGTGTTAAAATGTTTGTATAATCTTAAAAAAATCATACTAAAAATGGGATTTAGTGAAAAATCAATTCGATTTTTGGTACTTTAAATGCAAAAGTTAATAAAAAATTGAAGTTGCCCGTAGCGTAATGGTTAGTGCGTTCAACTGTCACGCTGGCGTTCTGGGTTCGCTTCCCAGCATCGTCCACCTGAAAACTAAAAAGTTTTTTTCAGGGCTACTGCCTCTTGCAAGGAATTGACAAATCCTCCAAGAGTATCACTTGTCACGAATAAGTGCTTCTCGTCTATCCGTTCGGATTCGGCATACAATTGTAGGTCCTTTCCATTCCTGTCGATAGGCGCACACAGGAATGGTTGCGAGTTGTTAGTCACTAGGCCCTGGTTCTTCATGAGCCGTTGTGCCACCCGATTTATTTTGTTTTATTTTTTTTTTACTACTTACTCATAAATTTAACCGGAATCGACAAATAGTTTTAATTACGCGTTAGAAAATACTTTACATTTGAGGTTTTTTCCACGTGGGAACCACTTTGCGACGCCCGTGCAACAACGATGGGATTCCAAGAAGGAGACCTGGTGTGGTTTTACAATCCTCTCCGACAAAAGGCACTGTCACCAAAACTTCAACAAAACTGGGAAGGCCCATATACCGTTGTGGAGCGAATCAATGATGTGGTTTACCGCATTCAGAGAGGAGTAAGGGGCAAGCTTAAAGTATTTCACTGCGACCGTTTACATCGTTATAACGGTGGGGACGGGAATAATGGATTTAATCGGGACGATCAATCCTAAGAGGGGGGCAATGTGGTGAATATGCCCAGTTATGCAGACAACGACATCATTTATTAGTACAAGTTTGCGCGCCATCTTTGAATGAAATAAATAACTAAATCCACGGTTGGTGCCCAGAAATTGTACGAAACCTTTTGGAAAAGAACCATCTAGCTGATTGCAGAACCCTTGAAAATTCTAGAAACCTTTATTTCGGATATAAATACAGGGCCACCAGTCTGAAAACATTAGTTTAATTTTAACAGTGAACGAATAGATGTCGGTGTAAACAAAAATAAAGAGTTGCATACTTGTGCTTGGTTGTAACATTGTATATGAAAACTATAGTACTACCATGGTGAATGTCGAAGGGACTGCCATCTTCAGATCGATTGTGAAAGAATCTCATCAAATTTCACAGTGGAGAAAATTGAGTTTTGTGGAGAATTTCTAGTAAGAATAAGAAAGGAATGCTTATATTTATAATAGTTAGAGTGAAATAGGTAGAATGAATGTTTTTTGTTAGGTTTACATTTTTTTGTGGATTACTTTGCTATGCAAAGGTGCAGAGAATTAAAAAGTGTGAACAAAATTTGGGAATTCTCCTTGGTTTGTTGGGTTATGTGCGGTTAAAGAGGAAGGGGTGGTTTTTTTTTACAACTTTGGGTGTCTTGGCAATGCAAGAAGACAATCGTGACGTCGCGGCGGCCGGCGGCGGTGTGAAGGTCAAGGCATAGGAAGGTTGTTTTTTTTTTGCTTTCTAGATACTTATGTATGTAGGTCTGTTGGCAAGAATATTAGTGATGCAATAATTCATGAGTTTCATGGCGATGATGTTTTTTGATGAGTATGGGTCATGGTAGGTAGTTAGGTAGGTATGTCGCTTTTTTATTTTGACCTAGAAAGGTGGTATGTTTGTAGATAATTTGTATTAATATCTGTTCCGCTCCAATGTTGAATCCGTTCTGCTTTACGGCTGCAGCACTTGGAAAGTCACTGAAACTGTCACTAGAAAGCTGCAAGCCTTCGTTAATAGATGTCTACGAAACATCTTGAGGATTTTCTGGCCCAACCGTATCTCCAATGCCGAACTTCATGCGAGAACGGGTCAGGAGCCCATAGACTCCATTATACGAAGAAGAAAGTGGCAGTGGATTGGCCATACGCTTCGAAAAGGCGATCGGTGCATTGCATCTCAAGCAATGCAGTGGAACCCGCTCACACAGGAGGGAAGACAAGTGGGCCGGCCTAGAAGTACATGGCGAAGAACGGTCGAACAGGAATCGGCACGACTGGGGAAAAGTTGGAGAGAGCTGAAATATATTTCAAGAAATCGTACACGATGGCGCGTAGGTGTAGTGGAGGCCCTATGTCCCGTAAGGGAAACATCACGGACGTAATAGGTCCGAGGACCTAAGTAAGTAAGTAAGTAAGTAGGTACTAAGTACATGTAAGAAGGTACGTACCTTATTTTTATGTGAATGTTTATTTATTTATATTATAGATATAAATGAAAGAATACAAATTACAACAGCTTAAGTATTAAAAATAGGCAGGTATCTATATACTAAAATTTATATGATAACAAATTTTATTCAGGGTTGCACTCAGAACGGAATTTTTGGAATTGGCGACGTCATAGAAACTTGATTTTTTATTTGAAAGATATTGAAAAATTAGGCAAAAATATGCACAACTTTTTTTTATTAAAAATTTACAAACCGAGATATACCCGGTTTTAATACTGAAAATTGATAAATAGTCGTTTCGAAAAGTACTTAGTAGTTATATGGGGGTACATTTTTTATTTTTACATATTTTTATAGGGGATGATTAAAAAAAATTATCCATGTTTAAGCAATTTTTGATAGGATTTTTTTTTCATACCCAAAATGATTTTTGAAAAAGGGTAAATTATTTTGGTCAATTTTTCAATCTAGGCATATGATTTTTAACGGGTAGTTCGAAAAATCTAAAATTTTAATATCTTATAGATATATTTGATAGCAATTAAATGGTAAAAATGTTATCTTTCTAACTTATCATTTGACATATTTATTTAAGAAAGGGTAAACATTTTGAATTTTTTTTTTGTTTCGTTTTTTATTTATATCTTTTCAATAAACAGTGGTAGAGGTTTGCAATATACTAATGAATTATAGCTATATGGTCCAGGAATTTGTGTATAAAAATTATATTTCTATTGTACTATTGAGCTGATAAATTAACAATATATAATTTTAACACATATTACTTAATACCATGTGAGTGTAGGCATGGATTGATTTGGTTTTTTCTTATATTTAATCTCAATAAAATAACCATTAATTTGATACCTCATTCTTTAAGCTGTAACTCCTTTTTTAGTGTCACCATTGATTTTTGAAAATTCATAAAAATTCAAATAAAATCCATAAGATTTACTTTGCTTTGTTCATTGTCAACAATCGTCAACCAGTGCAAAGCAAAGTTATCTCAAATCTATTTTTTTTTTATTTTTTTTATATAAAAAATCATAACCATATACAAATCATAAATTACAAAAAATCTACATTTAGACAACTTTAGAGGCTTAAAAATTGAGTAATACTTAATAGTTCATAATAAATGATACATGAAATTTAGGTAGAAATTTATAACTTAAATTTTTGTGTAAAAATTATTGCAAAATATTTGTACTAAAAATGTGTTTTAATGAATAATCAACTCTATTTTTCGTACTTTAAATTCAAAAGTTAATGAAAAATGTATATATTTTTGAAAAAAAATGATGCACATTTATAGGTGTAACCTTCTTCTACAAATATGTGAGTAATTTTGTATTTTTAAATCTAATTGAAAAAAAGGGGCAATTTAAGCTCTATTTAACCAAGTTTAGAGGCTTCAAACTTGAGTAATACTTAATAGTTCATAACAAATGATACATGAATTAAAGATAGAAATTTATAATCTAAATTTCTGTTTTAAAATGTTTGTATAATCTTAAAAAATTCATACTAAAAATGGGATTTAGTGAAAAATCAATTCGATTTTTTGTACTTTAAATGCAAAAGTTAATAAAAAATTGTAGTTGCCCGTAGCGTAATGGTTAGTGCGTTCAACTGTCACGCTGGAGGTCTGGGTTCGCTTCCCAGCCTGAAAACCAAAAAGTTTTTTTTCAGGGCTACTGCCTCTTGCGAGGAATTGACAAATTCTCCAAGAGTATCACTTGTCACGAATAAGTGCTTCTCGTCTAACCGTTCGGATTCGGCATACAATTGTAGCTCCCTTCCATTCCTGTCGATAGGCGCACACAAGAATGGTTGCGAGTTGTTAGTCACTAGGCCCTGGTTCTTCATGAGCCGTTGTGCCACCCGATTTATTTATTTTTTTAATAAAAAATTGATAAATTTAGAAAAACAAAACCAACACACTAATTGCTCTAATCCTCTTCTAAAATATTACTTATAAATTTTAAGTGATTATTTCAACAATAGCCATTCTAAAGTTAGTTTTATTGATTTATTTACCAAAAAAAAATGCAAAGTGGATCATGCTTTTTCAAGGAATTCTATTTTTATATTGTCAACACGCCCATCAAATATTTTCAAATTTAAAAATTATAAATTTTGAAAATCTAATAAAAAAGATCAAATCCAGAATTTTGTCAATTGTCAATTTGTCGGCATAAAATTGGTTATAAATCGAAAAGTACTTATCCGAATTTAAAAATTTGGATGTCTATAGAAAGGTTATATATTATCAGCATTTAAATACATATGTACATATAAAATATTTAGATGATTATACAATTTTTAGTGCTAATACGCCTGGACTAGCCTGGAATAGCTTTATTTGGGCTAAATTATAGTTAATATTATAACTATTTTTCTGCCAATTTTCACAACTTAAACTTGACGATAATCAACTGGTTGCTGAAATGATCATTTAGCCGGATTCTTCTTAGTTTAATGTGAAAGTTGCTTCATTAATTTGTTCATATCTTGAAAAGTAAACGTCCTAGATACATATGGTTTCCAGCGTTTGACTAAAAATTGACAAGAGCATTAAGTTTTGAAAACAAAAATTATGCTTGATTGCATACAATTTTGAAAAAAATTAGCTTGGAATTTTTTTTATTTTTTTTTTTTTTTCAAAATTTTGACTTTGAAAATTTATTTTTAAAAACTATTCACTCGAACAACTTAATTTCAAAATTATATTAAAGAATAGATTTTTGGCTTTTCAATATGCTATAGCATCACTGTGTAAGTGTTACCGTTATTTTTTAATATTTTTTTTCTGTTTTAAGTGATTTTTTTTTGGGAAATTGCCCCTCCCGCCTAAACGGAGGAAAATAGACCCCCCTCCCATACGAATTTTGTCTTGTCTAAGTCCAACCTACACGCTCTAGTCTTTTATGACACTTTGTGCAAATCACCCTGTATACACGTACTAAATACCTACTCAAAAAAATAATTTTGGAAGAAAAAAGTACTTTCATAAGGTTTGATTTTCTCTAAAACTAAACTATTACAACTCCTGGTTCTTAGCGTTTGACTAAAAACTAATTACAGCAATCGTTTTTGGAACAAAGAATATTACGTAAAATTCTGAAGTAAAAAATTCAAATAAATTTTGTTTTTCAATTTTTTTTTCTAAATTTTGACTGAAAAGTTTTGTTTCAAAAACTATTCATTGAACATTTTTATTTTGAAAACATTTTGAAAAAAATAGATTGAAAAAAGCTATCGCATAATATTGTAAGTAATATCGTTGATTTTTAATAATTTTTAATGCATTTAAATCAAATGTTTTATAAAATTTCCCCTCCCCCACAAACGGAGGGAGATAGAAGTTTTAAGCTTTAAACATTAAAAAAAACACTAACTAATTAAAATTATTATAAATTTCTAAAATTGTATTCCTTTTAGAAATTTATAAAAAAAAGGTCACGAAAATAGGAACAATTTATAATTATTATTTTTGTGTAAGGTATGCAAAAATTCATAATTAAGTTTTTCAAATTTATTTTACACTTAAATTTCAAAAAAAGGAAAAAATTCCTAACGAAAAAAGTTATTGGTAGGAGGGTATCTAGAGGTAGGTACCTACCTGTCTACATTTATTTTGTAAACTACCTGGAATCAAAAAATCGGAAAAATTAGCTTGGAATTTTTTTTATTTTTTTTTCAAAATTTTGACTTTGAAAATTTATTTTTAAAAACTATTCACTCGAACAACTTAATTTAAAATTGGAATCAAAAAATCGGAAGAATTAGCTTGGAATTTTTTTTATTTTTTTTTTTCAAAATTTTGACTTTGAAAATTTATTTTTAAAAACTATTCACTCGAACAACTTAATTTAAAAATTATATTAAAGAATAGATTTTTGGCTTTTCAATATGCTATAGCATCACTCTGTAAGTGTTACCGTTATTTTTTAATATTTTTTTTTATGTTTTAAGTGATTTTTTTTGGAAATTGCCCCTCCCGCCTAAACGGAGGAAAATAGACCCCCCTCCCATACGAATTTTGTCTTGTCTAAGTCCAACCTACACGCTCTAGCCTTTTATGACACCTTGTGCAAATCACCCTGTATACACGTACTAAATACCTACTCAAAAAAATAATTTTGGAAGAAAAAAGTATTTTCATAAGGTTTTATTTTCTCTAAAACTAAACTATATACAACTCCTGGTTCTTAGCGTTTGACTAAAAACTAATTACAGCAATCGTTTTTGGAACAAAGAATATTACGTAAAATTCTGAAGTAAAAAATTCAAATAAATTTTGTTTTTCAATTTTTTTTTTCTAAATTTTGACTGAAAAATTTTGTTTCAAAAACTATTCATTGAACATTTTTATTTTGAAAACAATTCGAAAAAAATAGATTGAAAAAGCTATCGCATAATATTGTAAGTAATATCGTTGATTTTTAATAATTTTTAATGCATTTAAAGCAAATGTTTTATAAAATTTCCCCTCCCCCACAAACGGAGGAAGATAAAAGTTTTAAGCTTTAAACATTAAAAAAAACACTAACTAATTAAAATTATTATAAATTTCTAAAATTGTATTCCTTTTAGAAATTTATAAAAAAAAAAGGTCACGAAAATAGGAACAATTTATAATTATTATTTTTGTGTAAGGTATGCAAAAATTCATATTTAAGTTTTTCAAATTTATTTTACACTTAAATTTCAAAAAAAGGAAAAAATTCCTAACGAAAAAAGTTATTGGTAGGAGGGTATCTACAGGTAGGTACCTACCTGTCTACATTAAAACATTTATTTTGTAAACTACCTGGAATCAAAAAATCGGAAATAAAAATTAAAATAGGTAAGTAGATAGGTACCTACCTGTTGGCACGTTTTGCAATTGGTTGATTTGAAAAAAATAAATAACACTGGCTGAAATTCAACCACCACATTGACGGACTCTAGTGTCAAACAATTAAATCATATCTACCTATGTACGTAAGGTAGATACCTATACCTACATGCCTGCTTGTATGATAAATTGTGAATTAAAAGTAGGTAAACAAATAGCAATTACCTACCTCAACATTGCATAGAAATTCTCCCTTTTTTCATAACTTTTTTTCATACCTTCCTACAAATAGTTATGCATTATGTATGGACCTAGCTATATTTGTCGGCATAATAAATTGTAAATTTCTTCAAAACATTTCAAGTCAAACTCAAATTATATAAACAACCCAAATATTAGAGTTGCGCAAAACAGTTCCAAAAGCGGAACGGACATGGAACGATTCTTTTACTCATGGGAACTAGTTCCTGGAAACAGTTCCGCGGAACGATTAAGATTTTCCAAATTTCCCATTAATTCGTTCTGTCATGCATACATGGTTGCGTGGCTTTCGCGTCTTTTATGTTTATAGTTCCTTCTTCATAGTTCCTTTGCTGTTTTAGTTCCATTTTCCATATCAAGTTCCAAGGTTTTAAGTTCCAAACAAGAAGTAGGTTCTTTTCATCTGTCGTTCTTTTTCGAATCAGAATGGTGGATGGGGTAAAGAATATTTTATTATTCGGTCAATCCGAATTGGGAAACTGCAGCAATAATACGGTAAGTTAAAAAAAATGAGTCACTAATATTTTTTTTATTTCTAGTGAATATGAAATCAATTTAGATTTTAGAAAGTGCCAATTCAGCTGAAAGAAGAATAAGCGAAAAAAACAACCAGATACAAATGAAAAATTTGACTCAACGATTATACAGCAAAAGGTGTAGTCCTTCGTATTAGATAAAGTATGTTATTACAATATCTATGAGTTTAAATTGAACCTATAATGCGTATAATGGTTTCTCATAGGATCGTCCACCTCCAGTTCCTCCATCGTCGTGGGCATTTAATTGTCGGACACAATGGGCAAAGCTTCCACGTTCCATTTCAGTGCATGGTGGGCTCCTGTAAAATATAGATAAAGGTTAAGGATTATATTCATTTGAACCATATTTAGTACTCTTTTTGATTGCAAACAAATTTTTAAGATTATAAATAATTTATTTTAAAAATGAATTCACTTTTTAATACACATTCCTTATCGTACATATGTACATAAATTAATTTTCTACTTTTCGCTGTTGAGCAATTTAATTTAATTATCAAGAAAAAATCATACAACATACTTGTAAGTGCTAGATATAAAACGCTGTTATTTCAAAACCATTTCCTAATTTGGTGGATTGAAACGGTCCTGAGTCTTAATTTAAGTACTCGTATTGATCATTATAATCATTTTTAATACCGATAAATATTTAAAAAAAAAATTCATATTATAAACCTTTGAAAAATTTCAGTCGATTTTTTTTAAATGTGTCCCATATGAAATTTTGTTGAAATATTTCTCTATATTAAAATTGATTGTAGTGTTCACTACCACGACTTAATTTAAGACTGAGATTTAGAATTCAATCAACCAAAACGGAATCTCGGCCGAAAATAAATTTTCTTTGTTTTTTTTTTTGGATGATCTACTAAAACTATGACAGTAAAATAAAAGCAGAAGCAACAAAGATTGATAGATCCGAGGAAGACCTTGATGTAAAAAAGGCAATTTCAAATAATAGTTCCATTCTAAATATTTTAAATCTTATTTAATAGAAATCTTAGAAATAATTTCTCGGTATAGTATTTTCATTCCATTTATTTTAAAAAAAGTAATAAATTTACAAAGATACATAAAGATTTAAATGTTTTAAGTGTATCAATAATTTAGATAACAAAATTCTGTACATGTTCAAATTTATGAAAAAGTAATTCTTAAAGCTCAGTGATGCACAATTATTAAGTTATTAAATAATAAACTTAAGAATAAAAGTAACTTGTAACAAAAATAATATATACCTATAAAGTACTTAGATTTGATTAAAATAGTTTAGTTCAACGGTGTTTTCTCGTGATAACACTTGCAGTTAGGCTGCATAGCTTTCGCTCCGTCATATTTACATTGAAGGTTTTGAATGAACAACAAACACTTGTGTTGGCTACCACCTTTCCTTTAGTGGTGCTTAGTCTATAGTTTCAATTTTAATTTATAAATCATTTTGCCGTCAACTGGATTTGAACCTAGACCAAGCTACCTCAGAGGCCGCTGCACTTTTTTTTTTTTTTTTTTTTTTTTTTAATGCATTTTTATTTATTCATTTTCTTATAACTATCTTAAAGCTAGACAAAAATTCATGAAAAACTAGCCTACTTATCAATATCTTAAAAATAACTTACTGCCCTAAGCGGGCGCTCTAAATTAAACAATAACTTAATGCTAATGCCTTTCGGCCTACGAACTACTTAAAATAACATCTTATCCTGGTTTTATTTTTCCCAAGAAAGATTTAAAAAAACTTGGAAACAATATTATTTTTTATTTTTATTTAAGAGCTAATTAAAACTAATTAAAACTACTTAAAACTATACTTAAACTACTATAAAACTACTTACAACTACCTTAAATCTAGAACAGCCACAGCAAGCATTTTCGATTTTGTTATTTTTTTGGTTTCATTTTTGGATTTTATAATTTTTTTTTTTTTTTTTTTTTTTTTTGGTGCCACCCTGACTGTCCCTACTTAATTAATACACTTAAAACTATGTAAGTCGGCCAAGACGAGAAAACTAAGTCAACTATATTGTATCTAATTCTTCATTAAACCACCAAAACTGGTTCTCCTGTTTTCCCCTATCTCTTCGGTCCCGATCGGACACAGTCCTACTGAACCGAAGGCGCTCTGCTCCGCCCTGTGCGAGGACGTCTCGACTATAAAGGAGTCGCCTATCTACAGTTCTGCGGCCGACGTGTTAGATTAGCGGAACCGCCGCTCTATCCTGTATCAGCCCTCGACTGTCTAAATAGAGAAAAGCATCGGGTGGGATAAATCCACTTAAACGCACACTCTCGTAGTAATCAGTGTTGGGGTAGTAAGCCCCAAAAATTAAGCTATTGGCTGAGGACATCGCTCTTGCAATGTGACCCCGAATCAGCTTGATTTGAAAATTATCGATTCTGTTAATGTTGGCTCCATTGTATAGAACCTCGTTGGAATAATAATGTTTGTACTCCGACTCTGGTGTTCTGTGTAATCCAAGGCAGCGTCGAAGACACTGCCTCTCAAACACCCGAATCTTTTCCATTTGAGATGGGGCAACGTTGAACCACACCGGGCATCCATAAGCAATCATTGGCCGGATAAGGGCCATGTAGCAAATCACCTTAACCCTGCTGTCAAGACGGCTGCTATAAAACAACCGTTTTGTCAGGGCAAAAGCTCCCCTGGCTCTGGTCAGAGCAGCATTTATATGTCTGTCGAAATACAAATACTGATCCATCCAGATGCCAAGGTACTTTACTACAGTTTTATTCGCCAGTGGATGTCCATGTGGCCCCACGATCACCAACTTGCGCCAGTTCTTTCTTGTATCCCTAGGGGCTCCATGCAGTGGAGTCCTGAACAGAATAGTTTCGGATTTCTGAAAGTTGATTTTCAACTTCCAGTCATCGCAATATCGCTGAATCTTGTCGAAGTCACGCTGTAAGAGAATTCTGATGACCTCAACTGTTGGAGCTGTTCTGTACGCAATTAGATCGTCGGCATACGCTATGGCATGGCAGATCGCTGGTGTAAATACTGAATAGAATCGGTGAGTTCACCGCTCCCTGTTGAAGACCATTTTTAATTTCGAAGATTGCGGTAGAAGTTACATTGCCAATTTTGACAACAAACTTTCTACCATTGAGCATATCATAAAGCATATATAAAAGCGGTTTACTTATGCCCAGTCTGGCTAGCTTTAGGTACAGACCTTCTAACCATACGGTGTCGAAAGCTTTCTCCAAGTCAACCAGACAAGCACCCGTACACTGTTGTTTAGATTTGTTCCATTGGACATCAGAAACGAGCTTAGACGCGGCATGAATGGTGTCATGTCCCGCCTTAAAGCCGAACTGATTATCCGGTATGATATTGTTGTCCTCCGCCCACTTGGACAGAGCTCTATTTATAACTTTCTCAAATACCTTACTGATACTTGGAAGAAGACTTATCGACCGGAGATTCGCCGGATTGGAGTTGTCCTTTCCCTTTTTTGGGAGAGGATGAACCACAGCTGTCTTCCACCGCCCTGGATAATATGCATTATTCAGAGCGTTGTTAAACAGTGTGGTATAAATGTCAACTGCTTCCTGAGGCAGATGTCGCAGTACAACGTTAGATATACCATCGATTCCTGCTGACTTCTTTTTCTTTAATGAGGCGAAGATGAGCTGGAGCTCAACTTTCGAAATTAACAGGGAATTAGCCCCGTTTCGCTCGGCGATGGTGGTGTTTGCCAAGTGTTCTTCATTGAACCCGGTGAAACCGAGATTCTCTGATCGCCATTGCGTCATTTCATTTCGAAGGTAGAAGTGGTGAAGCAAGGCTCTGTTTTCCAGGTCATGGTTCGGGCGAATGCTAGCATTTACCTTGTACACTTGCTGGAAAGCAGCCCCCACGGCCTCCACTTTCTCACGAGGATCTTCGATTATAAAGAGGTCATCGTCCAAGACGGCTTCCTCTGGATCTATGCCTGCTATCAGAAGTGCGTCTCTGTTCTCTGTCGTTCTCTGAAGTTTAAGACACGGAAGTTCGTTTTGATCATTCCGTCTAAATATTTTATTAATTTGAGGAAACATACTCGGGTCGCTAGAATTAACGGCCCGAATTTTTTTGTCCCAATACAAATTAATAGACAACCGGTAATTTTCCTTGATCAGTTGGTTGATGTTTTTGATAGACGACTTCAGTGTCCTAATCTCCAGATCGTGTATGTCAGTAAAACGTCTGTACAAGCGTTTCAGTCTTGTCAAAAGTCCACTTTTTTGTCTGTGTAGTGCGTCGATGGTCGCGTTGCGGTACATGTCTGTGGCTTCGCGTTCTTTGTATTTCGGTATTGTTTTTTCCATTGTTCGTTGGATTGTACTGTCCATCTTTTCCAAGTAATCGTCAATTTCAGTGTTTGTTAAATTCCTGTCATTTGGTGGGGATATGTTGTTCGTACGTAGTTCACTCGATAAAGCGCTGGTGAAGTGTGGCCAGTGAGTCTTACTGTAATTGTAAGAATGCACCGGTACATACTCCTCCAACTCCACGAGCTCGTTCGGAAGTTGAATTACGGCAGCAAGTCCGCAATGGTCACTGTCGTACTCTATCGTTCGTAAGCAGTTTCTTGGTCGTTGACCCACAGTGTCAGTAATTGTCAGTCTTGAGTCTTTCAGCAATAAATCCAGATAGGAACCGCTTCTTGGAAACGAAGGCCTATCAGTAGCCAGAAGGTCGAGCATATATTCAACGTTGTATTGATTCATCCAATTAAATAGATGGCTACCTCTTGGATTTTGTATTTGATTTCCCCAATCTACATGTTTGGCATTCAAATCACCGGCCATGATATAGTAATTCTCTTCCGAGTTCAGTTGTAAGCATTGAAAAAGTTTTTCGAGCTCTGCTAAAAATTCAGTTGGCTGAGGTGATTCCGGTGCATAAGCCGCAATCGCATACATCAGCTTCCCATGTTTGAGAGGAATGCATACGATACACGCCTCAAGCAACCGAAATCTGTGTACTTCACTATTATATATAACTTTATAATTTATGCCTTTTCGTACAAAGATTGCGACTCCTCCCCCCAAAGTGGAGTTGGGCCGATCTCTTCGTACGATATTGTAATTATTATTAGTCAATTTATGTTTCTGGTTCAGCTTAGTTTCGCTGGCCATAAACACATCTGGACTTTGATCTTTCAACAATTGGAATAGATTTACTCTACGTTCGGTCCTAATCAATGAATTTACATTCACAGCAAGGATCTTAAAGGGCCTCTCCGGCAGCGCGCCCTTAACCTATAAAGTGCGTTAAGCTCGGCAAAGCAGAGTAGATATTGTCCACCCTTTTCGCCTGCTCACTTATATGGTTTTGAAGTCCTGCTATTTGGCTCTGAATGGCCAGTAGCAAACCTCTTATTTCGGCCTGTGCGTCCGGAGCCTTAGGCACAAGGGCCTGTGGGGCTGCCTTTGGCGCAGGCTGTACCGTGTTTCCCTTTCCTGACGCCATTTGGGCGTAAGAAATTTGGGGATTGACGGAAATTGTTGTATGAGGACGCGTTGGTGGGCGTCTCTCTACCTCTGCTTGCCTTGCCGCTTTGTTATGTTTCAATTGCTGAAACGTCGGACATCCCCGATAGTTAGCAGGGTGCCCGTCGCCTCGGCAAGGTGCACATTTAAGTTGGGTCAATTCGACCCGTTCCTGCCCGAGCTTACACTCTCCTACAATGTGGTTCTCATCACACTTGACGCAGCGTGACTGCATTTCGCAGTTTGCCGCAGCATGGCCGAACCTTTGGCAGCGCATGCATTGAAGCATGTCGCCACGCCTCTTTAATTTGTCCCATGTGACAACCTGGTAGTTGAGGACGGAGATACTCCTCAAACTATCCAGTTTGCTGCTGGGCGAAAGCTGTACTAGGAAGAACGGCAGATTCCGTTTCTCCCGTCTGGCTCTAACTGTAGCGAACGGCTTAACCCCGATAAACTCGAGATCGTCGCTCGCTTTTCGACGGAGCTTATTTAAGAGCACCTGAGGTTCCGTGCAGGAATCTATGCCCTTTAGCAGGACCGTTTGGAACTTTTCTGTTTTAGGAGTAAAACTGAAGAACTCAGTTGTAGTTTCTTTTAATAAACCTTTTATTTTTTATATTGTTCCAAAGTGGAACATTGAATGGCATGCCTATCTTTATTTAATCTTTTAATAAAAAAGTTTTCGCCTATGGCCGACTTACATAGTTTTATGGTATCCTCTAACTCCATCTTGAATGCATTGATGGGTGGCACCTTCTCTTTTTTGTTTTTGGGCAGCTGTGGCTGCTGCTGTTGACTCTGCTGCTGTTGTATCTGCTGCTGTTGATTCTGCTGCTGCGGCTGCTGTTGGTTCTGCTGCTGTTGTTTCTGCTTCTGTTGTTGTTGCCTTTGCTGTTTAGGCTGCTGCTGTGGCTGTTGTTGTTGTAGCTGTACTTGTGGCAGTGCTTTTCGCTGCTTTTGATCTTGAAGGGTAGGCTGCTCAGTTTGCTGTGGCAGCTGCCCATCATTTTTTTGCTTTGGGGCACCCACTGGCGCCTGAAGGGATTTCTTTTGTTGGCGCTCCTGGACTTCTCTCTGTCGGCGCGCTTCTTGTTTTTGTTTCACGGCCAATATCAGAGAAGTGAGCTGGCCTTTGAGGAGCTCTATTTCCCCTTGCACTGCACCGATTTTAGCTTGAAGTTGCTGTTCTTCAGTTTCATCTTCTGATGATGCCTCTGGCTCTGATGGTGAGGTAAGGTCCACAAGAAGTGTACTGTCACCCGTTGCATACAGTCCCTCTCTCCCCTCGGACATGTATTCTATCTCTTCGTCGGACGGCGAGGTATTTAATTGCCTTTGAATTTTGGCTGCTGCTGTTGTCTTAGCTGTGCGCGCCGTCTCCTTCCCTTCGGCTTGCAGCTTAGTTGAAGTGCTTGTGGAGCGACGCTTGACGAGGTTCGGCACACAGCGAATCCTCCTTCTCCTCTTCTTGGTGATTACGGCTGTTGGTGCCGTTGCCGGTATTGTTTTTACTGCTGTGTAATCTTTCGATCTACTCGCTGCTGGTATTTTTGTTGTTGCGGTGTCATCATTCGATGTCTTCGCTGTTCTCTTTGCCGTTGTTATTGGAACATCTTTCGATGCCCCAGTTACTGACGCCGTTGATTTTGTTGCTGGGATAACACCTTTCGATGGTCCCGCAAAGTAATTGTCATCCATCTGTTGCTCCAAATCCCTTTTAATTATTTGTGCCACTTCCCGGTTGTGAAAAAAAGCACATAAAAATTCGGACCCCGGACGGGATTCGAACTTGCCTTGTTCCGCACTGCGGTCTGCCACCCTTTTTTTTTTTTTTTTTGAAATTCATTTTTATTTTAAATTCAACTTAAAACTATCTTAATGCTAGACAAAAATTCATAAAAACTAGCCTACTTATCAATATCTTACAACTAACTTACTGGCCCTGAGCAGGCGCTCTAAGTTAAACAATAACTTAATACTATTGCCTTTCGGCCTAAGAACTAATTACATACTTATATCGATCTGGTTTTATTTTTTACCAAGAAAGATGTAAAAAAAACTTGGTATCAGTATCATTTTTTTATTTTTTTATATAAAACTTACATACTACCTAAGAATATCTTAAAACTACTTTGACTACTTAAAACTACTATAAAACTACTTACAAACTACTTAAAAACTAGAACAGCCACAGCAAGCATTTTCAATTTTATATTTTTTTGTTTTGTTTTTGATGTGTTTATAATTTTCTTTTTTTTTTTTTTTTTTTTTTTGGTGCCACCCCGGCTGTCACTACTTAAAACTAATAAACCTAAAACTATGTAAGTCGACCAAGACCAAAAAGCTCAACTTTAGAAATCATTATTTTCATCGTTAAGCCACCAAAACTGGCTCTCCTGCTTCACCCTATCTCTTCGGTCCCTATCAGACACAGTCCTACTGAACCGAAGTCGCTCAGCTCCGCCTTGTGCGATGACGTCTCGACTATAAAGAAGTCGCCTATCCACAGTTCTACGGCAGACGTGGTAGATTAGCGGAACCGCCTCTCTATCCTGTATCAGCCCCCGACTGTCTAAATAGAAGAATGCGTTAGGTGGAATATAACCGCTCAAACGCACACTCTCAAAGTATTCGTTGTTGGGGTAGTAAGCCCCAAAAATTAAGCTATTAGCCGAGGACATCGCTCTTGCAATGTGACCCCGAATCAGCTTGAGTATAAAATTATCGATTCTGTTAATGTTGGCTCCATTGTATAGAACCTCGTTGGAATAATAATGTTTGTACTCCGACTCTGGTGTTCTGTGTAATCCAAGGCAGCGTCGAAGACACAAAATAGTTTGGCAAATTTTATACTTGAAAAAAAAAGTCGCGATTTAAGTTGAATTAGCTGTGAAAGTCAATAACGTGTTCACTCCTTCACAGATCGAGATCGACTGAGGCCGCTGCACTACGCATTGCACCACCGAGGTCACCTGATCGTGCCCATCCAAATGAAGGTTTTTTCTAATTTTACAATTGCATTTGGACAACTAGCATTTTTACAAGCCACACACAAGTTAGATGTTATTCATTCGGGTTCTTTCTTTTTCTCCTCTCCGTTATCACCGCAACAATTCACTGCATATGTGTAAGGAGGGAAATTGTATGAAAGATTTGACACTGGTAAAGAATTAAGATTCATTCAAAGGTGTTTTCTCATGATAACACTTGCAGTAAGGCTGCATAGCTTTCGCTCCGTCATATTTACATTGAAGGTTTTGAATGAACAACAACCACTTGTCTTGGCTACCATCGAGTATTATATAGGCTGGAATTATTGCAATTTCATGGCTGCCACACCAATCATCAGATTCCTTGTGTTAACAACTTAAATCGCGACTTTTTTTTTCAAGTATAAAATTTGACAAACTATTTTCATATAGTGCGATAGCACAGTGGTAGGGTGGCAGACCGCAGTGCGGAACAAGGCAAGTTCGAATCCCGTCCGGGGTCCGAATTTGTATGTGCTTTTTTTCACAACCGGGAAGTGGCACAAATAATTAAAAGGGATTTGGAGCAACAGATGGATGGCGATTACTTTGCGGGACCATCGAAAGGTGTTATCCCAGCAACAAAATCAACGGCGTCAGTAACTGGGGCATCGAAAGATGTTCCAAGAACAACGGCAAAGACAACAGCGAAGACATCGAATGATGACACCGCAACAACAAAAAAACCAGCAGCGAGTACATCGAAAGATTACACAGCAGTAAAAACAATACCGGCAACGGCACCAACAGCCGTAATCACCAAGAAGAGGAGAAGGAGGATTCGCTGTGTGCCGAACCTCGTCAAGCGTCGCTCCACAAGCACTTCAACTAAGCTGCGAGCCGCGAAGGGAAGGAGACGGCGCGCACAGCTAAGACAACAGCAGCAGCCAAAATTCAAAGGCAATTAAATACCTCGCTGTCCGACGAGGAGATAGAATACATGTCCGAGGGGGGAGAGGGACTGTATGCAACGGGTGACAGTACACTTCTTGTGGACCTTACCTCACCATCAGAGCCAGAGGCATCATCAGAAGATGAAACTGAAGAACAGCAACTTCAAGCTAAAATCGGTGCAGTGCAAGGGGAAATAGAGCTCCTCAAAGGCCAGCTCACTTCTCTGATATTGGCCGTGAAACAAAATCAAGAAGCGCGCCGACAGAGAGAAGTCCAGGAGCGCCAACAAAAGAAATCCCTTCAGGCGCCAGTGGGTGCCCCAAAGCAAAAAAATGATGGGCAGCTGCCACAGCAAACTGAGCAGCCTACCCTTCAAGATCAAAAGCAGCGAAAAGTACTGCCACAAGTACAGCTACAACAACAACAGCCACAGCAGCAGCCTAAACAGCAAAGGCAACAACAACAGAAGCAGAAACAACAGCAGCAGAACCAACAGCAGCCGCAGCAGCAGAATCAACAGCAGCAGATACAACAGCAGCAGAGTCAACAGCAGCAGCTACAGCTGCCCAAAAACAAAAAAGAGAAGGTGCCACCCATCAATGCATTCAAGATGGAGTAAGAGGATACCATAAAACTATGTAAGTCGGCCATAGGCGAAAACTTTTTTATTAAAAGATTAAGTAAAGATAGGCATGCCATTCAATGTTCCACTTTGGAACAATATAAAAAAATAAAAGGTTTATTAAAAGAAACTACAACTGAGTTCTTCAGTTTTACTCCTAAAACAGAAAAGTTCCAAACGGTCCTGCTAAAGGGCATAGATTCCTGCACGGAACCTCAGGTGCTCTTAAATGAGCTCCGTCGAAAAGCGAGCGATGATCTCGAGTTTATCGGGGTTAAGCCGTTCGCTACAGTTAGAGCCAGACGGGAGAAACGGAATCTGCCGTTCTTCCTAGTACAGCTTTCGCCCAGCAGCAAACTGGATAGTTTGAGGGGTATCTCCGTCCTCAACTACCAGGTTGTCACATGGGACAAATTAAAGAGGCGTGGCGACATGCTTCAATGCATGCGCTGCCAAAGGTTCGGCCATGCTGCGGCAAACTGCGAAATGCAGTCACGCTGCGTCAAGTGTGGTGAGAACCACATTGTAGGAGAGTGTAAGCTCGGGCAGGAACGGGTCGAATTGACCCAACTTAAATGTGCACTTTGCCGAGGCGACGGGCACCCTGCTAACTATCGGGGATGTCCGACGTTCCAGCAATTGAAACATAACAAAGCGGCAAGGCAAGCAGAGGTAGAGAGACGCCCACCAACGCGTCCTCAAACAACAACTTCCGTTAATCCCCAAATTTCTTACGCCCAAATGGCGTCAGGAAAGGGAAACACGGTACAGCCTGCGCCAAAGGCAGCCCCACAGGCCCTTGTGCCTAAGGCTCCGGACGCACAGGCCGAAATAAGAGGTTTGCTACTGGCCATTCAGAGCCAAATAGCAGGACTTCAAAACCAGATAAGTGAGCAGGCGAAAAGGGTGGACAATATCTACTCTGCTTTGCCGAGCTAAACGCACTTTATAGGTTAAGGGCGCGCTGCCGGAGAGGCCCTTTAAGATCCTTGCTGTGAATGTAAATTCATTGATTAGGACCGAACGTAGAGTAAATCTATTCCAATTGTTGAAAGATCAAAGTCCAGATGTGTTTATGGCCAGCGAAACTAAGCTGAACCAGAAGCATAAATTGACTAACAATAATTACAATATCGTACGAAGAGATCGGCCCAACTCCACTTTTGGGGGAGGAGTCGCAATCTTTGTGCGAAAAGGCATTAATTATAAAGTTATATATAATAGTGAAGTACGTAGATTTCGGTTGCTTGAGGCGTGTATCGTATGCATTCCTCTCAAACATGGGAAGCGGATGTATGCGATTGCGGCTTATGCACCGGAATCACCTCAACCAACTGAATTTTTAACAGAGCTCGAAAAACTTTTTCAATGCTTACAACTGAACTCGGAAGAGAATTACTATATCATGGCCGGTGATTTGAATGCCAAACATGAAGATTGGGGAAATCAAATACAAAATCCAAGAGGTAGCCATCTATTTAATTGGATGAATCAATACAACGTTGAATATATGCTCGACCTTCTGGCTACTGATAGGCCTTCGTTTCCAAGAAGCGGTTCCTATCTGGATTTATTGCTGAAAGACTCAAGACTGACAATTACTGACACAGTGGGTCAACGACCAAGAAACTGCTTACGAACGATAAAGTACGACAGTGACCATTGCGGACTTGCTGCCGTAATTCAACTTCCGAACGAGCTCGTGGAGTTGGAGGAGTATGTGCCAGTGCATTCTTACAATTACAGTAAGACTCGCTGGCCACGCTTCACCAGCGCTTTATCGAGTGAACTACGTACGAACAACATATCCCCACCAAATGACAGGAATTTAACAAACACTGAAATTGACGATCACTTGGAAAAGATGGACAGTACAATCCAACGAACAATGGAAAAAACAATACCGAAATACAAAGAACGCGAAGCCACAGACATGTACCGCAACGCGACCATCGACGCACTACACAGACAAAAAGTGGACTTTTGACAAGACTGAAACGCTTGTACAGACGTTTTACTGACATACACGATCTGGAGATTAGGACACTGAAGTCGTCTATTAAAAACATCAACCAATTGATCAAGGAAAATTACCGGTTGTCTATTAATTTGTATTGGGACAACAAAATTCGGGCCGTTAATTCTAGCGACCCGAGTATGTTTCCTCAAATTAATAAAATATTTAGACGGAATGATCAAAACGAACTTCCGTGTCTTAAACTTCAGAGAACGACAGAGAACAGAGACGTACTTCTGATAGCAGGCATAGATCTAGAGGAAGCCGTCTTGGACGATGACCTCTTTATAATCGAAGATCCTCGTGAGAAAGTGTACAAGGTGAATGCTAGCATTCGCCCGAACCATGACCTGGAAAACAGAACTTTGCTTCACCACTTCTACCTTCGAAATGAAATGACGCAATGGCGATCAGAGAATCTCGGTTTCACCGGGTTCAATGAAGAACACTTGGCAAACGCCACCATCGCCGAGCGAAACGGGGCTAATTCCCTGTTAATTTCGAAAGTTGAGCTCCAGCTCATCTTCGCCTCATTAAAGAAAAAGAAGTCAGCAGGAATCGATGGTATATCTAACGTTGTACTGCGACATCTGCCTCAGGAAGCAGTTGACATTTATACCACACTGTTTAACAACGCTCTGAATAATGCATATTATCCAGGGCGGTGGAAGACAGCTGTGGTTCATCCTCTCCCAAAAAAGGGAAAGGACAACTCCAATCCGGCGAATCTCCGGTCGATAAGTCTTCTTCCAAGTATCAGTAAGGTATTTGAGAAAGTTATAAATAGAGCTCTGTCCAAGTGGGCGGAGGACAACAATATCATACCGGATAATCAGTTCGGATTTAAGGCGGGACATGACACCATTCATGCCGCGTCTAAACTCGTTTCTGATGTCCAATGGAACAAATCTAAAAGACAGTGTACAGGTGCTTGTCTGGTTGACTTGGAGAAAGCTTTCGACACCGTATGGTTAGAAGGTCTCTATCTAAAGATAGCCAGACTTGGCATAAGTAAACCACTTTTATATATGCTTTATGATATGCTCAATGGTAGAAAGTTTGTTGTCAAAAGTGGCAATGTAACTTCTACCGCAACCTTTGAAATTAAAAATGGTCTTCAGCAGGGAGCGGTGAACTCACCGATTCTCTTCAGTATTTACACCAGCGATCTGATAGGTAGTCTAGCCCATGCCATAGCGTATGCCGACGATTTAATTGCGTACAGAACAGCTCCAACAGTTGAGGTCATCAGAATTCTCTTACAGCGTGACTTCGACAAGATTCAGCGCTATTGCGATGACTGGAAGTTGAAAATAAACTTTCAGAAATCCGAAACTATTCTGTTCAGGACTTCACTGCATGGAGCCCCTAGGGATACAAGAAAGAACTGGCGCAAGCTGGTGATCGTGGGGCCACATGGACATCCACTGGCGAATAAAACTGTAGTAAAGTACCTTGGCATCTGGATGGATCAGTATTTGTATTTCGACAGACATATAAATGCTGCTCTGACCAGAGCCAGGGGAGCTTTTGCCCTGACAAAACGGTTGTTTTATAGCAGCCGTCTTGACAGCAGGGTTAAGGTGATTTGCTACATGGCCCTTATCCATGCAATGATTGCCTATGGATGTCCGGTGTGGTTCAAGAGGCAGTGTCTTCGACGCTGCCTTGGATTACACAGAACACCAGAGTCGGAGTACAAACATTATTATTCCAACGAGGTTCTATACAATGGAGCCAACATTAACAGAATCGATAATTTTATAATCAAGCTGATTCGGGGTCACATTGCAAGAGCGATGTCCTCAGCCAATAGCTTAATTTTTGGGGCTTACTACCCCAACACTGATTACTACGAGAGTGTGCGTTTAAGTGGATTTATCCCACCCGATGCTTTCCTCATTTTAGACAGTCGAGGGCTGATACAGGATAGAGCGGCGGTTCCGTTAATCTACCACGTCGGCCGCAGAACTGTAGATAGGCGACTCCTTTATAGTCGAGACGTCCTCGCACAGGGCGGAGCAGACCGCCTTCGGTTCAATAGGACTGTGTCCGATCGGGACCGGAGAGACAGGGTAAAACAAGAGAACCAGTTTTGGTGGTTAAATCAAGAAGTAGATACTAGATATGTGACTTAGTTTTCTCGTCTTGGCCGACTTACATAGTTTTAAGTGTATTAATTAAGTAGGGACAGTCAGGGTGGCACAAAAAAAAAAAAAAAAAAAAAAATCCAAAAATCAAACCAAAAAAATAACAAAATTGAAAATGCTTGCTGTGGCTGTTCTAGATTTAAGGTAGTTGTAAGTAGTTTTATAGTAGTTTAAGTATAGTTTTAAGTAGTTTTAATTAGCTCTTAAATAAAAATAAAAAATGATATTGTGTCCAAGTTTTTTTTTAAATCTTTCTTGGGAAAAATAAAACCAGGATAAGATATTAATTTAAGTAGTTCGTAGGCCGAAAGGCATTAGCATTAAGTTATTGTTTAATTTAGAGCGCCCGCTTAGGGCCAGTAAGTTATTTTTAAGATATTGATAAGTAGGCTAGTTTTTCATGAATTTTTGTCTAGCTTTAAGATATTTATAAGAAAAATGAAAAATAAAAATGAATTAAAAAAAAAAAAAAAAAAAATTCCTTGTGTGTGGCTTGTAAAAATGCTAGTTGTCCAAATGCAATTGTAAAATTAGTAAAAACCTTCATTTGGATGGGCACGATCAGGTGACCTCGGTGGTGCAATGCGTAGTGCAGCGGCCTCTGAGGTAGCTTGGTCTAGGTTCAAATACAGTTGACGGCAAAATAATTTATAAATTAAAATTGGAACTATAGACTAAGCACCACTAAAGGAATCTGATGATTGGTGTGGCAGCCATGAAATTGCAATAATTCCAGCCTATATAAACTCGGTGGTAGCCAACACAAGTGGTTGTTGTTCATTCAAAACCTTAAAATAGTTTAGTTTAGTTTCCTCTTAAGATTAGTTGTTGCGATAGTACTGGTATAGTGGATCAAGAATAAAAATATACATAATTTGTGATCTAAAAAAGTAATGTATGTAGTTATACCCAAATACAATCTATTTTGAAAATATATAAAATGTGTAAAAAGTCATACAAACATAAAAATCTGTGAAATTATTATATTATCAATAGAATAATCAATAGTAGAAACAAAAACAAAGTATTTTCATTTGTTTCGAAACACTTAAAAAAGTTAAATGAATATGAAGCTAAAAGGCGTTGAAACAATAAGGAACAGTTTCATCATATACACAAATCCGATTTTTCCAGTTTCTTAAGAGATGAGGAGAAACTCGCACTTCTTTTGGAAGGTAAAACATAGAAATTACAACCATTTAGAGTTTCGCAAAACAGTTCCAAAAGCGGAACGGACATGGAACGATTCTTTTACTCATGGGAACTAGTTCATGGAAACAGTTCCGCGGAACGATTAAGATTTTCCAAATTTCCCATTAATTCGTTCTGTCATGCATACATGGTTGCGTGGCTTTCGTGTCTTTTATGTTTATAGTTCCTACTTCATAGTTCCTTTGCTGTTTTAGTTCCATTTTCCATATCAAGTTCCAAGGTTTTAAGTTCCAAACAAGAAGTAGGTTCTTTTCATCTGTCGTTCTTTTTAGAATCAGAATGGGGAATGGGGTAAAGAATATTTTATTATTCAATTCAAACTGAATATTTTTTTTAATGTTTTGATGTTGGGAATATAAGACAAAAATTATGTCAAATTCAGGAAAGTTAGCTTAAGCTGAAAATTGTTACAGAACTTTGATTGATCACGAAAAATGGGGTGTCGAAATTAGCTTGGAATTTTTTTTATTTTTTTTTTCAAAATTTTGACTTTGAAAATTTATTTTTAAAAACTATTCACTCGAACAACTTAATTTAAAAATTATATTAAAGAATAGATTTTTGGCTTTTCAATATGCTATAGCATCACTCTGTAAGTGTTACCGTTATTTTTTAATATTTTTTTTATGTTTTAAGTGATTTTTTTTGGGAAATTGCCCTTCCCGCCTTAACGGAGGAAAATAGACCCCCCTCCCATACGAATTTTGTCTTGTCTAAGTCCAACCTACACGCTCTAGCCTTTTATGACACCTTGTGCAAATCACCCTGTATACACGTACTAAATACCTACTCAAAAAAATAATTTTGGAAGAAAAAAGTACTTTCATAAGGTTTTATTTTCTCTAAAACTAAACTATATGCAACTCCTGGTTCTTAGCGTTTGACTAAAAACTAATTACAGCAATCGTTTTTGGAACAAAGAATATTACGTAAAATTCTGAAGTAAAAAATTCAAATAAATTTTGTTTTTCAATTTTTTTTTTCTAAATTTTGACTGAAAAATTTTGTTTCAAAAACTATTCATTGAACATTTTTATTTTGAAAACAATTTGAAAAAAAAAGATTGAAAAAAGCTATCGCATAATATTGTAAGTAATATCGTTGATTTTTAATAATTTTTAATGCATTTAAAGCAAATGTTTTATAAAATTTCCCCTCCCCCACAAACGGAGGGAGATAAAAGTTTTAAGCTTTAAACATTAAAAAAAAAACACTAACTAATTAAAATTATTATAAATTTCTAAAATTGTATTCCTTTTAGAAATTTATAAAAAAAAAAGGTCACGAAAATAGGAACAATTTATAATTATTATTTTTGTGTAAGGTATGCAAAAATTCATATTTAAGTTTTTCAAATTTATTTTACACTTAAATTTCAAAAAAAAGGAAAAAATTCATAACGAAAAAAGTTATTGGTAGGAGGGTATCTACAGGTAGGTACCTATCTGTCTACATTAAAACATTTATTTTGTAAACTACCTGGAATCAAAAAATCGGAAATAAAAATTAAAATAGGTAAGTAGATAGGTACCTACCTGTTGGCACGTTTTGCAATTGGTTGATTTGAAAAAAATAAATAACACTGGCTGAAATTCAACCACCACATTGACGGACTCTAGTGTCAAACAATTAAATCATATCTACCTATGTATGTTAGGTAGATACCTATACCTACATGCCTGCTTGTATGATAAATTGTGAATTAAAAGTAGGTAAACAAATACAACCTACCTACCACCAAGCAATTACCTACCTCAACATTGCATAGAAATTCTCCCTTTTTTCATAACTCTTTTTCATACCTTCCTACAAATAGTTATGCATTATGTATGGACCTAGCTATATTTGTCGGCATAATAAATTGTAAATTTCTTCAAAACATTTCAAGTCAAACTCAAATTATGTAAACAACCCAAATATTAGAGTTGCGCAAAACAGTTCCAAAAGCGGAACGGACATGGAACGATTCTTTTACTCATGGGAACTAGTTCCTGGAAACAGTTCCGCGGAACGATTAAGATTTTCCAAATTTCCCATTAATTCGTTCTGTCATGCATACATGGTTACGTGGCTTTCGCGTCTTTTATGTTTATAGTTCCTTCTTCATAGTTCCTTTGCTGTTTTAGTTCCATTTTCCATATCAAGTTCCAAGGTTTTAAGTTCCAAACAAGAAGTAGGTTCTTTTCATCTGTCGTTCTTTTTCGAATCAGAATGGTGAATGGGGTAAAGAATATTTTATTATTCGGTTGGGAAACTGCAGCAATAATACGGTAAGTTAAAAAAAAATGAGTCACTAATATTTTTTTTATTTCTAGTGAATATGAAATCAATTTAGATTTTAGAAAGTGCCAATTCAGCTGAAAGGAGAATAAGCGAAAAAAACAACCAGATACAAATGAAAAATTTGACTCAACGATTATACAGCAAAAGGTGTAGTCCTTCGTATTAGATAAAGTATGTTATTACAATATCTGTGAGTTTAAATTGAACCTATAATGCGTATTATGGTTTCCCATAGGATCGTCCACCTCCAGTTCCTCCATCGTCGTGGGCATTTAATTGTCGGACACAATGGGCAAAGCTTCCACGTTCCATTTCAGTGCATGGTGGGCTCCTGTAAAATATAGATAAAGGTTAAGGATTATATTCATTTGAACCATATTTAGTACTCTTTTGGATTGCAAACAAATTTTTAAGATTGTAAATAATTTATTTTAAAAATGAATTCACTTTTTAATACACATTCCTAATCGTACATATGTACATAAATTAATTTTCTACTTTTCGCTGTTGAGCAATTTAATTTAATTATCAAGAAAAAATCATACAACATACTTGTAAGTGCTAGATATAAAACGCTGTTATTTCAAAACCATTATCTAATTTGGTGGATTGAAACGGTCCTGAGTCTTAATTTAAGTACTCGTATTGATCATTATAATCATTTTTAATACCGATAAATATTTTTAAAAAAAATTCATATTATACACCTTTGAAACATTTCAGTCGATTTTTTTTAAATGTGTCCCATATGAAATTTTGTTGAAATATTTCTCTATATTAAAATTGATTGTAGTGTTCACTACCACGACTTAATTTAAGACTGAGATTTAGAATTCAATCAACCAAAACGAAATCTCGGCCGAAAATAAATTTTCTTTGTTTTTTTTTTTAGATGATCTACTAAAACTATGACAGTAAAATAAAAGCAGAAGCAACAAAGATTGATAGATCCGAGGAAGACCTTCATGTAAAAAAGGCAATTTGAAATAATAGTTCCATTCTAAATGTTTTAAAATCTTATTTAATAGAAATCTTAGAAAAAATTTCTCGGTATAGTATTTTCATTCCATTTATTTAAAAAAAAAGTAATAAATTTACAAAGATACATAAAGATTTAAATGTTTTAAGTGTATCAATAATTTAGATAACAAAATTCTGTACATGTTCAAATTTATGAAAAAGTAATTCTTAAAGCTCAGTGATGCACAATTATTAAGTTATTAAATAATAAACTTAAGAATAAAAGTAACTTGTAACAAAAATAATATATACCTATAAAGTACTTAGATTTGATTAAAATAGTTTAGTTCAACGGTGTTTTCTCGTGATAACACTTGCAGTTAGGCTGCATAGCTTTCGCTCCGTCATATTTACATTGAAGGTTTTGAATGAACAACAAACACTTGTGTTGGCTACCACCTTTCCTTTAGTGGTGCTTAGTCTATAGTTTCAATTTTAATTTATAAATCATTTTGCCGTCAACTGGATTTGAACCTAGACCAAGCTACCTCAGAGGCCGCTGCACTACGCATTGCACCACCGAGGTCACCTGATCGTGCCCATCCAAATGAAGGTTTTTTCTAATTTTACAATTTCATTTGGACAACTAGCATTTTTACAAGCCACACACAAGTTAGATGTTATTCATTCGGGTTCTTTCTTTTTCTCCTCTCCGTTATCACCGCAACAATTCACTGCATATGTGTAAGGAGGGAAATTGTATGAAAGATTTGACACTGGTAAAGAATTAAGTTTCATTCAAAGGTGTTTTCTCATGATAACACTTGCAGTAAGGCTGCATAGCATTCGCTCCGTCATATTTACATTGAAGGTTTTGAATGAACAACAACCACTTGTCTTGGCTACCATCGAGTATTATATAGGCTGGAATTATTGCAATTTCATGGCTGCCACACCAATCATCAGATTCCTTGTGTGTGGCTTGTAAAAATGCTAGTTGTCCAAATGCAATTGTAAAATTAGTAAAAACCTTCATTTGGATGGGCACGATCAGGTGACCTCGGTGGTGCAATGCGTAGTGCAGCGGCCTCTGAGGTAGCTTGGTCTAGGCTCAAATACAGTTGACGGCAAAATAATTTATAAATTAAAATTGGAACTATAGACTAAGCACCACTAAAGGAATCTGATGATTGGTGTGGCAGCCATGAAATTGCAATAATTCCAGCCTATATAATACTCGGTGGTAGCCAACACAAGTGGTTGTTGTTCATTCAAAACCTTAAAATAGTTTAGTTTAGTTTCCTCTTAAGATTAGTTGTTGCGATAGTACTGGTATAGTGGATCAAGAATAAAAGTATACATAATTTGTGATCTAAAAAAGTAATGTATGTAGTTATACCCAAATACTATTTTGAAAATATATAAAATGTGTAAAAAGTCATACAAACATAAAAATCTGTGAAATTATTATATTATCAATAGAATAATCAATTGTAGAAACAAAAACAAAGTATTTTCATTTGTTTCGAAACACTTAAAAAAGTTAACTGAATATGAAGCTAAAAGGCGTTGAAACAATAAGGAACAGTTTCATCATATACACAAATCCGATTTTTCCAGTTTCTTAAGAGATGAGGAGAAACTCGCACTTCTTTTGGAAGGTAAAACATAGAAATTACAAGAGTTTCGCAAAACAGTTCCAAAAGCGGAACGGACATGGAACGATTCTTTTACTCATGGGAACTAGTTCCTGGAAACAGTTCCGCGGAACGATTAAGATTTTCCAAATTTCCCATTAATTCGTTCTGTCATGCATACATGGTTGCGTGGCTTTCGTGTCTTTTATGTTTATAGTTCCTACTTCATAGTTCCTTTGCTGTTTTAGTTCCATTTTCCATATCAAGTTCCAAGGTTTTAAGTTCCAAACAAGAAGTAGGTTCTTTTCATTTGTTGTTCTTTTTAGAATCAGAATGGGGAATGGGGTAAAGAATATTTTATTATTCAATTCAAACTGAATATTTTTTTTAATGTTTTGATGTTGGGAATATAAGACAAAAATTATGTCAAATTCAGGAAAGTTAGCTTAAGCTGAAAATTGTTACAGAACTTTGATTCATCACGAAAAATGGGCTGTCGAAATTAGCTTGGAATTTTTTTTATTTTTTTTTTTCAAAATTTTGACTTTGAAAATTTATTTTTAAAAACTATTCACTCGAACAACTTAATTTAAAAATTATATTAAAGAATAGATTTTTGGCTTTTCAATATGCTATAGCATCACTCTGTAACTTACTTACTTACTTAGGTCCTCGGACCTATTACGTCCGTGATGTTTCCCTTACGGGACATAGGGCCTCCACTACACCTACGCGCCATCGTGTACGATTTCTTGAAATATATTTCAGCTCTCTCCAACTTTTCCCCAGTCGTGCCGATTCCTGTTCGACCGTTCTTCGCCATGTACTTCTAGGCCGTTCCACTTGTCTTCCCTCCTGTGTGAGCGGGTTCCACTGCATTGCTTGAGATGCAATGCACCGATCGCCTTTTCGAAGCGTATGGCCAATCCACTGCCACTTTCTTCTTCGTATAATGGAGTCTATGGGCTCCTGACCCGTTCTCGTATGAAGTTCGGCATTGGAGATACGGTTGGGCCAGAAAATCCTCAAGATGTTTCGTAGACATCTATTAACGAAGGTTTGCAGCTTTCTAGTGACAATTTCAGTGACTTTCCAAGTGCTGCAGCCGTAAAGCAGAACGGATTCAACATTGGAGCGGAACAGTCGTAGCTTGGTCTTTAAGCTAAAAGAGTTGTTTCTCCATATTTTGGACAGCATTCCGAACGCAGCCTTTGCTTTTCTGATTCGGCTGTTTACGTCCAGTTCAGTTCCGCCACCCGTAGAGATAATACTCCCAAGATATTGGAAATCCTCTACCATCTCTACCGGTTGTCCAGAAATATTTACTTGGATTGATGAGGAAGTTCCAAGGCTGATCCTTTTAGTTTTTGCCGAGTTGATCTTAAGCCCTACGATTTCTGCTTCTCTCTCCACCCTTGTTGTCATTTGATGGAGATCCATGATCCTATGAGAGAGTAAGCATACGTCGTCCGCGTAGTCCAGATGTTTGAGGTGAGATTGCAGAGTCCACTGAATTCCCCCATTTCCATTTGACAAAGCTGCGTGCAGTACGTCACTTATCACCAACAGGAACAGTATTGGTGACAGTATACAGCCTTGCCTAACTCCACTTTGGATTTCAAACTCCTCTGACAGCCTACCTTTGTGCAAAACGTGACACCTGGATCCATCATATGTAGCCTTGATAATAGCAATCAATTACTCTGTAAGTGTTACCGTTATTTTTTAATATTTTTTTTATGTTTTAAGTGATTTTTTTTTGGAAATTGCCCCTCCCGCCTAAACGGAGGAAAATAGACCCCCCTCCCATACGAATTTTGTCTTGTCTAAGTCCAACCTACACGCTCTAGCCTTTTATGACACCTTGTGCAAATCACCCTGTATACACGTACTAAATACCTACTCAAAAAAATAATTTCGGAAGAAAAAAGTACTTTCATAAGGTTTTATTTTCTCTAAAACTAAACTATATGCAACTCCTGGTTCTTAGCGTTTGACTAAAAACTAATTACAGCAATCGTTTTTGGAACAAAGAATATTACGTAAAATTCTGAAGTAAAAAATTCAAATAAATTTTGTTTTTCAATTTTTTTTTTCTAAATTTTGACTGAAAAATTTTGTTTCAAAAACTATTCATTGAACATTTTTATTTTGAAAACAATTTGAAAAAAATAGATTGAAAAAAGCTATCGCATAATATTGTAAGTAATATCGTTGATTTTTAATAATTTTTAATGCATTTAAAGCAAATGTTTTATAAAATTTCCCCTCCCCCACAAACGGAGGGAGATAAAAGTTTTAAGCTTTAAACATTAAAAAAAAACACTAACTAATTAAAATTATTATAAATTTCTAAAATTGTATTCCTTTTAGAAATTTATAAAAAAAAGGTCACGAAAATAGGAACAATTTATAATTATTATTTTTGTGTAAGGTATGCAAAAATTCATATTTAAGTTTTTCAAATTTATTTTACACTTAAATTTCAAAAAAAAGGAAAAAATTCCTAACGAAAAAAGTTATTGGTAGGAGGGTATCTACAGGTAGGTACCTACCTGTCTACATTAAAACATTTATTTTGTAAACTACCTGGAATCAAAAAATCGGAAATAAAAATTAAAATAGGTAAGTAGATAGGTACCTACCTGTTGGCACGTTTTGCAATTGGTTGATTTGAAAAAAATAAATAACACTGGCTGAAATTCAACCACCACATTGACGGACTCTAGTGTCAAACAATTAAATCATATCTACCTATGTACGTTAGGTAGATACCTATACCTACATGCCTGCTTGTATGATAAATTGTGAATTAAAAGTAGGTAAACAAATACAACCTACCTACCACCAAGCAATTACCTACCTCAACATTGCATAGAAATTCTCCCTTTTTCATAACTTTTTTTCATACCTTCCTACAAATAGTTATGCATTATGTATGGACCTAGCTATATTTGTCGGCATAATAAATTGTAAATTTCTTCAAAACATTTCAAGTCAAACTCAAATTATGTAAACAACCCAAATATTAGAGTTGCGCAAAACAGTTCCAAAAGCGGAACGGACATGGAACGATTCTTTTACTCATGGGAACTAGTTCCTGGAAACAGTTCCGCGGAACGATTAAGATTTTCCAAATTTCCCATTAATTCGTTCTGTCATGCATACATGGTTGCGTGGCTTTCGCGTCTTTTATGTTTATAGTTCCTTCTTCATAGTTCCTTTGCTGTTTTAGTTCCATTTTCCATATCAAGTTCCAAGGTTTTAAGTTCCAAACAAGAAGTAGGTTCTTTTCATCTGTCGTTCTTTTTCGAATCAGAATGGTGGATGGGGTAAAGAATATTTTATTATTCGGTCAATCCGAATTGGGAAACTGCAGCAATAATACGGTAAGTTAAAAAAAATGAGTCACTAATATTTTTTTTATTTCTAGTGAATATGAAATCAATTTAGATTTTAGAAAGTGCCAATTCAGCTGAAAGAAGAATAAGCGAAAAAAACAACCAGATACAAATGAAAAATTTGACTCAACGTTTATACAGCAAAAGGTGTAGTCCTTCGTATTAGATAAAGTATGTTATTACAATATCTATGAGTTTAAATTGAACCTATAATGCGTATAATGGTTTCTCATAGGATCGTCCACCTCCAGTTCCTCCATCGTCGTGGGCATTTAATTGTCGGACACAATGGGCAAAGCTTCCACGTTCCATTTCAGTGCATGGTGGGCTCCTGTAAAATATAGATAAAGGTTAAGGATTATATTCATTTGAACCATATTTAGTACTCTTTTTGATTGCAAACAAATTTTTAAGATTGTAAATAATTTATTTTAAAAATGAATTCACTTTTTAATACACATTCCTTATCGTACATATGTACATAAATTAATTTTCTACTTTTCGCTGTTGAGCAATTTAATTTAATTATCAAGAAAAAATCATACAACATACTTGTAAGTGCTAGATATAAAACGCTGTTATTTCAAAACCATTTCCTAATTTGGTGGATTGAAACGGTCCTGAGTCTTAATTTAAGTACTCGTATTGATCATTATAATCATTTTTAATACCGATAAATATTTAAAAAAAAAATTCATATTATACACCTTTGAAAAATTTCAGTCGATTTTTTTTAAATGTGTCCCATATGAAATTTTGTTGAAATATTTCTCTATATTAAAATTGATTGTAGTGTTCACTACCACGACTTAATTTAAGACTGAGATTTAGAATTCAATCAACCAAAACGAAATCTCGGCCGAAAATAAATTTTCTTTGTTTTTTTTTTAGATGATCTACTAAAACTATGACAGTAAAATAAAAGCAGAAGCAACAAAGATTGATAGATCCGAGGAAGACCTTCATGTAAAAAAGGCAATTTCAAATAATAGTTCCATTCTAAATGTTTTAAAATCTTATTACATAGAAATCTTAGACCTAATTTCTCGGTATAGTATTTTCATTCCATTTATTTAAAAAAAAAGTAATAAATTTACAAAGATACATAAAGATTTAAATGTTTTAAGTGTATCAATAATTTAGATAACAAAATTCTGTACATGTTCAAATTTATGAAAAAGTAATTCTTAAAGCTCAGTGATGCACAATTATTAAGTTATTAAATAATAAACTTAAGAATAAAAGTAACTTGTAACAAAAATAATATATACCTATAAAGTACTTAGATTTGATTAAAATAGTTTAGTTCAACGGTGTTTTCTCGTGATAACACTTGCAGTTAGGCTGCATAGCTTTCGCTCCGTCATATTTACATTGAAGGTTTTGAATGAACAACAACCACTTGTCTTGGCTACCATCGAGTATTATATAGGCTGGAATTATTGCAATTTCATGGCTGCCACACCAATCATCAGATTCCTTGTGTGTGGCTTGTAAAAATGCTAGTTGTCCAAATGCAATTGTAAAATTAGTAAAAACCTTCATTTGGATGGGCACGATCAGGTGACCTCGGTGGTGCAATGCGTAGTGCAGCGGCCTCTGAGGTAGCTTGGTCTAGGTTCAAATACAGTTGACGGCAAAATAATTTATAAATTAAAATTGGAACTATAGACTAAGCACCACTAAAGGAATCTGATGATTGGTGTGGCAGCCATGAAATTGCAATAATTCCAGCCTATATAATACTCGGTGGTAGCCAACACAAGTGGTTGTTGTTCATTCAAAACCTTAAAATAGTTTAGTTTAGTTTCCTCTTAAGATTAGTTGTTGCGATAGTACTGGTATAGTGGATCAAGAATAAAAGTATACATAATTTGTGATCTAAAAAAGTAATGTATGTAGTTATACCCAAATACAATCTATTTTGAAAATATATAAAATGTGTAAAAAGTCATACAAACATAAAAATCTGTGAAATTATTATATTATCAATAGAATAATCAATAGTAGAAACAAAAACAAAGTATTTTCATTTGTTTCGAAACACTTAAAAAAGTTAAATGAATATGAAGCTAAAAGGCGTTGAAACAATAAGGAACAGTTTCATCATATACACAAATCCGATTTTTCCAGTTTCTTAAGAGATGAGGAGAAACTCGCACTTCTTTTGGAAGGTAAAACATAGAAATTACAACCATTTAGAGTTTCGCAAAACAGTTCCAAAAGCGGAACGGACATGGAATGATTCTTTTACTCATGGGAACTAGTTCCTGGAAACAGTTCCGCGGAACGATTAAGATTTTCCAAATTTCCCATTAATTCGTTCTGTCATGCATACATGGTTGCGTGGCTTTCGTGTCTTTTATGATTATAGTTCCTACTTCATAGTTCCTTTGCTGTTTTAGTTCCATTTTCCATATCAAGTTCCAAGGTTTTAAGTTCCAAACAAGAAGTAGGTTCTTTTCATTTGTTGTTCTTTTTAGAATCAGAATGGGGAATGGGGTAAAGAATATTTTATTATTCAATTCAAACTGAATATTTTTTTTAATGTTTTGATGTTGGGAATATAAGACAAAAATTATGTCAAATTCAGGAAAGTTAGCTTAAGCTGAAAATTGTTACAGAACTTTGATTCATCACGAAAAATGGGCTGTCGAAATTAGCTTGGAATTTTTTTTATTTTTTTTTTTCAAAATTTTGACTTTGAAAATTTATTTTTAAAAACTATTCACTCGAACAACTTAATTTAAAAATTATATTAAAGAATAGATTTTTGGCTTTTCAATATGCTATAGCATTACTCTGTAAGTGTTACCGTTATTTTTTAATATTTTTTTTATGTTTTAAGTGATTTTTTTTTTGAAATTGCCCCTCCCGCCTAAACGGAGGAAAATAGACCCCCCTCCCATACGAATTTTGTCTTGTCTAAGTCCAACCTACACGCTCTAGCCTTTTATGACACCTTGTGCAAATCACCCTGTATACACGTACTAAATACCTACTCAAAAAAATAATTTTGGAAGAAAAAAGTACTTTCATAAGGTTTTATTTTCTCTAAAACTAAACTATATGCAACTCCTGGTTCTTAGCGTTTGACTAAAAACTAATTACAGCAATCGTTTTTGGAACAAAGAATATTACGTAAAATTCTGAAGTAAAAAATTCAAATAAATTTTGTTTTTCAATTTTTTTTTTCTAAATTTTGACTGAAAAATTTTGTTTCAAAAACTATTCATTGAACATTTTTATTTTGAAAACAATTTGAAAAAAATAGATTGAAAAAAGCTATCGCATAATATTGTAAGTAATATCGTTGATTTTTAATAATTTTTAATGCATTTAAAGCAAATGTTTTATAAAATTTCCCCTCCCCCACAAACGGAGGGAGATAAAAGTTTTAAGCTTTAAACATTAAAAAAAACACTAACTAATTAAAATTATTATAAATTTCTAAAATTGTATTCCTTTTAGAAATTTATAAAAAAAAGGTCACGAAAATAGGAACAATTTATAATTATTATTTTTGTGTAAGGTATGCAAAAATTCATATTTAAGTTTTTCAAATTTATTTTACACTTAAATTTCAAAAAAAAGGAAAAAATTCCTAACGAAAAAAGTTATTGGTAGGAGGGTATCTACAGGTAGGTACCTACCTGTCTACATTAAAACATTTATTTTGTAAACTACCTGGAATCAAAAAATCGGAAATAAAAATTAAAATAGGTAAGTAGATAGGTACCTACCTGTTGGCACGTTTTGCAATTGGTTGATTTGAAAAAAATAAATAACACTGGCTGAAATTCAACCACCACATTGACGGACTCTAGTGTCAAACAATTAAATCATATCTACCTATGTACGTTAGGTAGATACCTATACCTACATGCCTGCTTGTATGATAAATTGTGAATTAAAAGTAGGTAAACAAATACAACCTACCTACCACCAAGCAATTACCTACCTCAACATTGCATAGAAATTCTCCCTTTTTTCATAACTTTTTTTCATACCTTCCTACAAATAGTTATGCATTATGTATGGACCTAGCTATATTTGTCGGCATAATAAATTGTAAATTTCTTCAAAACATTTCAAGTCAAACTCAAATTATGTAAACAACCCAAATATTAGAGTTGCGCAAAACAGTTCCAAAAGCGGAACGGACATGGAACGATTCTTTTACTCATGGGAACTAGTTCCTGGAAACAGTTCCGCGGAACGATTAAGATTTTCCAAATTTCCCATTAATTCGTTCTGTCATGCATACATGGTTGCGTGGCTTTCGCGTCTTTTATGTTTATAGTTCCTTCTTCATAGTTCCTTTGCTGTTTTAGTTCCATTTTCCATATCAAGTTCCAAGGTTTTAAGTTCCAAACAAGAAGTAGGTTCTTTTCATCTGTCGTTCTTTTTCGAATCAGAATGGTGAATGGGGTAAAGAATATTTTATTATTCGGTCAATCCGAATTGGGAAACTGCAGCAATAATACGGTAAGTTAAAAAAAATGAGTCACTAATATTTTTTTTATTTCTAGTGAATATGAAATCAATTTAGATTTTAGAAAGTGCCAATTCAGCTGAAAGGAGAATAAGCGAAAAAAACAACCAGATACAAATGAAAAATTTGACTCAACGATTATACAGCAAAAGGTGTAGTCCTTCGTATTACATAAAGTATGTTATTACAATATCTATGAGTTTAAATTGAACCTATAATGCGTATAATGGTTTCCCATAGGATCGTCCACCTCCAGTTCCTCCATCGTCGTAGGCATTTAATTGTCGGACACAATGGGCAAAGCTTCCACGTTCCATTTCAGTGCATGGTGGGCTCCTGTAAAATATAGATAAAGGTTAAGGATTATATTCATTTGAACCATATTTAGTACTCTTTTTGATTGCAAACAAATTTTTAAGATTGTAAATAATTTATTTTAAAAATGAATTCACTTTTTAATACACATTCCTAATCGTACATATGTACATAAATTAATTTTCTACTTTTCGCTGTTGAGCAATTTAATTTAATTATCAAGAAAAAATCATACAACATACTTGTAAGTGCTAGATATAAAACGCTGTTATTTCAAAACCATTATCTAATTTGGTGGATTGAAAGGGTCCTGAGTCTTAATTTAAGTACGTAGATCAAGTAAGTAAGTAGATCATTATAATCATTTTTAATACCGATAAATATTTAAAAAAAAAATTCATATTATACACCTTTGAAAAATTTCAGTCGATTTTTTTTAAATGTGTCCCATATGAAATTTTGTTGAAATATTTCTCTATATTAAAATTGATTGTAGTGTTCACTACCACGACTTAATTTAAGACTGAGATTTAGAATTCAATCAACCAAAACGAAATCTCGGCCGAAAATAAATTTTCTTTGTTTTTTTTTAGATGATCTACTAAAACTATGACAGTAAAATAAAAGCAGAAGCAACAAAGATTGATAGATCCGAGGAAGACCTTCATGTAAAAAAGGCAATTTCAAATAATAGTTCCATTCTAAATGTTTTAAAATCTTATTTAATAGAAATCTTAGAAATAATTTCTCGGTATAGTATTTTCATTCCATTTATTTAAAAAAAAAAGTAATAAATTTACAAAGATACATAAAGATTTAAATGTTTTAAGTGTATCAATAATTTAGATAACAAAATTCTGTACATGTTCAAATTTATGAAAAAGTAATTCTTAAAGCTCAGTGATGCACAATTATTAAGTTATTAAATAATAAACTTAAGAATAAAAGTAACTTGTAACAAAAATAATATATACCTATAAAGTACTTAGATTTGATTAAAATAGTTTAGTTCAACGGTGTTTTCTCGTGATAACACTTGCAGTTAGGCTGCATAGTTTTCGCTCCGTCATATTTACATTGAAGGTTTTGAATGAACAACAAACACTTGTGTTGGCTACCACCTTTCCTTTAGTGGTGCTTAGTCTATAGTTTCAATTTTAATTTATAAATCATTTTGCCGTCAACTGGATTTGAACCTAGACCAAGCTACCTCAGAGGCCGCTGCACTACGCATTGCACCACCGAGGTCACCTGATCGTGCCCATCCAAATGAAGGTTTTTTCTAATTTTACAATTTCATTTGGAAAACTAGCATTTTTACAGGCCACACACAAGTTAGATGTTATTCATTCGGGTTCTTTCTTTTTCTCCTCTCCGTTATCACCGCAACAATTCACTGCATATGTGTAAGGAGGGAAATTGTATGAAAGATTTGACACTGGTAAAGAATTAAGTTTCATTCAAAGGTGTTTTCTCATGATAGCACTTGCAGTAAGGCTGCATAGCATTCGCTCCGTCATATTTACATTGAAGGTTTTGAATGAACTACAACCACTTGTCTTGGCTACCATCGAGTATTATATAGGCTGGAATTATTGCAATTTCATGGCTGCCACACCAATCATCAGATTCCTTGTGTGTGGCTTGTAAAAATGCTAGTTATCCAAATGCAATTGTAAAATTAGTAAAAACCTTCATTTGGATGGGCACGATCAGGTGACCTCGGTGGTGCAATGCGTAGTGCAGCGGCCTCTGAGGTAGCTTGGTCTAGGTTCAAATACAGTTGACGGCAAAATAATTTATAAATTAAAATTGGAACTATAGACTAAGCACCACTAAAGGAATCTGATGATTGGTGTGGCAGCCATGAAATTGCAATAATTCCAGCCTATATAATACTCGGTGGTAGCCAACACAAGTGGTTGTTGTTCATTCAAAACCTTAAAATAGTTTAGTTTAGTTTCCTCTTAAGATTAGTTGTTGCGATAGTACTGGTATAGTGGATCAAGAATAAAAGTATACATAATTTTTGATCTAAAAAAGTAATGTATGTAGTTATACCCAAATACAATCTATTTTGAAAATATATAAAATGTGTAAAAAGTCATACAAACATAAAAATCTGTGAAATTATTATATTATCAATAGAATAATCAATAGTAGAAACAAAAACAAAGTATTTTCATTTGTTTCGAAACACTTAAAAAAGTTAAATGAATATAAAGCTAAAAGGCGTTGAAACAATAAGGAACAGTTTCATCATATACACAAATCCGATTTTTCCAGTTTCTTAAGAGATGAGGAGAAACTCGCACTTCTTTTGGAAGGTAAAACATAGAAATTACAACCATTTAGAGTTTCGCAAAACAGTTCCAAAAGCGGAACGGACATGGAACGATTCTTTTACTCATGGGAACTAGTTCCTGGAAACAGTTCCGCGGAACGATTAAGATTTTCCAAATTTCCCATTAATTCGTTCTGTCATGCATACATGGTTGCGTGGCTTTCGTGTCTTTTATGTTTATAGTTCCTACTTCATAGTTCCTTTGCTGTTTTAGTTCCATTTTCCATATCAAGTTCCAAGGTTTTAAGTTCCAAACAAGAAGTAGGTTCTTTTCATTTGTCGTTCTTTTTAGAACCAGAATGGGGAATGGGATAAAGAATATTTTATTATTCAATTCAAACTGAATATTTTTTTTAATGTTCTGATGTTGGGAATATAAGACAAAAATTATGTCAAATTCAAGAAAGTTAGCTTAAGCTGAAAATTGTTACAGAACTTTGATTCATCACGAAAAATGGGCTGTCGAAATTTACCGTCAATTAATAGGTACAAACATTTTTGATGATTTTTTTTGTAAAAAAAATTAACTTTTTTACAAAAAAAAATTAGCTCTTTTACAAAAAAAATTACTTTTTTACAAAAAAAAATTAACTTTTTTACAAAAAAAAAATTAACATTTTAACAAAAAAAATTAACTTTTCAAAAAAAAAACAATATCTATTATATGGTATATAAAATTACACATTTGTGATCTAGGGAGTGTCACCTTTCCATCGATGTATCGCACGGTACGGAAAATTAAGTTTTATCTTTAAACTCATTTTTCGGCCAAACTATACTCCCTTGACCCTCAAAAGTTGACACCTTTTTTCTCTTAACGCGTTTTCCGACTAAATCAAGCATCTTAGAGGGTTAAAAATTGCATATTCGTAATCTTGGGAGTGCCACCATTCAATCGATGTGTATTTTACACACCACACATCATTATATATTTATATTTGCAGAAATAACTATCAGAAAACGCTTTCATAGTGTAGGGCACCGAAAAATGCTGCATGAAATTTGCACTCTTGAAAGTAAAGAGTCGCGTTCAAAAAGTCGCGTTTCAAAATCAACATTTGCGAAACGGTTTCTGAAAGCATTTTCCTTTCATAGTGCGACGGGACCTTAATAAAAGTTTTTTCTTCAATACAAAAACTTGTTTTGTGTTGAACTAGTAGGTTGCAGGTTGCCAAAGGTGCCCGCCAAACATGTTATACTAATATGTTAATATGTACATAATAATTTAGTTGTCAAACGTCAACCTTCACTTTCCATAAAAAGTTACTTCTGCAGATGTGGCAACTCCAATAGTTTACCCAATTTAGGCGTATTTAAGGCCTATCTTCTGACATATTGCCTGTATTTTTTTTTATTTTTCCAATATATGCCTATTCAAGGCCAACCTTCCGACAAATCACAAAATTATATATAATTTATAGTAAAAAATATAAATCATAATTGAATTATTCTCATCACTTTTTAATGTTTAAGCAGGTAAGAAAAGATATTTATTTTTACATGAAAATGTTTTTTTTTTCAAACATTTTCCGCCAAGAGTTATCTTAAAGCTGAAAATTGTTTCAAACATTTGATTCATCATGAAAAAGTTGATAGAAACATTTGAAAAAAAAAACAATCAACTATGAGTGAAATACGAAATATAAACGAACGCGAGGAAATGGGAAAGAATCCACTGAAAGATGACTATTGTGTGTGTGCTAATTTCATAATGTTATGTTTTATTTATCAACAATGCAATGATTGGTTTCATGAGGATTATGTCCAGGAGCGATTGTCAAAACAAGATCAGTTTCTGCACCACTAAATGGTTTAGGTTGGAGCTTTGATGCTGGGAAATACAAACACTCAAACATCTTAGCGATAGCAGCGTTTAGAAAGCGGCTACATATTATTTTACCTTGTTTATTTACAAACTTACTGTTTAATGTTCATACTGTGTAATTTTTGTAATTAAATAATAAGATATACAAAATTATTTAATGAAGATTATTTTGTTTCTCTCAGAACTTCAGAGTGCCTTCAAATTCAAATAAGTTTTAGGTGAAGCTAGTACTAGAAGCTAGGACAATCCAGAGTTTATTGACGAGTTACAATTTGTCATACTGATGAATTTAAATTAAAAATCATGATAACAGAAATTTAAATAAAAAGTCTTGTTCTTATTCCACTATGTGCTTCAGAAATTAAGTCTTGTTGCTGATTCGCAAAACAATTTATCTTATTTAAATCCGAACATTTATCGCCATGTGAAAACATTTAAGAAGAAAATGAAGGATTTCATGGAGTTAGTATTATGCTAAAAACTTAAAAGAGGCTTCTTGTGATTTAACTTTAGTAAAATATAGAGGTAGATCGATGCTAAACTGGTTTAAAATTAGCAAATTTCTCTTTTTAACCTTAGGTATACCTACTATCTCGATTTCGAAAAAAACTAATTTTTGATATCTTAAAAATCTTGAACGAAGAAATCTCGAATAATCACAAAAGATTTAGCGTGAATTGTAACCATTGACTTAAAAATTAATACGAACTCTAGATTTTTGCATTTGAGATTTTCTTTTTCTAGATTTCCGTAGTTCGAGATTTTTTTTTTTAAGATTTTTCAATTAAATTATAGATTTTATTTTTTTGATTTTTAGTTCCGAGATTTTTATTTTGGAGATTTTCCCTTTCTAAATTATTGGTTTATTGATTATGACCAGAACTGGAATTTTAATTAATTAATCAACAAATAGGTAGGTAGCAATCCAAATCCAACAAATAGGTAACAAACAATCCAACAAATAGCCAAATAGGTAACAAATTATAATTTAATTTCAACAGAATAATAAAACAATAAAAAAGGTTTATAGCAGGTCGCAGCGTAGCGTTAACGTAGGTCAGGTATGATCAGGTTCAATTTCAAATAAAATTTAAAAAGTAAAAACACAAGCAATATTTATTCCAATTCTCTATTGAAATACAGAATAAAAACAAAATGAAAAAAATATGTTGTACAAGTATTAAGTATATATGGATATCGATATCCCCTTTTCTTTCCCTCCTGTTAGTTCCATGTTTGTTTATAAAGTTCCTAGTTCCATATTTATTCATATTCAATGGAACTCTATAAACAAACTTTGAAGTTGGAACTATTAATAGGTCCGATCCTTTACTTTGTGCACAGAAAATCACAAACTGTCAGATCTTGGAGAGCAACGTTGAAATATTCTCAAAACTATCAAAACTGTGCAAAAGTACGGGAACGCAAATTCAACCAAATTCCGTATTACCTAATGTGATGGACAAGTACGGCACGATGTTTGGCTTTCGTTCTTTTGCTCTCAAAATGACATTTTGCTGTGCTGTGATTTTCAGTCCGAAGAAATTTCTCGGACTGAAAATTACAAGTAGGGGAAATTATTTACTCTCTCGTGAGCTTTTTTTTTGTCAAAAACTGTCAAATTATTGAGTACGGGAACGGCTTTGGACTGAAAATCACACAATTGCACAGAAAATCACAGAAATTTAAAGTAAAGGAACGGACCTAATAACAGAAAAAAAAAAGAAATGAAAAGGGGACTATAGACACACAACGACACAACACAACAATACAACATTAAAGCGAGAGTGAACAGAAACTATATTGACGATATTTCGCTCACTGTTTCTACCATAAACACCCCTTCAAGCAAGCGAGCTCGTTTTCGGTCCGCAAGCGTATCAAACAACGTATGGACGACTTCGCATTCGGATTCAAATACGGATCGAAAAACTGCGTTTTGTGGCTCAAATTAGTATGGAAATTAGAATCACCACGAAGCCATTATGTGAATGTATTGTGACAGAGAGAGTTTTTCAATTCACCATACTCGGAGAACCGAAACCAAATGGAATCTAAAACGGTTCCAAAAAAAATTAATGAATTGAGGCATACAATCTATTCCAGTTTCTCCATTGCCTACAAAAATAAAACAAACAGAATTTTTTCATTTCAAGAGTTTTTTTTATTTATCATTCATTAAAGGTTTTCTAAAGACTACTAATAAATATGGCATATTTCCACAAATATAAATTTACATTTAATAAATAAAAAATCGCATTGCTGATTGGAAATTTTTAAAAGTTTTAACAAGAAAAAAGAGATAAAAAAGCAATCGTCTTCACCACGCTACCTACAAAACTGAACTAAAAAAAAAAAGTGGAAATTAAGGCAAAATGATTGTATACTTCGCCTATACTCTCTCTATTTCTCGATACTTGAAAAAAATACTCTCAATTCTCGTTCTTTTTACATGCGTACACAGAAAATTTGTTATTGTGTGTGAGACACTCATTTTTTTTGGAGTCCCAAATGAACTGAGAAATTGGGTCCGTGATTTTGCTCGAAGGGACACCTCGGCTGTCATCCGGTTTGCCTACAAGCTAAAACACGCACACATAGAAAGCTAGGCCAATTTCACCATGCGAGTTTTGCACACATAGACAGTTGGCCTTATTTCACCACCAAAATGGCGAGTATTTAGAAAATATCATGAGAGTGTTCAAAAAGAATAAAGTATGGATGACCGATTTATGAAGTGCTTACCCGACCTTATGAGAGAATGTTTTTGTTGAGATTTATTATTCTAGATTTAGAAAGTGAAGCATAGAACATTTGGATGGTTTACAAATTTCTATTTGATTCTTGGTTTAAATCTCTCGTGACGTGAAACGTTGTAATGCATGTCTTTTGATAATCTGTATGGATCATTTTTGGTAATAAAATATTTATTTATTAATCTACGGATTTGAAAAAATCTCACAGATTACTGAAAATTCAAGAGCCGTGTTTTTTGAGAGAGTGACTAGCAACTCAGGAAAATGTTTACACGCAAAATAATAACAAAACAAATTATTATATAGAATTTTGTTTGTGTTTTCCGTGTAAAACTTTTACTGAGTGGCTAGTCGCTCTCTTAAAAAACACGGCTAATATAATAAACATATAGGGGAGAAGAGGGAGACTTGATCCCTTTTGCAGTTTTTGTATCATAACTTTTTATTTAGGTTTTGTAGAAGCCCGTTTCGTATGTTAAAATAAAGACACATTTATTAGCTTCCAGTTTTGCATAGAAAAAGCATATATTAAAAGTGATGTTTTAAAAAAATTGAAAGGAGTCAAGTCTCCCCAAACTATGGGAGACTTGATCCGTAGGTCGAATGGGTATACAGTATACACGTTTTGAATTGAAAGCCAAATAAAAATTATGGTCATTTTTGTAAAAAAAAAAAAAAACCAATAGGGGTATTCACGATCCGAAGCAACTGGTCTAGTATCATTGCAAAAGTGTAAAATTCAAAACTGTCCTTGCTCTATAACAACAACACTGCCTTAAATCTTGCAACAGTTTTGCATTTTTGCCATACCAACATGGAGTGTAAAATTTGCCTGGTGTCGTTGTCAGTTTGGAAAAAAATTTTCAATTTTACACTTTTGCAATGATACTTAACCAGTTGCATCGGATCTTGAATACCCCTAATGATTTTCTGTTTTTTTTTTAGTTTGGTTTTTGTTACATTTTTCTGTTTAATTTTTTTTAACTTTCAATTATGGTATAAAATCTATTTTCCTACAAAAAGTGTTTTGAGATTCATTCTCAAATTCAACTTAGTTCACAAGTTATACCAAAAACATTGAAAAATTACCAGTGCGATCATTCTATCAGAATCGATTGGGTGAGTTTGGTCGAATTTTGTGTTTTGAGCAAGCCTAAGTTCCAGAAATACATATTCAAAAATAAAAACCCGTGAATGCAATTGTTCCCTTCTTCCTCACATATTCCGGTACATTTATTAGCCTACTAAGCAGCAACTGAACTTCATAAAATTTCAACAAATTCTTGTGTATCGCAGTTCAGTATTAAGCTCATACAATTTCATACAAATAATGTTTTGTCGCATCTTGAGGTGTACTTCCGCTGAAGTCGAGTGCGGTTTTACTTTTAAATCGTCTTCCAAACCAACGAGAGACCATTCGGCACGGCGAAGAAACATTGTTGTGTTGTGCAAAGAAAAAACACCAACAAAATAAATGTATCTATCGCTCATGATCCATATAGATAATTCCATGAAAATGATAACAGTTATATATTTATTTAATCCGTTAAATAATCTTTCATTATTTTCAGAAATAATCCATATAGTTTACAAAAAACATGCATCACAACAACAACACGAGATCCAGATCATTATTTCGTTGTAATGTATGTGTTTTGGTGATCCGTAATTGTATATGGATCATTTTTGATAATACGGCTGTAGTCTATATGCGCCCTTTGTTTTTGTATTTTTTGAACACACCCTTTGAGGTGAATGGTGAAATGTCAACAAATTATTGGAAAAAAAAAAAACAAAACAATTCGGTCAATTTAATCGCGTTTTCTTTTTTTCTTTAGTAAAAATATAAATATATATAGTTAATACAAAAATTCTAGTGCGTTTCAGAATTTAATGGTTTAAGTTAAAAAAAAAAAACCAAAGAAAAGATTCTACTTGAAGCGAAATCACGCATACTATAATCTTTGTCTAATAAATTCCTCGAAGTGGCCAAGGAGTTGGAAAATCTTGACTCCTATCAGTATATGCGAGGATTGGAAGAATTCATAAAAGCATAGATACACCTTTTATGAATATCTTAATGAATGGAACCTATCCCATTGAATTGAAATTAATTTTCACTATCGAACTTAACGAAGTGATGAAGCCAAAGAATAACCTATTGAAAAACAGAAAGAACGTGATCCAGATCATTATTTCGTTTTTTCGTTGTAATGTATGTGTTTTGGTTATCCGTAATTGTATATGGATCATTTTTGATAATACGGCTGTAGTCTGTATGCGCCCTTTGTTTTTGTATTTTTTGAACACACCCTTTGAGGTGAATGGTGAAATGTCAACAAATTATTGTAAAAAAAAACAACAAAACATTTCGGTCAATTTTATCGCGTTTTCTTTTTTTCTTTAGTAAAAATATAAATATATGTAGTTAATACAAAAATTCTAGTGCGTTTCAGAATATAATGGTTTTAGTTAAAAAAAAAAACAAAGAAAAGATTCTACTTGAAGCGAAATCACGCATACTATAATCTTTGTCTTATAAATTCCTCGAAGTGGCCAAAGAGTTGGAAAATCCTGACTCCTATCAGTATATGCGAGGATTGGAAGAATTCATAAAAGGATAGATACACCTTTTATGAATATCTTAATGAATGGAACCTATCCCATTGAATTGAAATTAATTTTCACTATCGAACTTAACGAAGTGATGAAGCCAAAGAATAACCTAATGAAAAATAGAAAGAACGTATAATTCGCCATATGGACCTTACAGATTATATTTTTGGTTTGGGTGATTTGGCAGATGAATTGATGTGAAGCGGTGACACAATCAGAACATCCATAAAGCGTAACTATTTATAAATGTCTCAATATAGTTAATTTGAGTTAATTCTTATCATGTTTTTTTTAATAGGTTCTTAGCCCTTCATGGAATTTAAAAGAAAACTATCCATTGCACCAGAGAGTCATTAAGGCTGATTATGTATTGTATAATATTAAGGATCATGGTGGTGAGGCAGTTCTTCGTAGGACTATGGCCGATGATAAGCCAGCAGAAGACTTAGAATAATGTGTCTTTAAACAAGCACACATTCTTTTAAACTGTAGTTTAATTCTTTTTTTCCAAATCTAATGACTAGCTAAATTATAGAATAATAGTAACTTTGTATTTTGTACTAATGTTGATTTATTATTCCGTGAATCCCTACTATTAATCTATAATCATAATCACTATACTTTACCTGCTGCTCATTAGAAAAAGGGAACAAAAAGAGTACAAGTACCTAAGCCAGCAGAAGACTTAGAATAATGTTTCTTTAAAGTAGCACACATTCTTTTAAACTGTAGTTCAATTCTTTTTTTTTCTAAATCTAATGACTAGCTAAATTATAGAATAATAGTAACTTTATATTTTGTACTAATGTTGATTTATTATTCCGTGAATCCCTAAAATTAATCTATAATCATAATCACTATACTTTACCCGCTGCTCATTAGAAAAAGGGAACAAAAAGAGTACAAGTACCTATGTCAGCAGAAGACTTAGAATAATGTTTCTTTAAACTAACACGCATTCTTTTAAACTGTAGTTCAATTCTTTTTTTCTAAATCTAATGACTAGCTAAATTATAGAATAATAGTAACTTTGTATTTTGTACTAATGTTGATTTATTATTCCGTGAATCCCTACAATTAATCTATAATCATAATCACTATACTTTACCTGCTGCTCATTAGAAAAAGGGAACAAAACGAGTACAAGTACCTAAATAAAACAAAGCTGACCAAAAAAAAAAAAAAAAAAAAAAATGTGTGAGTACCGGGACTCAAGGAGATGATGTGTAAACATCAGTGTAGTATATAGTTTATACTAAAGCTTACAGTATATAGTAAACTGATGAGGTTGCCAAAGGCGTAAATATGTATTTAATTTTGTTTCCAACCTCACCCTCCACTTTCAAAAAAGGTACTTTTAGAGAATGTGCCAACTCTAAAAATCATACCCAATTTAGACCTTAAAATCATAACGGTTGCACCATGCCTTAAAAAACTGCATTTTCCACAATTATATGATGATGATAATTTTCCCGACACTATTTAATGCACAAACCGTTGGCTTGGTTGGTGTCGTTGGTGTATTACTATACCCAACCACATTACCGACATTTACCACATTATCTCAATTTACTCTATTCAATGCACAAACCATTCGCATCCATTAGTTAAAAATCTAAATAAACAAGATGGTGGCGTATCCGTAATTTTGTCTTTCCTCTTTCAAGTTTACCCATACCGAGAGTTTGTTTTTTTCTTAATACCTAGCGCTAAGATGTTTACACATCAAAAACAAAAACAATTGTGTTTTCTGTTTTTGGGCTGGTGAATGTTTGCTTTTCGTGACCTATGGATGCTGGTGTTGTATGTTGGAATAGTAGAAGGAAACATCTGTTCGCGTCGAAGCAATGAGACAGATTTTTTCCTTAATGGTTTATGCGGGAATGAAAAATATGTGCATACGTAAGTATAAACATAAAGGAATATATTTGTGTATTATCGAGGGTAGGTTATTAGGTATTAAATTTTCTTGCAAGATTTCAGTTTTGGTGTTACATTTGTTTGCAAGATTTTGAGGATATTATTTGCGTTGAAATGAAAAATTCATTCCACAAGTGGGTAGGTTTATGTTGATACATAGGTATATTTGTTTCTTTTCAGTGGCTGTAACGTAGGAAAGAATACGTTGAGGTATGTTAGTAGTGGGTGGTTACAAGACATAAACTAGATTTGCTTTAAAATAATCTGGCAAGATATTTAGGTATTTTAATTGAAATTCACTATTACAACTACCTATGAGTCGGCGTGTAGTTATGTATATTTACGCACGGTAGGTCTTGTTGAAAGATTTTCACTTATGGGCCGTGGCATCCGCCCATTTACTTAGGATTGATATCAATTATATAGGGCACTTCCTACAGTCGCAAAATAATGAATTTAAAAAAAGGAAATTGAGAACTTGAGAACTTAATATTCCTTATAGCGACAGTTTTCATTGTTCCACCCACTTTCATCTGATAAAATAAATCTTCGCAAAAAGAAGTGAAATCACACCAATATTCTATCTTTATTTTGTATACACAAAATTGCAAGTTCTTTTTCAAACAAAAATTTCCATTGTCTCTAAAAAAAGCTTAAGCACTAAGATTATATTCTGAAATAGGTTTATGTGTGTTGTTGTATTGCAAATTTAAGATTATTAAGGAAATTCAATTTTTCCTCTTCGACATCAATCTCTGGAACTGCATCTTTGCTTTCAAGGAGTCTCTGTTGTTTGTGATATACTCGCGGACAATGGCGTTTTTGTACTCAATACAGAACTGTTAAATGTTGTCTTTATTTCGGACAAGGGCGGACACATTAACAAGTGGTCGGAGGGTAGATAACTAAGATTAAAACAACAAAAACATATCAGCTTGACATCCCAGGCAATGATAGATTATTAACTACTTACACTTGAGTCGTGATCTATAACGTGATCCACACTTTCAAATACTGTAGTCTCGGTAAGACATAAGATTCGATTCACTGGTTCCGGATGCCTAGGAGTTACCTTAGCTTCCAATGGTTGTTGTGTTGTGGGAGCTTCACTTTCGGCAGCCAGTGAAGGTATCACGCCAATCGTGGTGCGCTGGAGCTCAGTGCGTTATCTGTCCAACATGTAGCAAACAAATTCATGGACTTTATGTTGACGACGATATTGAGGAACTACTTTCTAATAACCAAAAATAGATATTCTGGTGATATCTTCTTAGAACCATCGTCACCTGTGCTGAAATTTAGGAAGGCTTTGCGCAGTTGTTCATCGAAATTATCAAAAACACTATAAAAATATGTAGCAATGTTGAAATCAGATTGGATTAATGTTTTTTTTTTTATTAATATTTAATGAAAAACCGCGAATTACAGCAATTGAGACGCACGTACCGATATCGACATAAAAGCACAAGTCACCACAGCAAATTGATAAAAAAAATAGAACTGTCAGACCAATCAAAGTCACCGCGTTAAATTGTTGCTGTAATTCACATCTATTCTTCGACACAAAATAAAATTACAAATACAACAATGTAAACAAATGAGTTTTGGGGGGTAAGACGTACGAAGTTTTGGCATCTTTATATTATGTGTTTATGGTTTCTACATTTCAAAAGATGTAGGTACAACAGTCAATGCCAAAAATATTTGCAAAAATTTTTATTGTCATCTTTAAGATTCACCCTAAATTCATGTGTATTATATTATATGAAACAAGAATTAGTTGTACATTTTAATAATTATGAACACAAAAATTATATGTTGCAAATAATTTTACTATTGACATGAATTTTTGTTACATTTTAACAATAAAAATGATGCAAATAATTTCGCAATTGACTGTATATTCCTTCGCACATTTCTTACTTCCCGTTTTCACTATTCCATTTCGAGTATCCAGTATCCCTTTGCAGAAACACAACAAACTGTTTCTATGCAGTGATGTGTAGGTATTAGTACTAGAGAAAGAGTGATCAAGAAACTGGGACTATGTGGATGTTTTTTTTTTTCGTTCTTTTAATTTTGTCTGTGTGATGTTGGTTGGAACTATCCCTTCAAGCAAAATCACGGACCCAAATTTCGCGGTTCAATTGGGACTCCAAAAAAAATGAGTGTCTCACACACAATAACAAATTTTCTGTGTACGCATGTAAAGAGAACGAGAATCGAGAGTACTTCTTTCAAGCATCGAGAAATAGAGAGAGTATAGGTGAAGTATACAATCATTTCGCCTTAATTTCCACCACTTTTTTTTCAGTTCAGTTTTGTAGGTAGCGTTGGCGAAGAAGGTTGCTTTTTTATCTCTTTTTCTTGTTATAACTTTTAAAAATTTCCAATCAGAAATGCAAGTTTCTATTTATTAAATGTAAATTTATATTTCATGTCATGTTTATTAGTGCGAAATAGTCTTTAGAAAACCTTTAATGAATGATAAATAAAAAAAACTCTTGAAATGAAAAAATTCTGTTTGTTTTATTTTTGTAGGCAATGGAGAAACTGGAATAGATGGTATGCCTCAATTCATTATTTTTTTTGGAACCGTTTTAGATTCCATTTGGTTTCGGTTCTCCGAGTATGGTGAATTGAAAAACTCTCTCTGTCACAATACATTCACATAATGGCTCCATGGTGATTCTAATTTCCATACTAATTTGAGCCGCAAAACGCAGTTTTTCGATCCGTATTTGGATCCGAATGCGAAGTTGTCCATACGTTGCTTGATACGCTTGCGGACCGAAAACGAGCTGGCTTGCTTGAAGGGATGGACCTGTTAGAATTTACTTTGCGGAATGAACTGGAATGATTCCGACAGAAGATATGGTTCCTGGAACTATACAGGTCCGGAACTACCAATCTCTACTAAATATTAATAAAACCTACCATTCATAATTTATACGAATATATCTACCTACCTATGTATGTAGATATATTTTCTTTTCCCGCAAAGAAATATGCTCAAAATCTTGCACTTGCAACAAATTTCACGGCAAATAAGAAATCTTTGCAAGACAATTTAATATAAAAACTACCCTCAATAACATAGGATTGCATTTATACCTACAAATATACTTACACAACATGAACATATTTTTCTTTCCCGCATTAAAATCAACCTACCCTTGATAATATAAGAATGTATACCTCCACGCATTATTCTTTCCCGCAAAAAAAAAAAACTGTATTCCTTCAAGGTTGATGACAACGACGACGCAAAAAGCTAACTTACATGTATGTTTGTCCACTTCTCTTCTCGCATATAGCATAATCAGTAAATTAAGCAAAAAAAATAATGTTGCATCGCACATTCAATCAAAGAGGATACGAACATTTTTTTGCCATTCTCTTCACCTTTTTCTCATCATTGACGTTTAACAAAACCTTCGATTGGTAATCTCGCTTACTCCATTTGATTCTTACCAGAATCGAACAAAATACACTCCTCTTGCTCTAACTACCTAGTTTCGATTCTCTGATAAATGGAAGTCTCCCAAAAATTGAAGTCTCCGCCGACAATTGTCTCCCAAAAATGGAAGTCTCCGCCGAGCTAAAGTGGCGCCACCAACGAAGCATTGTTGCACAAAAAAATTTTGTCCATGATAGTACTATAGTTTTCATATACAATGGTTGTAATAAAACTATTAGAAGAAAAAGTATTTGAAATAAAAAGCGTTTAATTTTGTGAATTTATTGCAATATCAGTTTTTTTGGAACCGTTTTAGATTCCATTTGGTTTCGGTTCTCCGAGTATGGTGAATTGAAAAACACTCTCTGTCACAATACATTCACATAATGGCTCCGTGGTGATTCTAATTTCCATACTAATTTGAGCCGCAAAACGCAGTTTTTCGATCCGTATTTGGATCCGAATGCGAAGTTGTCCATACGTAGCTTGATACGCTTTCGGACCGAAAACGAGCTGGCTTGCTTGAAGGGATGGACCTGTTAGAATTTACTTTGCGGAATGAACTGGAATGATTCCGACAGAAGATATGGTTCCTGGAACTATACAGGTCCGGAACTACCAATCTCTACTAAATATTAATAAAACCTACCATTCATAATTTATACGAATATATCTACCTACCTATGTATGTAGATATATTTTCTTTTCCCGCAAAGAAATATGCTCAAAATCTTGCACTTGCAACAAATTTCACGGCAAATAAGAAATCTTTGCAAGACAATTTAATATAAAAACTACCCTCAATAACATAGGATTGCATTTATACCTACAAATATACTTACACAACATGAACATATTTTTCTTTCCCGCATTAAAATCAACCTACCCTTGATAATATAAGAATGTATACCTCCACGCATTATTCTTTCCCGCAAAAAAAAAAAACTGTATTCCTTCAAGGTTGATGACAACGACGACGCAAAAAGCCAACTTACATGTATGTTTGTCCACTTCTCTTCTCGCATATAGCATAATCAGTAAATTAAGCAAAAAAAATAATGTTGCATCGCACATTCAATCAAAGAGGATACGAACATTTTTTTGCCATTCTCTTCACCTTTTTCTCATCATTGACGTTTAACAAAACCTTCGATTGGTAATCTCGCTTACTCCATTTGATTCTTACCAGAATCGAACAAAATACACTCCTCTTGCTCTAACTACCTAGTTTCGATTCTCTGATAAATGGAAGTCTCCCAAAAATTGAAGTCTCCGCCGACAATTGTCTCCCAAAAATGGAAGTCTCCGCCGAGCTAAAGTGGCGCCACCAACGAAGCATTGTTGCACAAAAAAATTTTGTCCATGATAGTACTATAGTTTTCATATACAATGGTTGTAATAAAACTATTAGAAGAAAAAGTATTTGAAATAAAAAGCGTTTAATTTTGTGAATTTATTGCAATATCAGTTTTTTTGGAACCGTTTTAGATTCCATTTGGTTTCGGTTCTCCGAGTATGGTGAATTGAAAAACACTCTCTGTCACAATACATTCACATAATGGCTCCGTGGTGATTCTAATTTCCATACTAATTTGAGCCGCAAAACGCAGTTTTTCGATCCGTATTTGGATCCGAATGCGAAGTTGTCCATACGTAGCTTGATACGCTTTCGGACCGAAAACGAGCTGGCTTGCTTGAAGGGATGGACCTGTTAGAATTTACTTTGCGGAATGAACTGGAATGATTCCGGCAGAAGATATGGTTCCTGGAACTATACAGGTCCGGAACTACCAATCTCTACTAAATATTAATAAAACCTACCATTCATAATTTATACGAATATATCTACCTACCTATGTATGTAGATATATTTTCTTTTCCCGCAAAGAAATATGCTCAAAATCTTGCACTTGCAACAAATTTCACGGCAAATAAGAAATCTTTGCAAGACAATTTAATATAAAAACTACCCTCAATAACATAGGATTGCATTTATACCTACAAATATACTTACACAACATGAACATATTTTTCTTTCCCGCATTAAAATCAACCTACCCTTGATAATATAAGAACGTATACCTCCACGCATTATTCTTTCCCGCAAAAAAAAAAACTGTATTCCTTCAAGGTTGATGACAACGACGACGCATAAAGCTAACTTACATGTATGTTTGTCCACTTCTCTTCTCGCATATAGCATAATCAGTAATTTAAGCAAAAAAAATAACGTTGCATCGCACATTCAATCAAAGAGGATACGAACATTTTTTTGCCATTCTCTTCACCTTTTTCTCATCATTGACGTTTAACAAAACCTTCGATTGGTAATCTCGCTTACTCCATTTGATTCTTACCAGAATCGAACAAAATACACTCCTCTTGCTCTAACTACCTAGTTTCGATTCTCTGATAAATGGAAGTCTCCCAAAAATTGAAGTCTCCGCCGACAATTGTCTCCCAAAAATGGAAGTCTCCGCCGAGCTAAAGTGGCGCCACCAACGAAGCATTGTTGCACAAAAAAATTTTGTCCATGATAGTACTATAGTTTTCATATACAATGGTTGTAATAAAACTATTAGAAGAAAAAGTATTTGAAATAAAAAGCGTTTAATCTTGTGAATTTATTACAATTTCAGTTTGAATAAAAGAAATAAGTTTTATTTGCAAACCCCTAGTAAATAAAATTAAAGGTAGCTAAATAAATCAATTTGAAATTGTTACAAAAATATATAACATTTGTTTAAGTAATAAGTCGCAAGATAGCGCAATATTTAATAGTGTCAAATGTCGAAAATACAGGTTTAAATGTTACCTACAAAAATTGACTTAACACGTTTTTTTCCTATGATTCACCACTTCTGAGAAAGAGCGATTCTAAAAATTACTAAAGTTGTATTCTACTTAATAAACACACGTTTCCACACCACCTATGAGGTATTGTATTTGGAGCATTTTTTTAACGTAGTTTCCCCGGTAGACCTACTCCCGAACTATTTTAATGAAGATTTTTTGAATTTCAGGTCTCTTTATTCAACTTCTTCATCTTCTTCTTCGCTTCCTCCATCTTTTTCTTCTTCTTCTTCATCTTCCTAAGTCGACTTAAATTGGTGTTCATCATCAATTGTTTTGTCGTTGATGAAAGTTGTTTCGTCTTCTTCTGTTGGAGGTTCATTCATTTGAACACGACTGGCCTTAACATCTCTTGCATGCTGGTGAACAAAATAATACTCCTTTTTTGCAGCCGCATTTAGAATTGCACCCTTTCTTGCAGTTGCAAAAAATAGCATTACTGGCTGAACACAATGGAGTGCCGCAACAAGAACTGCTTGCAAGTAGAACAGTTGTCAAACAATGTCGTACGCTCTATTTTCTAATTGCCTACAATGCAGCAGTACAGCTTGATTATTTTTGTTGATAAATTTTAAAATGTATGCCTCTTATTTATTGCTAAATAATTGTTTCACATTCATTCACTATTTTTATAACCAAATACAACGCAAAAACGCTGAAAACGGAAATAATTTTTTTTCCTCGCAGTAGATTGTTTTTTTTTTTTTCTATTGAGAATGTGAAAGCGTGCAGCAAAAGTTAAAAGTTAAAAGTTGAACAACTTGTGCAATGAATGATGCAATAGCAGCTGCGTCGCATTATGTTCGCAACATTGAATTTGTGTGTATTAAATATTTTGACAAAAAACTGCAGCACCGATTGCACATGCGGCTACGTCTTCATTGTGTTTTCTGGTTTCGGTTGAAGTAGAGAGTGGATTGGTTCCAATGCACTTCTAACCCCATTCTTCTGGGTCCAGTTGCTTACCAAGCCATAGTTGAACCTGGTAATACACTCGATTAAAATGTTGGTGAGCAGAAGCCGCGGTTGGAGGAAGATAAGCTAGTTGAACGCGTTTTCTATTACGTATATGTTTTGTAAAAGATAAGTCACGTAACTTATCTATGCAAGCAACTTTTTTTGGAGCTCCATATATTGAAAGAAGAAATCAAATTCCGTTGGTGATTAGAGTTTCTGGAGTTGAGTTCATATCTTCAAAAACTTCTGCACATGCAATTAAATCTTGTTTTTCAAACAATTTAAAAACTGTTGTTTTGCCCCTCCGGAATAATGCTGTTGTTGACTCACAGCCAGTCATAGCATGTTAAAATAGGATATGATTTTTGCATTTAGGATAAAGCCTAGTACGCTGCTGATGCGAAATGAAATTTGTATATGGTCTCCAAAAAGGCAACGAAATGCTTACGAAAACACAGCGAAAAAATATTTATGGAAACTTTCATAATAATGAAAAAAAATCAAACAAAAAACAATGCTGTAATGAAAGAAACAACATATAAAAACACGAAAAAAACCCAAATCGCCGGCCGAATACTTAAGTGCCCCATAGACCACTTTTTCGGGAAACTGAGTTAAAGATGCAGTTATACTAATTCGAATATTCTCTTTCGTTTGGCGCTATCCCCGTTGCTCTATCTCAATTATTAAAGAAGTTACAGACAGCACTTTTGCTCTATAAACCACAAATTTTTGGGTTATTTTGATGCTTATTTGCCGTATATCCAAAATGTGTACTAGGTGGGACAATTTTTGTAGGAAAGTTTGAAATACAAACGCTTAATGCTTAATTGCCCCACAACCAGGGGAGGTTGGATATAGAGCATTTAAGTACTCAAAATATATTAAAAAAAGTCAGATTTTTGGTGCTTATGTGCATGGCAAAAGTGCAGGCAGCTGGAAAAGTATAAATAAGAAGTAACATTTTCGCCGAATAAATTAATAATGTAAAATCCTTAATTTAAACCCAAAAATACTGTCTTTGTTTTAATTCAATATTTATTGATTATTTACCAACGTTTCAATTCTGGTTTGGATCTTTTTCAGGGCTGAATAAGTAATAATAATTTTTAATATTGTGAAAACAATAATAAAATAGGTAGAAATGAGGAAAAAAAAATTATTTTAAATAAGAATATTTATATATCTGCAGGTTCACAAACTTTATAAGTGTGTTTAATGTATTCTAAATAAAGTTTTTGTCGATGATAACTAAGCATTTTTTATTTTTTTTTTTTAATAAAATGGATAAAAACAAAGAAGGTAAAATAGAAATTTAATTAAAAAAAAGGTGACAAAAATACCAAAACTTACTCCTACGAATGTTGAAGTATTTTTAAACCCAACTCCGAATAAAATTGAATCTATTTTTCTAGGAAATTTTATGGACCAAAGTTCATTTTCAGTATTTTTCATAATTAAGTGTTAAAATGCTCTATCATTTTCGTACGTTTCTTATCGACTTAAATATAATCCAATCTGGTATAGAGGAAGGCACAGCCACTTAATTAATATTACTTTTTGTTTTATGTTTTTAGCGCTTAAAGTAAAATTATAAAAATTAATAATGCCAGAAATTTAGAATTTTTTTATTATTTTTGATTTCCGAATGTCCAGTGCATAAAAGTCCTATATCCATATAAAATTTGAAGTTTGGTTTTCATAGATTTCGTATTCGTATGGAAGAGGGTTCTATATCCGTTTTCGACTTTTTTCAAACTTTATTTTTTTTTAAATAACCGTAACGTTTTTTGACATCAGGACTTCAAAATACAAAAAAGGATTTCTCAATTAATATATATAAAAATTCAAAAGTCGAAATTGTCAAGTAAAAAATAACGGAATTATTTTTCAAACCTTAAAATTCGTTTTCTGAGGAATAATTTTTTTGTATATGGGGCACTTAAGTATTCAGCCGGCGAAATGTCATTTTTCGCACACAATTAATTGTACGGGCAGTTAATTCTGTGCGAAAAGAGAGTGGAGACTTGTGAAAACAATTCGGTATAATCATTTATTTCGCTGGTCAAACAGTGTACCACATAACGAAATTTTTCGTTTATGCTTTCGTCATTTTTGTATGGGATTTTTCGTTTCGCATCAGCAGCGTACTAGCCTTTAGTTGATAAACTCCTATTTGAAAATATTTCCGATGCTTTTTGAGACCTGCCAGGTTTTAAAAAATAAATCATTTTTTCCATTGGAGTTCGGGCGGTAAGTAATACCAAAAGATCAACATCTTCACCAACTATAACATTTACATCAGTTGGATATCAGACCTGTATAATTTAAGCTTAAGGCCTAATACGCTTCTGATGCGAAACGAAATTTTCCTGCGGTCTCCAAAAAGACAACTAAATGCTTACGAAAACGCAGCGGAAAAATATTCATGGAGAGTTTAAATAAATTGCAAATAAATAAAACGAAATTTAACGAAAAAGCAAACAAAAACAGTGCTGTATGAAAGAAACAACAACTAAAATACGAACAAACCCAAATGTCATTTTTCCGCACACAATTAATGGTCCGGGCAATTAATTCATTGCGAAAAGAGAGTGGAGACTTGTCAACACAATCTGGTATAATGATCAATTTCTCTGGTCGAACAGCGTACCAAGGAACGAAAAGCACAACGAAATTTTTCGTTTATGATTTCGTCATTTCATTTTTGTATGGGATTTTTCGTTTCGCATCAGCAGCGCCAGCGTACTAGGCTTAAGTACAATTCCTTGGTACTTAAAATTTTTAAGTACAAGTAGCGAGGAATTGTACTTGTACTTAAAAATTTTAAGTACCAAGGAATTGTACTTAAGTAGTTATTAAGTCACAATATATTTAATTATCTTACAGCTCTGCTCAGAAGTATATACCGAATTGCAAAATGTTGACAAAATTAAGAAAGCCAATAACGAGATATTCGGGAATATCTCAAAACAAGTAAGAAACCGATAATTTGCAAAAAAAAAACTCAAACACCACGTTTGCAATGTTATAAAAACTGTTTTAGGGTATACGAAGTTTTAATAAAACCATTACAGCCGTTTTTTTAGAAAAATTGATAAAACCGAAATTTTTGTATGACCGTTCTATCCAGATTAGCTAAAACAAAAAATTGAATCTCAGTCCTATGGAATAATATAGAATGTCTCACACCAAATTTGAACCAAATCCACCGATTCGCTTATGCTCTAGCTCGATATAAATCGGGACTCACAGACAAACAAACCAACGGACGCCTTTTGTCCAAAATCAGTTTTTAGACTTCTACATTATCGTAATGTTAGTTTTGATTAAAGCCTCGAATTTTTGTTTGACAAAAAAAAACAATAATTGCCCTATATAGCAAGTAAACGTGGAAAGTCGGGACAAAATTGGGACATTTTGCAAATAAGGACAGGGTTAAAATATCGGGACTGTCCCGCCAAAATCGGGACGTCTGGTAGCCCTACCATCACGCACAAAAACTAATCTGTCACTGTACAAGAATTTCACATTTGACAGGTCATCCTCAGAAAATTACATGATGAAAGTATATTTTTATTTTCAACAAATTTGATTTTTGTATGGAAAAATACCATGCAATATCAATTAAAAAGTATTCTACGATAATGCATTTACCTCACAAACATCACTCTAAATTACTTTTTGTAGAATATGTGCCAAAACTTACGTATAAAATGAAAACTTTTTGCTCCTTATTATAGGTGTTTTTACAGGATTAAACGCAGCACCGCATGTTTTTTATATTTTTTTAATAAAATATATCAACTGTTTCCAATAATCACTTGTATTTCTAATTTTTATTAAGTTTTAAAGTTTTTTTTTTCGTTATTTTACAATCTCAAAATCTTAACACACTTTCTTTCAGCTAGGCAAAATGACAGGTAATTTTCAGATTTTTTTTTAAATTTTATTTTAATGCTTCACTCACGTACACTGTATATGTGACAAAAGCCTCTTCCTCTGTTTCTTATTCAATGGCTAAACATGACATATGATCTGACGTTTGATCATAAATCTTGTTCTTGGAAAAAGTTAAAGTTGTTTAGTGTATAAAAAGAAAAACGAATAAAATAAATACAAACCAAATAAGCACTAATCATAATCGAAACATGACGAACATAATCGAAACATGACGAACTTCAAAACGGTTATGACTGTGCATGTGCAACCACCTGTCACCAGGAATCAGGAAGCATTAATACCTGCATGGTTGAGTAGGTATGCTATTGCCCCTAGGGAAAGTTCTTGTGTGACATTATTTATTTTGTTTTAAAAGTGTCAGCCAGAACAGACTCTAGTGGCAATCAGTACCACCTATTACTTATGTATTAGTTATTTATATTTTCTATTCTTTTTTATGTTGCAGATTCTTTTGCTTCTCGTCTAGCCGTTCGGATTCGGCATAAAATTGTAGGTCCTTTCCATTCCTGTCGATAGGCGCACTCAGGAATGGTTGCGAGTTGTTAGTCACTAGGCCCTGGTTCTTCATGAGCCGTTGTGCCACCCGATTTATTTTTTTTCTATTTTTTTTTTTACTACTTAATCATACATTTAACAAGAATCGACAAATAGTTTTAATTACGCGTTAGAAAATACTTTACATTTGAGGTTTTTTACACGTGGGAACCACTTTGCGACGCCCGTGCAACAACGATGGGATTCCAAGAAGGAGACCTGGTGTGGTTTTACAATCCTCTCCGACAAAAGGCACTGTCACCAAAACTTCAACAAAACTGGGAAGGCCCATATACCGTTGTGGAGCGAATCAATGATGTGGTTTACCGCATTCAGAGAGGAGTAAGGGAAAAGCTTAAAGTATTTCACTGCGACCGTTTACATCGTTATAACGGTGGGGACGGGAATAATGGATTTAATCGGGACGGTCAATCCTAAGAGGGGGGCAATGTGGTGAATATTATGTTATGCAGTTATGCAGACAACGACATCATTTATTAGTACAAGTTTGCGCGCCATCTTTGAATGAAATAAATAACTAAATCCACGGTTGGTGCCCAGAAATTGTACGAAACCTTTTGGAAAAGAACCATCTAGCTGATTGCAGAACCCTTGAAAATTCTAGAAAACTTTATTTCGGATATAAATACAGGGCTTTGTATATATAAACTATAGTACTATCATGGTGAATGTCGAATGGACTGCCATCTTCAGATCGATTGTGAAAGAATCTGATCGAATTTCACAATGGAGAGAATTGAGTTTTGTGGAGAATTTCTAGTAAGAATAAGAAAGGAATACTATTATTTATAATAGTTAGAGTGAAATAGGTAGAATGAATGTTTTTTGTTAGGTTTACATTTTTTTGTCGATTACTTTGCTATGCAAAGGTGCAGAGAATTAAAAAGTGTGAAAAAAATTTGGGAATTCTCCTTGGTTTCTTGGGTCTTGTGCAGTTAAAGAGGAAGGGGTGCTTTATTTTTACAACTTGTGTGCAATGCAAGAAGACAATCGTGACGTCGCGTCGGCCGGCGGCGGCATGAAGGTCAAGGCATAGGTAGATTGTTTTTTTTTTTGATTTCTAGATATTTATGTATGTAGGTCTGTTGGCAAGAATATCAGTGATGCAATAATTCATGAGTTTCATGGCGATGATGTTTTTTGATGAGTATGGCTCATGGTAGGTAGTAAGGTTTGTCGCTTTTTTATTTTAACCTAGAAAGATAGGTATGTTTGTAAATAATTTGTATTAATATCTAGGTAGGTACTAGGTACATGTAAGAAGGTACGTACCTTATTTTTATGTGAATGTTAATTTATTTATATTATAGATATAAATGAAAGAATACAAATTGCAACAGCTTAAACTAGAAGTATTAAAAATAGGTAGGTATCTATATACTAACATTTATATAATAGCTAATTTTATTCAGGGTTGCACTACGAGCGGAATTTTTGAAATTCGCACATTTAATAGGGTAAAACTGAATCAAAGTCAAAAAACTAACTTCTAAACGCGACTTCGTAGAAACTTGATTTTTTTATTTAAAAGATATTGAAAAATTAGGCAACAAAATATGCACAACTTTTTTTTTATTAAAAATCTACAAACCGAGATATACCCGGTTTTAAAACTGAAAATTGATAAATAGTCGTTTCGAAAAGTACTTAGTAGTTATATGGCGGTACATTTTTTATTTTTTTTTATTTTTACATATTTTTATAGGGGATGAACAAAAAAATTATCCATGTTTAAGCAATTTTTGACAGGATTTTTTTTTTGCATACCCAAAATGATTTTTGAAAAAGCGTAAATTTAACGGGTAGTTGGAAAAATCTAAAATTTTAAAATCTTATAGATATATTTGATAGCAATTAAATGGTAAAAATGTTATCTTTCTAACTTATCATTTGACAGATTTATTTAAGAAACATTTAATTTATTTAAGGTAAACATTTTGAATATACTAATGAATTATAGCTTTATGTTCCAGGAATTTGTATATAAAAATTATATTTCTATTGTACCATTGAGCTGATAAATTAACAATATATAATTTGTACACATATTACTTAATACCATGTGAGTGTAGTCATGGATTGATTTAGTTTTTTCATATAATTAATCCCAATAAAATAACCATTAATTTGATACCTCATTTTGTAATCTGTACCTCCTATATTAGTGTCACAATTGATCTTTTAAAATTCATAAAAATTAAAATAAAATCCATAGAAATGCTTTGCTTTGTTCATTGTCAACAATCGTCAACCAGTACAAAGCAACGTTATCTCACATCTATTTTTTTTAAATTTTTTTAATATAAAAAATCATAACCATATACAAATCATAAATTACAAAAAATCTACACTTAGACAACTTTAGAGGCTTAAAAATTGAGTAATACTTAATAGTTCATAATAAATGATACATGAATTAAAGATAGAAATTTATAAATATATAAATAATAAATTTCTTTGTTAAAATGTTTGCAAAATCTTAAACAATTCATACTAAAAATGGGATTTAGTGAAAAATCAATTCGATTTTTGGTACTTTAAATGCAAACGTTAATAAAAAATTGTAGTAGCTCGTAGCGTAATGGTTAGTGCGTTCAACTGTCACGCTGGAGGTCTGGGTTCGCTTCCCAGCCTCGTCCACCTAAAAACTATAAAGTTTTTTTCAGGGCTACTGCCTCTTGCGAGGAATTGACAAATTCTCCAAGAGTATCACTTGCCACGAATAAGTGCTTCTCGTCTAGCCGTTCAGATTCGGCATACAATTGTAGGTCCCTTCCATTCCTGTCGATAGGCGCACACAGGAATGGTTGCGAGTTGTTAGTCACTAAGGCCCTGGTTCTTCATGAGCCGTTGTGTCACTCGATTTATTTATTTTTTGTAATACAAAATTGATACATTTTGAAAAACAAAACCAACACACTAATTGCTCTAATCCTCTTCTAAAATATTGCTTATAAATTTTAAGTGATTATTGCAACAAAAGCCACTCTAAATTAGTTTTATTGATTTACTTACCAAAAAAAATGCAAAGTGGATCATGCTTTTTCAAGGAATTCTATTTTTATATTGTCAACACGCCCATCAAATGTTTTCAAATTTAAAAATTATAAATTTTGAAAATCTAATAAAAAAGATCAAATCCAGAATTTTGTCCATTTGTCGGCATAAAATTGGTTATAAATCAAAAAGTACTTATCCGAATTTAAAAATTTAGATGTCTATAGAAAGGTTATATATTATCAGCATTTAAATACATATAACTACATATAAAATATTTAGATGATTATACAATTTTTAGTGCTAATACGCCTGGACTAGCCTGGAATAGCTTTATTTGGGCTAAATTATAGTTATTATTATAACTATTTTTCTGCCAATTTTCACAACTTAAACTTGACGATAATCAACAGGTTACTGAAATGATTATTTAGCCGGATTCTTCTTAGTTTAATGTGAAAGTTGCTTCATTAATTTGTTCATATCTTGAAAAGTAAAAGTCTTAGATCATACGGTTACAAGAGCATTAAGTTTTGAAAACAAAAATTATGCTTGATTACATAAAATTTTGAAAAAAATTAGCTTGAAATTTTTTTTAATTTTTTTTTTTTTCAAAATTTTGACTTTGAAAATTTATTTTTCAAAAACTATTCACTCGAACAACTTAATTTAAAAATTATATTATAGACTTTTGACTTTTGGCTTTTCAATATGCTATAGCGTCACTCTGTAAGTGTTACCGTTATTTTTTAATATATTTTTTCTGTTTTAAGTGATTTTTTTTGGAAATTGCCCCTCCCGCCTAAACGGAGGAAAATAGACCCCCCTCCCATACGAATTTTGTCTTGTCTAAGTCCAACCTACACGCTCTAGCCTTTTATGACCCTTTATGCAAATCACCCTGTATACACGTACTAAATCCCTACCCAAAAAAATAATTTTGGAAGAAAAAAGTACTTTCATAAGTTTCGATTTTCTCTAAAACTGAACTATATACCAGCTCCTGGTTCTTAGCGTTTGACTAAAAACTAATTACAGCAATCTTTTTTGGAACAAAGAATATTACGTAAAATTCAGAAGTAAAAAATGCAAATAAATTTTGATTTAAAATTTTTTTTTTCTAAATTTTGACTTTGGAAAATTTTGTTTCAAAAACTATTCATTGAACATTTTTATTTTGAAAACAATTTGAAAAAAATAGACTGAAAAAAGCTATCGCATAATATTGTAAGTAATATCGTTGATTTTTAATAATTTTTAATGCATTTAAAGCAAATGTTTTATAGAATTGCCCCTCCCCCACAAACGGAGGGAGATAGAAATTTGTATGCTTTAAACATTAAAAAAAACACTAACTAATTAAAATTATTATAAATTTCTAAAATTGTATTCCTTTTAGAAATTTATAAAAAAAGGTTACGAAAATAGGAACAATTTATAATTATTATTATTGTGTAAGGTATGCAAAAATTCATATTTAAGTTTTTCAAATTTATTTTACACTTAAATTTCAAAAAAAGGAATAAATTCCTAACGAAAAAAGTTATTGGTAGGAGGGTATCTACAGGTAGGTACCTACCTGTCTACATTAAAACATTTATTTTGTAAACTACCTGGAATCAAAAAATCTGAAATAAAAATTAAAATAGGTAAGTAGATAGGTACCTACCTGTTGGCACGTTTTGCAATTGGTTGATTTGAAAAAAATTAATAACACTGGCTGAAATTCAACCACCACATTGACAGACTCTAGTGTCAAACAATTAAATCATATCTACCTATGTGGGTTAGGTAGATACCTATACCTACATGCCTGCTTGTATGATAAATTGTGAATTAAAAGTAGGTAAACAAATACAACCTACCTACCACCAAGCAATTACCTACCTCAACATTGCATAGAAATTCTCCCTTTTTTGATAACTTTTTTTCATACCTTCCTACATATAGTTATGCATTATGTATGGACCTACCTATATTTGTCGGCATAATAAATTGTGAATTTCTTCAAAACATTTCAAGTCAAACTCAAATTATGTAAACAACCTAAATATTAGAGTTGCGCAAAACAGTTCCAAAAGCGGAACGGACATGGAACGATTCTTTTACTCATGGGAACAAGTTCCTGGAAACAGTTCCGCGGAACGATTAAATTTTTCCAAATTTCCCATTAATTCGTTCTGTCATGCATACATGGTTGCGTGGCTTTCGCGTCTTTTATGTTTATAGTTCCTACTTTATAGTTCCTTTGCTGTTTTAGTTCCATTTTCCATATCAAGTTCCAAGGTTTTAAGTTCCAAACAAGAAGTAGGTTCTTTTCATTTGTCGTTCTTTTTCGAATCAGAATGGTGAATGGGGTAAAGAATATTTTATTATTCGGTCAATCCGAATTGGGAAACTGCAGCAATAATACGGTAAGTTTAAAAAAAAATGTTTTAATAAAAAAGAGTCACTAATATTTTTTTTATTTCTAGTGAATATGAAATCAATTTAGATTTTAGAAAGTGCCAATTCAGCTGAAAGGAGAATAAGCGAAAAAAACAACCAGATACAAATGAAAAATTTCACTCAACGATTATACAGCAAAAGGTGTAGTCCTTCGTATTAGATAAAGTATGTTATTACAATATCTATGAGTTTAAATTGAACCTATAATGCGTATTATGGTTTCCCATAGGATCGTCCACCTCCAGTTCCTCCATCGTCGTGGGCATTTAATTGTCGGACACATTGGGCAAAGCTTCCACGTTCCATTTCAGTGCATGGTGGGCTCCTGTTAAATATAGATAAAGGTTAAGGATTATATTCATTTGAACCATATTTAGTACTCTTTTGGATTGCAAACAAATTTTTAAGATTGTAAATAATTTATTTTAAAAATGAATTCACTTTTTAATACACATTCCTAATCGTACATATGTACATAAATTAATTTTCTACTTTTCGCTGTTGAGCAATTTAATTTAATTATCAAGAAAAAATCATACAAAATACTTGTAAGTGCTAGATATAAAACGCTGTTATTTCAAAACCATTATCTTAATTTGGTGGATTGAAACGATCCTGAGTCTTAATTTAAGTACTCGTATTGATCATTATAATCATTTTTAATACAGATAAATATTAAAAAAAAAATTCATATTATACTCCTTTGAAAAATTTCAGTCAATTTTATTTAAATGTGTCCCATATGAAATTTTGTTGAAATAATTCTCTATATTAAAAGAACCCGAATGAATAACATCTAACTTGTGTGTGGCTTGTGAAAATGCTAGTTGTCCAAATGCAATTGTAAAATTAGTAAAAACCTTCATTTGGATGGGCACGAGCAGGTGACCTCGGTGGTGCAATGCGTAGTGCAGCGGCCTCCGATGTAGCTTGGTCTAGGTTCAAATACAGTTGACGGCAAAATAGTTTATAAATTAAAATTGGAACTATAGACTAAGCACCACTAAAGGAATCTGATGATTGGTGTGGCAGCCATGAAATTGCAATAATTCCAGCCTATATAATACTCGGTGATAGCCAACACAAGTGGTTGTTGTTCATTCAAAACCTTAAAATAGTTTAGTTTAGTTTCCTCTTAAGATTAGTTGTTGCGATAGTACTGGTATAGTGGATCAAGAATAAAAGTATACATAATTTGTGATCTAAAAAAGTAATGTATGTAGTTATACCCAAATACAAGCTATTTTGAAAATATATAAAATGTGTAAAAAGTCATACAAACATAAAAATCTGTGAAATTATTATATTATCAATAAAATAAAGTAGAAACTAAAACAAAGTAATTTCATTTGTTTCGAAACACTTAAAAAAGTTAAATGAATATGAAGCTAAAAGGCGTTGAAACAATTAGGAACAGTTTCATCATATACACAAATCCGATTTTTCCAGTTTCTTAAGAGATGAGGATAAACTCGCACTTCTTTTGGAAGGTAAAACATAGAAATTACACCCATTTAGAGTTGCGCAAAACAGTTCCAAAAGCGGAACGGACATGGAACGATTCTTTTACTCATGGGAACTAGTTCCTGGAAACAGTTCCGCGGAACGATTAAGATTTTCCAAATTTCCCATTAATTCGTTCTGTCATGCATACATGGTTGCGTGGCTTTCGTGTCTTTTATGTTTATAGTTCCTACTTCATAGTTCCTTTGCTGTTTTAGTTCCATTTTCCATATCAAGTTCCAAGGTTTTAAGTTCCAAACAAGAAGTAGGTTCTTTTAATTTGTCGTTCTTTTTAGAACCAGAATGGGGTAAAGAATATTTTATTATTCAATTCAAACTGAATATTTTTTTTAATGTTTTGATGTTGGGAATATAAGACAAAAATTATGTCAAATTCAGGAAAGTTAGCTTAAGCTGAAAATTGTTACAGAACTTTTATTCAGCACCAAAAATGGGCTGTCGAAATTTACCGTCAATTAATAGGTACAAACATTTTTGATGATTTTTTTTGTAAAAAGAATTAACTTTTTTACAAAAAAAAAATTAGCTCTTTTACAAAAAAAATTACTTTTTTACAAAAAAAAATTAACTTTTTTACAAAAAAAAAATTAACAGTTTTACAAAAAAAAACTTAACATTTTTACAAAAAAATTAACTTTTTTAAAAAAAAAACAATATCTATTATATGGTATATAAAATTACATATTTGTGATCTAGGGAGTGTCACCTTTCCATCGATGTATCGCACGGTACGGAAAATGAAGTTTTATCTTTAAACTCATTTTTCGGCCAAACTATACTCCCTAGACCCTCAAAAGTTGACACCTTTTTTCTCTTAACGCGTTTTCCGACTAAATCAAGCATCTTAGAGGGTTAAAAATTGCATATTCGTAATCTTGGGAGTGCCAACATTCAATCGATGTGTATTTTACACACCACACATCATTATATATTTATATTTGCAGAAATAACTATCAGAAAACGCTTTCATAGTGTAGGGCACCGAAAAATGCTTCATGAAATTTGCACTCTTGAAAGTAAAGAGTCGCGTTCAAAAAGTCGCGTTTCAAAATCAAAATTTGCGAATCGGTTTCTGAAAGCATTTTCCTTTCATAGTGCGACGGGACCTTAATAAAAGTTTTTTCTTCAATACAAAAACTTGTTTTGTGTTGAACTAGTAGGTTGCAGGTTGCCAAAGGTGCCCGTCAAACATGTTATACTAATATGTAAATATGTACATAATAATTTAGTTGTCAAACGTCAACCTTCACTTTCCATAAAAAGTTACTTCTAGAGATGTGGCAACTCCAATAGTTTACGCAATTTAGGCGTATTTAAGGCCTATCTTCTGACATATTGCCTGTATTTTTTTCATTTTTCCAATATATGCCTATTCAAGGCCAACCTTCCGACAAAACACAAAATTATATATAATTTATAGTAAAAAATATAAATCATAATTGAATTATTCTCATCACTTTTTAATGTTTAAGCAGGTAAGAAAAGATATTTATTTTTACATGAAAATGTTTTTTTTTTTTTTTCAAAAATTTTCCGCCAAGAGTTATCTTAAGGCTGAAAATTGTTTCAAACATTTGATTCATCATGAAAAAGTTGATAGAAACATTTGAAAAAAAAAAGAATCAACTATGAGTGAAATACGAAATATAAACGAATGCGAGGAAATGGGAAAGAATCCACTGAAAGATGACTATTGTGTGTGTGCTAATTTCATAATGTTATGTTTTATTTATCAACAATGCAATGATTGGTTGCATGAGGATTATGTCCAGGAGCGATTGTCAACACAAGATCAGTTTCTGCAGCACTAAATGGTTTAGGTTGAAGCTTTGATGCTGGGAAATACAAAGAAAGCGGCTACATATTATTTTACCTTGTTTATTTACAAACTTACTGTTTAATGTTCATACTGTGTAATTTTTGTAATTAAATAATAAGATATACAAAATTATTTAATGAAGATTATTTTGTTTCTCTCAGAACTTCAGAGTGCCTTCAAATTCAAATAAGTTTTAGGTGAAGCTAGTACTAGAAGCTAGGACAATCCAGAGTTTATTGACGAGTTACAATTTGTCATACTGATGAATTTAAATTAAAAAACATGATAACAGAAATTTAAATAAATAGTCTCCACTATAGTGTGCTTCAGAAATTAAGTCTTGTTGCTGATTCGCAAAACAATTTATCTTATTTAAATCCGAACATTTATCGCCATGTGAAAACATTTAAGAAGAAAATGAAGGATTTCATGGAGTTAGTATTATGCTAAAAACTTAAAAGAGGCTTCTTGTGATTTAACTTTAGTAAAATATGGAGGTAGATCGATACTAAACTGGTTTAAAATTAGCAAATTTCTCTTTTTAACCTAAGGTATACCTACTATCTCGATATCGAAAAAAAACTAATTTTTGATATCTTAAAAATCTTGAACGAAGAAATCTCGAATAATCACAAAAGATTTAGCGTGAATTGTAACCATTGACTTAAAAATTAATACGAACTCTAGATTTTTGCATTTGAGATTTTCTTTTTCTAGATTTCCGTAGTTCGAGATTTTTTTTTCAAGATTTTTCAATTAAATTATAGATTTTATTTTTTCGATTTTTAGTTCCGAGATTTTTATTTTGGAGATTTTCCCTTTCTAAATTATTGGTTTATTGATTATGACCAGAACTGGAATTTTAATTAATTTTTAAGAATAATCCATCCACTTTCAACAAATAGGTAGGTAGCAATCCAAATCCAACAAATAGGTAACAAACAATCCAACAAATAGCCAAGTAGGTAACAAATTATAATTTAATTTCAACAGAATAATAAAACAATAAAAAAGGTTTATAGCAGGTCGCAGCGTAGCGTTAACGTAGGTCAGGTATGATCAGGTTCAATTTCAAATAAAATTTAAAAAGTAAAAACACAAGCAATATTTATTCCAATTCTCTATTGAAATACAGAATAAAAACAAAATGAAAAAAATATGTTGTACAAGTATTAAGTATATATGGATATCGATATCCCCTTTTCTTTCCCTCCTGTTAGTTCCATGTTTGTTTATAAAGTTCCTAGTTCCATATTTATTCATATTCAATGGAACTCTATAAACAAACTTTGAAGTTGGAACTATTAATAGGTCCGATCCTTTACTTTGTGCACAGAAAATCACAAACTGTCAGATCTTGGAGAGCAACGTTGAAATATTCTCAAAACTATCAAAACTGTGCAAAAGTACGGGAACGCAAATTCAACCAAATTCCGTATTACCTAATGTGATGGACAAGTACGGCACGATGTTTGGCTTTCGTTCTTTTGCTCTCAAAATGACATTTTGCTGTGCTGTGATTTTCAGTCCGAAGAAATTTCTCGGACTGAAAATTACAAGTAGGGGAAATTATTTACTCTCTCGTGAGCTTTTTTTTTGTCAAAAACTGTCAAATTATTGAGTACGGGAACGGCTTTGGACTGAAAATCACACAATTGCACAGAAAATCACAGAAATTTAAAGTAAAGGAACGGACCTAAAAACAGAAAAAAAAAAAAGAAATGAAAAGGGGACTATAGACACACAACGACACAACACAACAATACAACATTAAAGCGAGAGTGAACAGAAACTAGATTGACGATGTTTCGCTCACTGTTTCTACCATAAACACCCCTTCAAGCAAGCGAGCTCGTTTTCGGTCCGCAAGCGTATCAAACAACGTATGGACGACTTCGCATTCGGATTCAAATACGGTTCGAAAAACTGCGTTTTGCGGCTCAAATTAGTATGGAAATTAGAATCACCACGAAGCCATTATGTGAATGTATTGTGACAGAGAGAGTTTTTCAATTCACCATACTCGGAGAACCGAAACCAAATGGAATCTAAAACGGTTCCAAAAAAATGAATGAATTGAGGCATACAATCTATTCCAGTTTCTCCATTGCCTACAAAAATAAAACAAACAGAATTTTTTCATTTCAAGAGTTTTTTTTATTTATCATTCATTAAAGGTTTTCTAAAGACTATTTCGCACTAATAAATATGGCATATTTCCACAAATATAAATTTACATTTAATAAATAGAAACTCGCATTGCTGATTGGAAATTTTTAAAAGTTTTAACAAGAAAAAAGAGATAAAAAAGCAATCGTCTTCACCACGCTACCTACAAAACTGAACTAAAAAAAAAAGTGGAAATTAAGGCAAAATGATTGTATACTTCGCCTATACTCTCTCTATTTCTCGATACTTGAAAAAAATACTCTCGATTCTCGTTCTTTTTACATGCGTACACAGAAAATTTGTTATTGTGTGTGAGACACTCATTTTTTTTGGAGTCCCAAATGAACTGAGAAATTGGGTCCGTGATTTTGCTCGAAGGGACACCTCGGCTGTCATCCGATTTGCCTACAAGCTAAAACACGCACACATAGAAAGCTAGGCCAAATTCACCATGCGAGTTTTGCACACATAGACAGTTGGCCTTATTTCACCACCAAAATGGCGAGTATTTAGAAAATATCATGAGAGTGTTCAAAAAGAATAAAGTATGGATGACCGATTTATGAAGTGCTTACCCGACCTTATGAGAGAATGTTTTTGTTGAGATTTATTATTCTAGATTTAGAAAGTGAAGCATAGAACATTTGGATGGTTTACAAATTTCTATTTGATTCTTGGTGTAAATCTCTCGTGACGTGAAACGTTGTAATGCATGTCTTTTGATAATCTGTATGGATCATTTTTGGTAATAAAATATTTATTTATTAATCTACGGATTTGAAAAAATCTCACAGATTACTGAAAATTCAAGAGCCGTGTTTTTTGAGAGAGTGACTAGCAACTCAGGAAAATGTTTACACGCAAAATAATAACAAAACAAATTATTATAGAGAATTTTGTTTGTGTTTTCCGTGTAAAACTTTTACTGAGTGGCTAGTCGCTCTCTTAAAAAACACGGCTAATATAATAAACATATAGGGGAGAAGAGGGAGACTTGATCCCTTTTGCAGTTTTTGTATCATAACTTTTTATTTAGGTTTTGTAGAAGCCCGTTTCGTATGTTAAAATAAAGACACATTTATTAGCTTCCAGTTTTGCATAGAAAAAGCATATATTAAAAGTGATGTTTTAAAAAAATTGAAAGGAGTCAATAGGATAAAGTCTCCCCAAACTATGGGAGACTTGATCCGTAGGTCGAATGGGTATACAGTATACACGTTTTGAATTGAAAGCCAAATAAAAATTATGATCATTTTTGTAAAAACAATAAAAATCAATATGGGTATTCACGATCCGAAGCAACTGGTCTAGTATCATTGCAAAAGTGTAAAATTCAAAACTGTCCTTGCTCTATAACAACAACACTGCCTTAAATCTTGCAACAGTTTTGCATTTTTGCCATACCTTAGCCCCATTGCAACATGGAGTGTAAAATTTGCCTGGTGTCGTTGTCAGTTTGGAAAAAAATTTTCAATTTTACACTTTTGCAATGATACTTAACCAGTTGCATCAGATCTTGAATACCCCTAATGATTTTCTGTTTTTTTTAGTTTGGTTTTTGTTACATTTTTCTGTTTAATTTTTTTTAACTTCCAATTATGGTATAAAATCTATTTTCCTACAAAAAGTGTTTTGACATTCATTCTCAAATTCAACTTAGTTCACAAGTTATACCGAAAACATTGACAAATTACCAGTGCGATCATTCTATCAGAAATGATTGGGTGAGTTTGGTCGAATTTTGTGTTTTGAGCAAGCCTAAGTTCCAGAAAAACATATTCAAAAATAAAAACCCGTGGTTTCAATTGTTCCTTTCTTCCTCACTTATTCCGGTACATTTAATAGCCTACTAAGCGGCAACTGAACTTCATAAAATTTCAAAAAATTCTTGTGTATCGCAGTTCAGTATTAAGCTCATACAATTTCATACAAATAATGTTTTGTCGCATCTTGAGGTTTACTTCCGCTGAAGTCGAGTGCGGTTTTACTTTTAAATCGTCTCCCAAACCAACGAGAGACCATTCGGCACGGCGAAGAAACATTGTTGTGTTGTGCAAAGAAAGAACACCAACAAAATAAATGCATCTATCGCTCATGTTCCATATAGATAATTCCATGAAAATGATAATAGTTATTTATTTATTCCGTTAAATAATCTTACATTATTTTCAGAAATAATCCATATAGTTTACAAAAAACATGCATCACAACAACAACACGAGATCCAGATCATTATTTCGTATTTTCGTTGTAATGTATGTGTTTTGGTGATCCGTATTGTATATGGATCATTTTTGATAATACGGCTGTAGTCTATATGCGCCCTTTGTTTTTGTATTTTTTGAACACACCCTTTGAGGTGAATGGTGAAATGTCAACAAATTATTGAAAAAAAAAAAAACAATTCGGTCAATTTTATCGCGTTTTCTTTTTTTCTTTAGTAAAAATATAAATATATGTAGTTAATACAAAAATTCGAGTGCGTTTCAGAATTTAATGGTTTTAGTTAAAAAAAACAAAGAAAAGATTTTACTTGAAGCGAAATCACGCATACTATAATCTTTGTCTAATAAATTCCTCGAAGAGGCCAAAGAGTTGGAAAATCTTGACTCCTATCAGTATGTGCGAGGATTGGAAGAATTCATAAAAGCAAAGATACACCTTTTGATGTTCAAAAGGGTAGTTATGTGCATTCAAGAGGACACAAGCGTCCACAGGTTTTTCTCAAAACCCACCGCTGTCTACCAACTCCTACTCTCACCTCCACGTGGTGAACATCGGGTGTCTAGTACCTCAGCTGGAGACGGGGTTTAAATCCCCGTGGAAAGCTGTTGGGGACAGCCAACGAGAGAGGGGGGGGAGGAGTGTTCCCACTAAGGCACTTCTCCTTTCATCGAGGCGGCAGCGGACGAATTCTCTAGATGGAATCAACGGTGGCGTCTACAGTTCCAGTTAGGTTGAACTACTTAGTGAACACCTTATATGGGCTACTACTACATATTTGTAGCTCAGGCCTATAAGGAGCGGTTTATCCGGCTCCCTACCCTTGGAGTTATACGAAGGATCTGGTCCTCCGGGTCGGGGGTTGTGCGTCGGGGTAACTTCCCTACCACGTCAAAAAAAGTTGTTCCGGAACAACAACAAGCCTCGGATATGGATGATTTTAAAGTTGACGACCCCAGCAAACGAAACAAGGACAATGAATTTCGGATCTGCACGTGGAACGTCCTGTCCTTATACAGATCACGTGCAGCCGAACAATTAGTGGAGAACCTGGACAGGCTAAAGGCTGACGTAACAGCCATCCAGGAAGTGCGATGGGATGGAGAGGGCGTACGGAGACTGAAAACGTGTGACATCTACTACGACGGGTGCTTGAAGGAACAGGGTCAGTAGCTCTTTGGTTGTGGTTTTGTGATAAGGGGAAGACTTAGGTAAGAAGTCTTAAGCTTCCGAAGTGTAAGCGAGCGCCTGGTCACAATCCGCATCAAATGCAAATTTAAGAACATTTCGCTGATTTGTGTTCACGCCCCCCATGAAAGGAGAGAAGACTCAACCAAAGAAGCATTCTACGATCTCTTGGAGACAACGTATGATATGTGCCCGAAGTACGACGTGAAGATCATTCTTGGTGACTTCAACGCAAGATTCGGAAAGGAGGGCATCTTTGGTTCGATAGTCGGAGGACACAGCCTACACGACGAAACTTCCGGCAACGGACACAGGCTGGCAGACTTTGCGGCGGGGCGAAATGTCATCATCTCAAGCACCTACTTCCCACACCTCAATATACATAAGGGGACTTGGCGGTCGCGTGATCAAGTAACCGTCAACCAAATCGACCACGTTGCGATAGACGCGAGACATGCTTCCAGTATCTTGGACGTCCGAACGTTCCGAGGGGCCAACATTGACTCGGATCAATACCTGGTGGTAGCTAGACTACGTATGCGGATATCCATGACGCGACAACGCAGAGCAGATGCTGTGAAAAGATTCGATGTCGAGAAGCTTAAATCGCAAGAGACTGCCAGAACTTTTGCAGACCACGTAACTCTTAATCTCTCAGGAGGTCCGCCACCAGCATCAAGTGCAGAGGACCAGTGGGAACACTGTCAACAAGCCATCAGAAGTGCCGCCTCTGATGTGCTGGGTTTCACTAGGCGAATACAACGAAACCCCTGGTTCGATGAAGAGTGCCGGCTAGCGCATGCAGCTAAGGACGAGGCCTACCAGGAAATGCTGCAGACTCGAACAAGAGCTGCTGAGAGAGTGGCCCGGGAGCTCTACGGGCTGAAACGCAAAGAGGAACGCCGACTTCTCAGGAGGAAAAAGAGAGAGCACGAGAAGCGGGCGGTAGAGTCTATTGAGGGTTGTAGCGGTAGGGGAGATGTTCGAAAATTTTATCAGAGGGTGAAGCGATCCACCCAAGGATTCAAGGCTAGAACGGAAGCCTGCCGAGATGAGAGTGGGAATATGGTAGTAGACACACAGTCAGTGCTGAGGATCTGGAAAGAACACTTCTCTAGACTGCTACATGGCGAAGACAGCCAAGATGCCGCTAATAGGCAGAACGCTCTATTCAACTTGGGCGATGATGGCCAAGAGTTCCGTCCACCTGACCTAACCGAAGTTCGGCTGGCGATATCCAAACTTAAGTCGTACAAGGCTGCAGGTGCGGATGGCTTACAAGCCGAACTATTTAAATCAGCGGGAGATGAATTGGCTAGGAGCATACACCAGCTCATCTGCAAAATTTGGTCGGAGGAAAGTATGCCCGATGAATGGAACCTCGGTATAGTGTGCCCCACCCATAAAAAGGGAGATGTTCTGAAATGTACCAACTACAGAGGAATTAGTCTCCTAAACGTCGCTTATAAAATCTTGTCGGCCATCCTGTGTGACCGCTTAAAACCTTTTGTCAACGATCTGATCGGCCCTTATCAGTGCGGTTTTAGGCCAGGCAAGTCAACCGTCGATCAAATGTTCAAACTCCGACAGATTTTAGAAAAATCCCGGGAATTCCAGATCGATACACACCACCTTTTTATCGATTTTAAAGTCGCGTATAATAGCGTGAAAAGGGACGAATTATACAGAGCCATGTCGAGTCTCGGCATCTCTGCCAAACTCGTCCGCTTGTGCAGGATGAAGATGGAGAAATCTCGCTGCTCCGTCAAAATTGGTAAGAACACCACCGATTCCTTTGATGTTAAGAAAGGATTGAGGCAAGGCGACGCGTTATCATGCAACCTATTCAACATCGTTCTTGAAGCCATTGAACGCAACGCACATGTCAACACCAGCGGAACAATCTATCAAAAGTCCGTTCAATTGCTTGCATATGCGGATGACATAGACATTGTCGGCAGAACGAAGCGAGCTGTGGCAGGGGCATTTGCGAGCATTGAATCGGAGGCGGCTAGAATGGGATTGGCGGTTAATGAGGACAAGACGAAGTATATGCTGTCATCGAGAGAGGAATCTCAACATCGTCGACTCGGGCAAAATATCACGATGGACAGATATAACTTCGAAGTTGTCAAGGACTTTGTCTACCTGGGCTCCACTATTACATCGCAGAATGACATCAGTGCAGAGATCAAGCGAAGAATTACTCTTGCCAACTGCTGTTTCTTCGGTCTAAGAAGGCATTTAAGTAGTAAGAACCAAGGAGACTTTAAACAAAACCCTAATCATCCCGGTCCTGCTTTATGGGTCAGAAGCATGGACACTGAAAGATTCGGATAAATATCTGCTAGGGTGCTTTGAGAGGAAGATTCTTCGTGTGATTTTCGGTCCGGTGTCTATCGAAGGAGTATGGAGGAGAAGATTCAACGACGAGCTATACGGGCTATACAGCGACGTTGACCTGGTCAAAAAGCTGAAAATACAGCGGCTGAGATGGCTGGGGCACGTGGAGCGTATGGACAGTAACGCACCTGCCCGACGAGTCTTCGAATCCAACCCCGATGGGGTACGCAGCAGAGGAAGAACCCGTAACAGGTGGCGCAATCAAGTGAATGACGACATCAAAGCACTCGGTGTGCGCAACTGGAAGCGGCTAGCTAGGGACAGAGCTGGCTGGAGGGGCTTGTTAGTTGAGGCCGAAGCCCATCCTGGGCTGTGAGCGCCATCAAAAGTAAAGTAAGTATAGATACACCTTCTATGAATATCTTAATGAATGGAACCTATCCCATTGAATTGAAATTAATTTTCACTATCGAACTTAACGAAGTGATGAAGCCAAAGGATAACCTATTGAAAAATAGAAAGAACGTATAATTCACCATATGGACCTTACAGATTATATTTTTGGTCATTTGGCAGATGAATTGATGTGAAGCGGTGACACAATCAGAACTTCCATAAAGCGTAACTTTTTATAAATGTCTCAATATAGTTTATTTGAGTTAATTCTTATCATGTTTTTTTTAATAGGTTCTTAGCCCTTCATGGAATTTAAAAGAAAACTATCCATTGCACCAGAGAGTCATTAAGGCTGAATATGTATTGTATAATATTAAGGATCATGGTGGTGAGGCAGTTCTTCGTAGGACTATGGCCGATGATAAGCCAGCAGAAGACTTAGAATAATGTGTCTTTAAACAAGCACACATTCTTTTAAACTGTAGTTCAATTCTTTTTTTCTAAATCTAATGACTTGCTTAATTATAGAATAATAGTAACTTTGTATTTTGTACTAATGTTGATTTATTATTCCGTGAATCCCTACTATTAATCTATAATCATAATCACTATACTTTACCTGCTGCTCATTAGAAAAAGGGAACAAAAACAGTACAAGTACCTAAGCCAGCAGAAGACTTAGAATAATGTTTCTTTAAACTAGCACACATTCTTTTAAACTGTAGTTCAATTCTTTTTTTTCTAAATCTAATGCCTAGCTAAATTATAGAATAATAGTAACTTTGTATTTTGTACTAATGTTGATTTATTATTCCGTGAATCCCTACTATTAATCTATAATCATAATCACTATACTTTACCTGCTGCTCATTAGAAAAAGTGAACAAAAAGAGTACAAGTACCTAAATAAAACAAAGCTGACCACAAAAAAAAAAAACAAAATGTGTGAGTACCGGGACTCAAGGAGATGGTGTGTAAACATCAGTGTAGTATATAGTTTATACTATAGCTTACAGTATATAGTAAACTGATGAGGTTGCCAAAGGCGTAAATATGTATTTAATTTTGTTTCTAACCTCACCCTCCACTTTCAAAAAAGGTACTTTTAGAGAATGTGGCAACTCTAAAAATCATACCCAATTTAGACCTTAAAATCATAACGGTTGCACCATGCCTTAAAAAACTGCATTTTCCACAATTATATGATGATGATAATTTTCCCGACACTATTTAACGCACAAACCGTTGGCTTGGTTGGTGTCGTTGGTGTATTACTATACCCAACCACATTACCGACATTTACCACATTATCTCAATTTACTCTATTCAATGCACAAACCATTCGCATCCATTAGTTAAAAATCTAAATAAACAAGATGGTGGCGTATCCGTAATTTTGTCTTTCCTCTTTCAAGTTTACCCATACCGAGAGTTTGTTTTTTCTTAATACCTAGCGCTTAGATGTTTACACATCAAAAACAAAAACAATTGTGTCTTCTGTTTTTGGGCTGGTGAATGTTTGCTTTTCGTGACCTATGGATGCTGGTGTTGCATGTTGGAATATTAGAAGGAAACATCTGTTCGCGTCGAAGCAATGAGACAGATTTTTTCCTCGATGGTTTATGCGGGAATGAAAAATATGTGCATACGTAAGTATAAACATAACGGAATATATTTGTGTATTATCGAGGGTAGGTTATTAGATATTAAATTTTCTTGCAAGATTTCAGTTTGGTGTTACATTTTTTTGCAAGATTTTGAGGATATTATTTGCGTTGAAATGAAAAATTTATTCTACAAGTGGGTAGGTTTATGTTGATATATAGGTATATTTGTTTCTTTTCAGTGGCTGTAACGTAGGAAAGAATATGTATGCAACGTTGAGGTATGCTAGTAGTGGGTGGTGACAAGACATAAACTAGATTTGCTTTAAAATAATCTGGCAAGATATTTAGGTATTTTAATTGAAATTCACTATTACAACTACCTATGAGTCAGCGTGTAGTTATGTATATTTACGCACGGTAGGTCTTGTTGAAAGATTTTCACTTATGGGCCGTGGCATCCGCCCATTTACTTAGGATTGATATCAATTATATAGGGCACTTCCTACAGTCGCAAATTAATGAATTTAAAAAAAGGAAATTGAGAACTTGAGAACTTAATATTCCTTATAGCGACAGTTTTCATTGTTCCAGCCACTTTCATCTGATAAAATAAATCTTCGCAAAAAGAAGTGATATCACACCAATATTCTATCTTTATTTTGTATTTATTAACCAATTTCTTATTTGAACAACCAATACACAAAATTGCAAGTTCTTTTTCAAACAAAAATTTCCATTGTCTCTAAAAAAAGCTTAAGCACTAAGATTATATTCTGAAATAGGTTTATGTGTGTTGTTGTATTGCAAATTTAAGATTATTAAGGAAATTCAATTTTTCCTCTTCGACATCAGTCTCTGGAACTGCATCTTAGCTTTCAAGGAGTCTCTGTTGTTTGTGATATACTCGCGGACAATGGCGTTTTTGTACTCAATACAGAACTGTTAAATGTTGTCTTTATTTCGGACAAGGGCGGACACATTAACAAGTGGTCGGAGGGTAGATAACTAAGATTAAAACAACAAAAACATATCAGCTTGACATCCCAGGCAATGATAGATTATTAACTACTTACACTTGAGTCGTGATCTATAACGTGATCCACACTTTCAAATACTGTAGTCTCGGTAAGACATAAGATTCGATTCACTGGTTCCGGATGCCTAGGAGTTACCTTAGCTTCCAATGGTTGTTGTGTTGTGGCAGCTTCACTTTCGGCAGCCAGTGAAGGTATCACGCCAATCGTGGTGCGCTGGAGCTCAGTGCGTTATCTGTCCAACATGTAGCAAACAAATTCATGGACCTTATGTTGACGACGATATTGAGGAACTACTTTCTAATAACCAAAAATAGATATTCTGGTGATATCTTCTTAGAACCACCGTCACCTGTGCTGAAATTTAGCAAGGCTTTGCGCAGTTGTTCATCGAAATTATCAAAAACACTATACAAATATCTAGCAATGTTGAAAACAGATTGGATTAATGTTTTTTTTTTATTAATATTTAATGAAAAACCGCGAATTATTGTTAAAAATACGACAGCAATTGAGACGCACGTACCGATATCGACATAAAAGCAAAAGTCACCACAGCAAATTGATAAAAAAAAATAGAACTGTCGGACCAATCAAAGTCACCGCGTTAAATTGTTGCTGTAATTCACATCTATTCTTCGACACAAAATAAAATTACAAATACAACAATGTAAACAAATGAGTTTTGGGGGGTAAGACGTACGAAGTATTGGCATCTTTATATTATGTGTTTATGGTTTCTACATTTCAAAAGATGTAGGTACAACAGTCAATGCCAAAAATATTTGCAAAAATTTTTATTGTCATCTTTAAAATTTACCCTTAATTCATGTGTATTATATTATATGAAACAAGAATTAGATGTACATTTTAATAATTATGAACACAAAAATTATATGTTGCAAATAATTTTACTATTGACATGAATTTTTGTTACATTTTAACAATAAAAATGATGCAAATAATTTCGCAATTGACTGTATATTCCTTCGCACATTTCATACTTCTCGTTTTCACTATTCCATTTCGAGTATCCAGTATCCCTTTGCAGAAACACAACAAACTGTTTCTATGCAGTGATGTGTAGGTATTAGTACTAGAGAAAGAGTGAGCAAGAAACTGGGACTATGTGGATGTTTTTTTTTTTCGTTCTTTTAATTTTGTCTGTGTGATGTAGGTTGGAACTATCCCTTCAAGCAAAATCACGGACCCAAATTTCGCGGTTCAATTGGGACTCCAAAAAAAATGAGTTTCTCACACACAATAACAAATTTTCTGTGTACGCATGTAAAAAGAACGAGAATCGAGAGTATTTTTTTCAAGCATCGAGAAATAGAGAGAGTATAGGTGAAGTATACAATCATTTCGCCTTAATTTCCACCACTTTTTTTTCAGTTCAGTTTTGTAGGTAGCGTGGCGAAGAAGGTTGCTTTTTTATCTCTTTTTCTTGTTAAAACTTTTAAAAATTTCCAATCAGAAATGCAAGTTTCTATTTATTAAATGTAAATTTATATTTGTGGAAATATGTCATGTTTATTAGTGCGAAATAGTCTTTAGAAAACCTTTAATGAATGATAAATAAAAAAAACTCTTGAAATGAAAAAATTCTGTTTGTTTTATTTTTGTAGGCAATGGAGAAACTGGAATAGATGGTATGCCTCAATTCATTAATTTTTTTTGGAACCGTTTTAGATTCCATTTGGTTTCGGTTCTCCGAGTATGGTGAATTGAAAAACTCTCTCTGTCACAATACATTCACATAATGGCTCCGTGGTGATTCTAATTTCCATACTAATTTGAGCTGCAAAACGCAGTTTTTCGATCCGTATTTGAATCCGAATGCAAAGTCGTCCATACGTTGCTTGATACGCTTGCGGACCGAAAACGAGCTGGCTTGCTTGAAGGGATGGACCTGTTAGAATTTACTTTGCGGAATGAACTGGAATGATTCCGACAGAAGATATGGTTCCTGGAACTATACAGGTCCGGAACTACCAATCTCTACTAAATATTAATAAAACCTACCATTCATAATTTATACGAATATATCTACCTACCTATGTATGTAGATATATTTTCTTTTCCCGCAAAAAAATATGCTCAAAATCTTGCACTTGCAACAAATTTCACGGCAAATAAGAAATCTTTGCAAGACAATTTAATATAAAAACTACCCTCAATAACATAGGATTGCATTTATACCTACAAATATACTTACACAACATGAACATATTTTTCTTTCCCGCACTACAATCAACCTACCCTTGATAATATAAGAATGTATACCTCCACGCATTAATCTTTCCCGCAAAAAAAAAATATATTCCTTCAAGGTTGATGACAACGACGACGCAAAAAGCTAACTTACATGTATGTATGTCCACTTCTCTTCTCGCATATAGCATAATCAGTAAATTAAGCAAAATCAAAGAGGATACGAATATTTTTCTCATCATTGACGTTTAACAAAACCTTCGATTGGTAATCTCGCTTACTCCATTTGATTCTTACCAGAATCGAACAAAATACACTCCTCTTGCTCTAACTTCCTAGTTTCGATTCTCTGATAAATGGAAGTCTCCCAAAAATTGAAGTCTCCGCCGACAATTGTCTCCCAAAAATGGAAGTCTCCGCCGAGCTAAAGTGGCGCCACCAACGAAGCATTGTTGCACAAAAAAATTTTGTCCATGATAGTACTATAGTTTTCATATACAATGGTTGTAATAAAACTATTAGAAGAAAAAGTATTTGAAATAAAAAGCGTTTAATTTTGTGAATTTATTGCAATATCAGTTTTTTTGGAACCGTTTTAGATTCCATTTGGTTTCGGTTCTCCGAGTATGGTGAATTGAAAAACACTCTCTGTCACAATACATTCACATAATGGCTCCGTGGTGATTCTAATTTCCATACTAATTTGAGCCGCAAAACGCAGTTTTTCGATCCGTATTTGGATCCGAATGCGAAGTTGTCCATACGTAGCTTGATACGCTTTCGGACCGAAAACGAGCTGGCTTGCTTGAAGGGATGGACCTGTTAGAATTTACTTTGCGGAATGAACTGGAATGATTCCGGCAGAAGATATGGTTCCTGGAACTATACAGGTCCGGAACTACCAATCTCTACTAAATATTAATAAAACCTACCATTCATAATTTATACGAATATATCTACCTACCTATGTATGTAGATATATTTTCTTTTCCCGCAAAGAAATATGCTCAAAATCTTGCACTTGCAACAAATTTCACGGCAAATAAGAAATCTTTGCAAGACAATTTAATATAAAAACTACCCTCAATAACATAGGATTGCATTTATACCTACAAATATACTTACACAACATGAACATTTTTTTTCTTTCCCGCATTAAAATCAACCTACCCTTGATAATATAAGAACGTATACCTCCACGCATTATTCTTTCCCGCAAAAAAAAAAACTGTATTCCTTCAAGGTTGATGACAACGACGACGCATAAAGCTAACTTACATGTATGTTTGTCCACTTCTCTTCTCGCATATAGAAATAAAAAGCGTTTAATTTTGTGAATTTATTGCAATTTCAGTTTGAATAAAAGAAATAAGTTTTATTTGCGAACCCTTAGTAAATAAAATTAAAGGTAGCTAAATAAATCAATTTGAAATTGTTACAAAAATATATAACATTTGTTTAAGTAATAAGTCGCAAGATAGCGCAATATTTAAAAGTGTCTAATGTCGAAAATACAGGTTTAAATGTCACCTACAAAAATTGACTTAACACGTTTTTTTCCTATGATTCACCACTTCTGAGAAAGAGCGATTCTAAAAATTACTTAAGTTGTATTCTACTTAATAAACACACGTTTCCACACCACCTATGAGGTATTGTATTTGGAGCATTTTTTTAACGTAGTTTCCCCGGTAGACCTACTCCCGAACTATTTTAATGAAGATTTTTTGAATTTCAGGTCTCTTTACTTCTTCATCTTCTTCTTCGCTTCCTCCATCTTTTTCTTCTTCTTCTTCATCTTCCTAAGTCGACTTAAATTGGTGTTCATCATCAATTGTTTTGTCGTTGATGAAAGTTGTTTCGTCTTTTTCTGTTGGAGGTTCATTCATTTGAACACGACTGGCCTTAACATCTCTTGCATGCTGGTGAACAAAATAATACTCCTTTTTTGCAGCCGCATTTAGAATTGCACCCTTTCTTGCAGTTGCAAAAATAGCATTACTGGCTGAACACAATGGAGTGCCGCAACAAGAACTGCTTGCAAGTAGAACAGTTGTCAAACAATGTCGTACGCTCTATTTTCTAATTGCCCACAATGCAGCAGTACAGCTTGATTATTTTTGTTGATAAATTTTAAAATGTATGCCTCTTATTTATTGCTAAATAATTGTTTCACATTCATTCACTATTTTTATAACCAAATACAACGCAAAAACGCTGAAAACGGAAATAATTTTTTTTCCTCGCAGTAGATTGTTTTTTTTTTCTATTGAGAATGTGAAAGCGTGCAGCAAAAGTTAAAAGTTAAAAGTTGAACAACTTGTGCAATGATGCGATAGCAGCTGCGTCGTTTTATGTTCGCAACATTGAATTTGTGTGTATTAAATATTTTGACAAAAACTGCAGCACCGATTGCACATGCGGCTACGTCTTCATTGTGTTTTCTGGTTTCGGTTGAAGTAGAGAGTGGATTGGTTCCAATGCACTTCTAACCCCATTCTTCTGGGTCCAGTTGCTTACCAAGCCATAGTTGAACCTGGTAATACACTCGATAAAAATGTGGGTGAGCAGAAGCCGCGGTTGGAGGAAGAAAAGCTAGTTGAACGCGTTTTCTATTACGTATATGTTTTGTAAAAGATAAGTCACGTAACTTATCTATGCAAGTAACTTTTTTTGGAGCTCCATATATTGAAAGAAGAAATCAAATTCCGTTGGTGATTAGAGTTTCTGGAGTTGAGTTCATATCTTCAAAAACTTCTGCACATGCAATTAAATCTTGTTTTTCAAACAATTTAAAAACTGTTGTTTTGCCCCTCCGGAATAATGCTGATGTTGACTCACAGCCAGTAATAGCATGTTAAAATAGGATATGATTTTTGCATTTAGGATAAAGCCTAGTACGCTGCTGATGCGAAATGAAATTTGTATATGGTCTCCAAAAAGGCAACGAAATGCTTACGAAAACACAGCGAAAAAATATTTATGGAAACTTTCATAATAATGAAAAAAAATCAAACAAAAAACAATGCTGTAATGAAAGAAACAACATATAAAAACACGAAAAAACCCAAATGTCATTTTTCGCACACAATTAATTGTCCGGGCAGTTAATTCTGTGCGAAAAGAGAGTGGAGACTTGTCAAAACAATTCGGTATAATCATTAATTTCGCTGGTCAAACAATGTACCACATAACGAAATTTTTCGTTTATGCTTTCGTCATTTTTGTATGGAATTTTTCGTTTCGCATCAGCAGCGTACTAGCCTTTAGTTGATAAACTCCTATTTGAAAATATTTCTGATGCTTTTTGAGACCTGCCAGGTGATTTTGATTTTTCCAATTGGAGTTCGGGCGGTAAGTAATACCAACAGATCAACATCTTCACCAACTATAACATTTACATCAGTTGGATATCAGACCTGTATAATTTAAGCTTAAAGCCTAGTACGCTTCTGATGCGAAACGAAATGCTTACGAAAACACAGCGGAAAAATATTCATGGAGAGTTTAAACAAATTGCAAATAAATAAAACGAAATTTAACGAAAAAATAAAACAAAAACAGTGCTGTATGAAAAAAACAACAACTAAAATACGAACAAACCCAAATGTCATTTTTCCGCACACAATTAATGGTCCGGGCAATTAATTCATTGCGAAAAGAGAGTGGAGACTTGTCAACACAATCTGGTATAATGATCAATTTCTCTGGTCGAACAGCGTACCAAGGAACGAAAAGCACAACGAAATTTTTCGTTTATGATTTCGTCATGTCATTTTTGTATGGGATTTTTCGTTTCGCATCAGCAGCGCCAGCGTACTAGGCTTAAGTACAATTCTTTGGTACTTAAAATTTTTAAGTACAAGTAGCGAGGAATTGTACTTGTACTTAAAAATTTTAAGTACCAAGGAATTGTACTTAAGTAGTTATTAAGTCACAATATATTTAATTATCTTACAGCTCTGCTTAGAAGTATATACCGAATTGCAAAATGTTGACAAAATTAAGAAAGCCAATAACGAGATATTCGGGAATATCTCAAAACAAGTAAGAAACCGATAATTTGCAAAAAAAAACTCAAACACCAGGTATGCAATGTTATAAAAACTGTTCTAGGGTATACGAAGTTTTAATAAAACCATTACAGCCGTTTTTTTAGAAAAATTGATAAAACCGAAATTTTTGTATGACCGTTCTATCCAGATAAGCTAAAACAAAAAATTGAATCTCAGTCCTATGGAATAATATAGAATGTCTCACACCAAATTTGAAGCAAATCCACCGATTCGCTTATGCTCTAGCTCGATATAAATCGGGTCTCACAGACAAACAAACCAACGGACGCCTTTTGTCGAAAATCAGTTTTTGGACTTCTACATTATCGTAATGTTAGTTTTGATTAAAGCCTCGAATTTTTGTTTGACAAAAAAAAAACAATAATTGCCCTATATAGCAAGTAAACGTGGAAAGTCGGGACAAAATTGGGACATTTTGTAAATCAGGACAGGGTTAAAATATCGGGACTGTCCCGCTAAAATCGGGACGTCTGGTAGCCCTACCATCACGCACAAAAACTAATCTGTCACTGTACAAGAATTTCACATTTGACAGGTCATCCTCAGAAAATTACATGATGAAAGTATAATTTTATTTTCAACAAATTTGATTTTTGTATGAAAAAATACCATGCAATATCAATTAAAAAGTATTCTACGATAATGCATTTACCTCACAAACATCACTCTAAATTACTTTTTGTAGAATATGTGCCAAAACTTACGTATAAAATGAAAACTTTTTGCTCCTTATTATAGGTGTTTTTACAGGATTAAACGCATCACCGCATGTTTTTTATATTTTTTTAATAAAATATATCAACTGTTTCCAATAATCACTTGTATTTCTAATTTTTATTAAGTTTTAAAGTTTTTTTTTTCGTTATTTTACAATCTCAAAATCTTAACACACTTTCTTTCAGCTAGGCAAAATGACAGGTAATTTTCAGATTTTTTTTTAAATTTTATTTTAATGCTTCACTCACGTACACTGTATATGTGACAAAAGCCTCTTCCGCTGTTTCTTATTCAATGGCTAAACATGACATATGATCTGACGTTTGATCATAAATCTTGTTCTTGGAAAAAGTTAAAGTTGTTTAGTGTATAAAAAGAAAAACGAATAAAATAAAAACAAACAAAATAAGCACTAATCATAATCGAAACATGACGAACATAATCGAAACATGACGAACTTCAAAACGGTGATGACTGTGCATGTGCAACCACCTGTCACCAGGAAGCATTAATACCTGCATGGTTGAGCAGGTATGCTATTGCCCCTAGGGAAAGTTCTTGTGTGACATTATTTATTTTGTTTTAAAAGTGTCAGCCAGAACAGACTCTAGTGGCAATCAGTACCACCTATTACTTATGTATTAGTTATTTATATTTTCTATTCTTTTTTATGTTGCAGATTCTTTTTTGTCCACAACTTATTTGGAAAGGTGGGCTTGATTAAAACTACGCCACTCTGTCCTGTTCCTCACCCTCATTATTTATATGCTGCGTTGCACTGCGCTGCGCTGCAAGACAGCTGGAGGCTGTCGCTAACAATTTTGCTCCAGGAAGATGGTCAACGACGACGTAACAAACCTTTATTCGGATGGGCACGATCAGGTGACCTCGGTGGTGCAATGCGTAGTGCAACGGCCTCTGAGGTAGCTTGGTCTGGGTTCAACTTCACCTGACGGCAAAATAATTTATAAATTAAAATTAGAACTATAGAAAAAGCACCACTAAAAGCAATCTGATAATTGGTGTCACGGCCATGAATTAGATAAAATTTCTACCTAATGTAATACTTGGTGGTAGCCAAGTCAAGTGGTTTGTTATAGTGGATTAACATGTATCTTCGTCTGACCGCTGCAACAAAAAGGGGGATGTAACATTAAAATTTACATATGTTGGATAGAGAGAGAACACGAAAATGCAGAAGATCTTCGTACATGCAGATTATAGGAAGTGCCATAATGAAGATATGAAGACAAACATGTTCATCTTCTTGATGGTTCTCTTTCACATGCTCGGTTTTTTGGCATACATCTACTTTTCTTCATATTTGCAGACGAAGATACATGTAAATCCAGCATTATTCATTCAAAACATTCAATGTTTATATGACGGAGCGAAAGTAATGCAGCCTAACTGCAAGTAATTTTATCACGAGTTAACTATTACGTATATAATACCCTTCATCGTATTTTTTGGAACTCGAAACGTCATAACTTTAACATAACAGCACAATACAGCTGATTTTTTGTAGAAAATCCAGTGGTGCTAACTTCACTCTAAAAGCTAATAAATGTGGGCACCCCATAATGGTGGATTTACATCTATCTTCATCTGACTTCTGCAAAAAAAAAAGGGACGCAAAGTTAAAATTTACATTTGTTGGGTAGAGAGAGAACACCAAAATGCAGAAGATCTTCGTACATGCGGATTATAGGAAGTGCCATAAGGCAGATATGAAGACGAACATGTTCATCTTCTTGATGGTTCTTTTTCACACGCTCGGATTTTTGGCATATATCTGTCCCGCTCTACTTTTTCTTCATATTTGCAGATGAAGATACATGTAAGTCCAGCATTAATGGTGGATTTACATGTGTCTGCACTTGGTTTCTGCAAAAAAAGAGATGCCAAATACAAAATGTATATTTTTTAGATAGAGAGAAAAGATCAAAATGCAGAAGAACTTCGTTTCTGCATTATAGGAAAGTGCCATAATGCAGAGATGAATACGAACATGTTCATCTTCTTGACAGTTCTCTTTCACTCGCTTGGATGTTTTGTATCATCTGTCCTGCTCTACTTTTCTGCATTATACATGTAAATCCAGCATAAATCAGAAAACATAATGCTGGATTTTTATGTAACTTCGTTTGCAAATATGAAGAAAAGAGGAGCGGGACAGATGTATGCCAAAACTCCGAGCGTGTGAAAGAGAACAATCAATAAGATGAACATGTTCGTCTTCATATCTGCATTATGGCACCTCCTATAATCTTCATGCACGAACATCTCCTGCATTTTGGTGTTCCCTCTCTATCCAATAAATGTAAATTTTTATTTTGTATCTGTGGTATATTTATTATTTACAAAATTACTGTCTTTATTAACAAATATAATTATTTAGCTTTTAAGCACTTTTATATATCTCGTTTAGATACGTCTGAGAACTAGAATGGACGTTAAAATACAAATTAAAAACTAAGAGCGAGACCAACAACTTTTTGTCTCGCTTCTATGTCTCAGTTTCAGTGTTTCGCGCTTGGTGTGCGACACCTAGCTACGAAACTCTGAAACCTAAACATAAGGGGAATAACACATTATTGCGTGTATTAATAATTTTATACTACACATCCGTTTTTTTTTTGCAGAAGTCGGACGAAAATACATGTAAATTCACCATAAGTACCTATATTTTTTTTTTTGATACGGAACATGGCAGCACACGTTGAGCACATTCCACCACAACACTTTTTCTTCGATATACCGTGTGACTTCACGCACACTTTATTTGGTGATAATTTTAAAACTGTTTCTATTTTCAGTGGAACTGGCAGTCTGGAAAGTTCTTTTTTTAATACAGTTTTTCTTCTTTCAAAATATAATTTCTACAGATGATATTTCGAAAGTATAAATGTTTATTTTTTTATTTGTATATTAAAATAACATTTACATATATTTTAAAGCACAAACACAGAGGAGTTATCGAAAGGAGGTTAGACAAACGACCATTTTGCAATGCATTTACAGGTACATTAAAATAAATATCTCAAGGATTTCAAACATACTTACTTACTTACTTAGCTCCTCGGACCTATTACGTCCGTGATGTTTCCCTTACGGGACATAGGGCCTCCACTACACCTACGCGCCATCGTGTACGATTTCTTGAAATATATTTCAGCTCTCTCCATTTTTTCCCCAGTCGTGCCGGTTCCTGTTCCACCGTTCTTCGCCATGTACTTCTAGGCCGGCCCACTTGTCTTCCCTCCTGTGTGTGCGGGTTCCACTGCATTGCTTGAGATGCAATGCACCGATCGCCTTTTCGAAGCGTATGGCCAATCCACTGCCACTTTCTTCTTCGTATAATGGAGTCTATGGGCTCCTGACCCGTTCTCGCATGAAGTTCGGCATTGGAGATACGGTTGGGCCAGAAAATCCTCAAGATGTTTCGTAGACATCTATTAACGAAGGCTTGCAGCTTTCTAGTGACAGTTTCAGTGACTTTCCAAGTGCTGCAGCCGTAAAGCAGAACGGATTCAAGATTGGAGCGGAACAGTCGTTGCTTGGTCTTTAAGCTTAAAGAGTTGTTTTTCCATATTTTGGACAGCATTCCGAACGCAGCCTTTGCTTTTCTGATTCGGCTGTTTACGTCCAGTTCAGTTCCGCCACCCCTAGAGACAATACTTCCAAGATATTGGAAATCCTCTGACATCTCTACCGGTTGTCCAGAAATATTTACTTGCATTGATGAAGAAGTTCCAAGGCTGATCCTTTTAGTTTTTGCCGAGTTGATCTTAAGCCCTACGATTTCTGCTTCTCTCTCCAACCTTGTTGTCATTTGATGGAGATCCATGATCCTATGAGAGAGTAAGCAAACGTCGCTCGCCGCGTAGTCCAGATGTTTGAGGTGAGATTGCAGAGTCCACTGAATTCCTCCATTTCCATTGGACAAAGCTGCGTGCAGTACGTCACTTATCACCAACAGGAACAGTATTGGTGACAGTATACAGCCTTGCCTAACTCCACGTTGGATTTCAAACTCCTCTGACAGCCTACCTTTGTGCAAAACGTGACACTTGGCTCCATCATATGTAGCCTTGATAATAGCAAGCAATTTATCTGGGATGCCCCTACTGCGCAAAGCAAGCCAAATAAATTCTCTATTGACACTGTCGAACGCCTTTTCAAAATCGATGAACAGCAGGTGAAGTGGTGATCGATATTCAACGCACTGTTCGATGATGATCCGCAAGGTGTTGATGTGATCCACACAGGAAGATCCAGTGCGGAAACCTGCTTGTTCGGCGTCGAGTGTTGCTTCGAGGTGGTCTTTAATTTGGTCCAATACTATCCTTGCTATTGTCTTGGCTACTGCAGGCAGAACGCATATTCCTCTCCAGTTTTCGCACTGTGTGAGATCTCCTTTCTTTGGGAGCTTGACTATCATTCCTTTTTTCCACTCTTCAGGAAAGCTCTCTGTTTCCCAAGCTCTCTTAACAAGTGGGTGCAGTAGCTCGCTCGATGTTGTTGGGGCTGCTCCTAAGAGCTCTGCAGGAATACCGTCAAGTCCAACCGCTTTGTTGTTCTTCAGTGCTTTGATGGCGGTCATAATTTCTTCTTTACTGGGGGGTACGGTGCGTATTCGGGAAATTGTTACTTCGTAGCTCAGGGGGAATAGGGTTCACTTCACTGGCGAAAACCGCAGAAAAGTGTTCCCTCCACCTTATGAGCTGGTCCTCATCCGAAATTAATTTTGTAAATATCTATCCTGCTCTACTTTTCTGCATTATGCAGACGAATATACATGTTAATCCAGCATTACATGTATCTGCATTCGGTTTCTGCAAAAAAAATGTATATTTGCTAGATAGAGAGAAAAGATCAAAATGCAGAAGAACTTCGTTCATATTTTTGATAATTCTCTTTCACTCGCTCGGATTTTTTGTATACATCTGTCCTGCTCTACTTTTCTGCATTATGCAGTCGAAGACACATAATGGTGGATTTACATGTATCTTCGTCTTTACCCTTTCTTCAGTAATTCACGGTGTAAAAAAACCTATGTATTGAAAAACCTCTAAGAAATCTTAATTTTTGACATTAAATTTTAAAATAAAATTAAGAAAAAGGTGATTTTAGGTCTTTTGGGTGACATTTAGGTAGATATATTCTGTGTACGCCCAAATTTAGTTTCTTAACTATCTGTCAGGGTACAAACATTCAAATTCCATTAAAGGATGACTACAAAGATGATGGATGGAGATGATGAATGATGAAAACCCCAAAAAAAACATCTATTTTTTAAAATTATTACTAAAAGCACGAACGTTGTCAGTCAAAAACTTGAAAGCAACTGATTTGCAGTTGCGCCTACGTCACAGCATATCACGTTTCCTATACGTCAATAGGTCTGTTCCACACCTTAACCAAAACCGCCAATTGTCAACAATTGTTGCGCAAATGCTGTTCCACACCTCACAAATTTCGTAGTTTTGGGCAGAAGAGAGCGCTCACGAGAGAGTACAACAATTTCCCCTCCTGACAAATTCTACCCAAGAAATTTCTTTGGGCAGAAATTGTTGGTCTCTCAAATACCAGTTTGAGGAACGTTGCATTTAAAATTTACTGTTGTAGAGTCATCGGTTCAGTTTGCTTCGCGTTGGAATAAAAAAAATTATAAAAAATAAAAAGAATAATTGTTGTGTGGCAGTATTTTTGCCCAGAAATTGTTCCACACTTTTTCGGCAGTTTTTCTATCTTTGAGAGAATTTCATCACCACTCTTTAAAATTTGACAGACCAACAATTTCTGCCCAAAAATCTCGAGAGCAAACCTAATGTATGTAGCCAATTGCTTGCCAGGGTAAGCGGATGATAGACAGCGGATGTTATTCTGATTTATGTAAACACTGATTTCAGAATCCGATGGGAATAAATCTAGACAAGAAATCGACTCTGAGCAACTCAACTCATTCATAGGATTCTATAATCGGTGTGAAAATTTATTTTTTAAATTTATTTTTTATAAAACAACCAGTATTATAAAAATTTATTTCATGATTACCATTCTATCTATTTTTTGTTTTTGTAGGATGCGGAAGAAAAAGGACTCATAGATCACAACCAAAAATTGAAGCGTTATCTGATCTTATGGACATTAATGCGGAAACAGCTGTTGATGATGTTAAAAGGCAAACTATGTCCCAGGCAATAATGTTTGAGGCTTTGAAAGCTAACGAGGACATTTTAAATTAACGTAACAATAATAAAGTTTACAAATTGCAAGAAATTCAACTATGAGTATTTTGTTGGGCATAAGATATTTTATAAATAAAAAGGAATTAAGAAGTGAATTTTACCTACATTTATGTATTGGTCTATTTAAAATTTTACTGCAAGCCTTGCAAGAACTTTAGGGCCCTATTATGACTCGCGAATCGAACGTTCGACTCAAGTCGAACGTTTTTAAAATCACATATGTCGTGGTTTTAAGAAAATCAAACAACGGCTTTCGAATAGAGCAACATCTCAATTCAACACATTTTTGACATTTTAGCTGAATAGAGCTATGTGAGCCATAAACGATAATGCCAAAAGTCAGATTCGCGATTCATAATAGGTGCCTTTAACAATATCAGTCACAAAATTTCCTATAGAGATTGATTTGAATAAATGTTAGCCAAAATACCAACAATAAAACTCCTTCTTTAAAGCAAACAACGTTTTACTTTTACAGAGACGACGACAAACGGGATAAGTATTACCTATACAAAAAAAATGTTCTTTTCGTTATTATTTGCGCGCTCTTAATAGTCTTATAACTAGTTGCCCCGCAAGCTCTTTTAAAATGTTGTTGCTTGCATTTATAGGTTGCACCGATCACTTTTAGTTGTGAAAGCCTAACAAACAAACGGTGCAGGGAAATAAGTACCCGGGAACTAATTCCACTGAGGGACTAAGTTTGAACTAAATCCACTTTAGCGATGTGGACTTAGTTCCTATTCAAAGTAGCTAGCAGCACTATGTCAGGAATTTCATGTTTTTTTTTTATTTTATTTAGTTTAACGCCGCCTTATAGCTAGCAGCACTATGCCAGGAATTTCATTTTGATTTTTATTCCTATAATTTGGAAAACATTTGGAAAATCATTATGAGAATTTAGAAAAAATTAGTTAATTAGTTATTAACAATTACAGGTTTGGCGTAGAGTCAGCAGCACATAGAAACAAAAGTGTACCAAACGATCGGGATCGGTTTTCTCAAATTTGTTTAGTAAATAATTAACAAAATTTAATAACATTGACTGTTATTCCTACCGAAATTTAGGCGCTCAAATTGAATTGCATGTTTTGTATCCGCATTTCAAGTGCAACTTTTATTTCCTATATACATAAAAAATGAATAATTCGTATTTTATTTTAAGTATTAATATATTTCATTTGTAATAAGATAAGCTTAGTAGTTTTTCTTGATTTTCTTTTATTTTACAATAATCTATATTAACTTTAATTTCTCTTGACTTTACTCTTCTTTTGTTCCTTTTCGTTTGACGTCGTTTGCAAGAATAAAAATGAATGCCGCTTAAATTTGCATGTGCAATGTGCATTAAAAGGATGGCTGCTGTCCTCATCCGGTGGTCTACTACTTGGTATAGACATTGCCAGATTTGACAACACTCCTCCCTGGTAAGGCGGTTTCCGGAACTGGCTTTCCACTATCTTTAAATCGACCAACTTCTAGTACGGCAAGCTTTGCGGTAGGCCTGGTATAGACACCAGTTGATGTCTTGACTACTGCGCTTCTTATTTCACAATCCTTTCCAGGTATGGTTTTGAGAATGATACCCTTATGCCAATTTCTACGGGGGTTATTAGGATCTCCTATGATTACTACATCTCCATTTCGTATGGGCTCGTAAGATCTGGTAAGTACTCCTTGACCAAAATCAATTAGCATACTGTCCACCAATCAACCAGTTATTTTTCAATAAGACACCATCATCAATCAATGTTCCAAATGATTTTTCACCATTTTCACCGCCGAGCAATAAATCGCTTAAGAGCCATTATACAGGAGTTCGTGGTCAATTAATGGACCACTTTAATATGGATCGCTCGTACATGTGATGAGAGCTCCCCATATATATAGATATACAGATAGATTGACAACTAGAAAAGTCAAAATGCGATACCTGGTGGTAAAATAAAACAACGTGATTTATACACTAACCATTGTCAGCCATAAGGAATACCTGTGTTCACTATCATGTAAAATAATTTATTTTTTAATAAAAATTGAATTTGTTTCAAACAAAATATACTTAGATATCTTTATTAATATTATTTCTTCATTTTTAATTGCAGTGCTTCGAAAAATCATCAGCTGGAGACCACAAAAAAGGGAAAAATAAAAAAAGCCAAATATAGACAGCCGTAAGTAATAAAGTAATTAAACTACCTACAATATTCTGTTCAGGATATTATTTATGTTTATTTTTTATAAAATGTGAGAGTCTGCTTAGAAGATATGTATATTTATTTAGATATTTTGGTGGTACACTGTCTTTAATAATTTAGAAACTCCACCTAATGAACGTAACAAACTCATACGGTTTTTAATTATTTTTTCATTTTTCTTCAGAATTGATTGCTCCCAGCCTATTTGACCAGCCCGCAGCTCAGAATACAGCAGCACCTGGTGGTTTTGGTGCTTCAGTTCAATAAACCTCTGCCTTTGGAAACCTTCAACAAATAAAATAAGCCAGCCTTTGGTCTGGCAGCATACCAAATACCAGCACCGCAGGTGGGGGACCATTTGGACAAATGCCTGCTCTAGCATTTGGGAACACTTCTGTGTTTGGAGCAGCTGCTCCGACCTTTGGCTTGAGCAACTTCCAGACCAACCAAGTCGGTTCGTTGTTCAACTCGAGTTTGAACAAGCAACTCACTCACCGGAACTGCAGCAATAATACGGTAAGTTAAAAAAAAAATGTTTTAATAAAAAAGAGTAACTTATATTTTTTTTTTATTTCTAGTGAATATGAAATCAATTTAGATTTTAGAAAGTGACAATTTAGCTGAAAGGGGAATATGCGAAAAAAACAACCAGATACAAATGAAAAATTTGACTCAACGATTATACAGCAAAAGGTGTAGTCCTTCGTATTAGATAAAGTATGTTATTACAATATCTATGAGTTTAAATTGAACCTATAATGCGTATTATGGTTTCCCAAAGGATCGTCCACCTCCAGTTCCTCCATCGTCGTGGGCATTTAATTGTCGGACACAATGGGCAAAGCTTCCACGTTCCATTTCAGTGCATGGTGGGCTCCTGTAAAATATAGATAAAGGTTAAGGGTTATATTCATTTGAACCATATTTAGTACTCTTTTGGATTGCAAACAAATTTTTAAGATTGTAAATAATTTATTTTAAAAATGAATTCACTTTTAAATACACATTCCTAATCGTACATATGTACATAAATTAATTTTCTACTTTTCGCTGTTGAGCAATTTAATTTAATTATCAAGAAAAAATCATACAAAATACTTGTAAGTGCTAGATATAAAACGCTGTTATTTCAAAACCATTATCTTAATTTGGTGGATTGAAACGGTCCTGAGTCTTAATTTAAGTACTCGTATTGATCATTATAATTATTTTTAATACAGATAAATATTTAAAAAAAAATTCATATTATACACCTTTGAAAAATTTCAGTCGATTTTTTTTTAATGTGTCTCATATGAAAATTTGTTGAAATATTTCTCTATATTAAAATTGATTGTAGTGTTCACTACCACGACTTAATTTAAGACTGAAATTTAGAATTCAATCAACCAAAACGAAATCTCGGCCGAAAATAAATTTTCATTGTTTTTTTTTAGATGATCTACTTAAACTATGACAGTAAAATAAAAGCAGAAGGAACAAAGATTGATAGATCCGAGGAAGCCCTTCATATAAAAAAGGCAATTTCAAATAATAGTTCCATTCTAAATGTTTTAAAATCTTATTTAATAGAAATCTTAGAAATAATTTCTCGGTATAGTATTTTCATTCCATTTATTTAAAAAAAAAAGTAATAAATTTACAACGATACATAAAGATTTAAATGTTTTAAGTGTATCAATAATTTAGATAACAAAATTCTGTAGATGTTCAAATTTATGAAAAAGTAATTCTTAAAGCTCAATGATGTACAATTATTAAGTTATTAAATAATAAACTTAAGAATAAAAGTTACTTGTAACAAAAATAATGTATACTTATAAAGTACTTAGATTTGATTAAAATAGTTTAGTTCAACGGTGTTTTCTCGTGATAACACTTGCAGTTTGTTGCGTGGCAAGAGGAGGGGAAGGAAAAGGAATTAGTGTGTAGGTAGGGTAAGAAAAAGGAATAGGTAGGAAAATAAAAAAAAAAGGAAGAGTTCGGACAGGGAACGGAATGCTAAGTTCCGGGGGACGTGGCCTGCTTGCGGTTGCTCAGCTTGAACTCGCCGGAATGGGGGGGATCTTGCCCCCGAAACTTAACCTCGCCTGCAAACAAAACACAAATCAGGCCAGTGAAAGATCCAAAAGTCGGAAAGACTGCGGACGGATAATATCACCGCTTCAAGGGCGCTGCGATTGACATTGCAGTGGTGCCATACCCACCCTACCATGAAATCCTTTGGCACTATTTGGATTTCCCCAATAAGATGGTGATTGATCGGTTTCAAGTCATACCATCTTCACCTAACCTCAGCTACCATCGACACCCCTCAAAATTTTTCCTCAAACTATCATGATTTCAATCATGTGAAGCAAAAATAATATAGTCATGTGTTTTTTTTGTCAACCATACAGGCGTTTGGAAGTTTTATTACATGGAAAAAAATTTATTATCAAAAAGAAGATATTTTAACAAATTTAGCAAAAAAAATTATCAAAAAAGGAGTCTATCCGAACAAGTATCAAACAAAAAAAAAAAAACAACAAAAAAAAAACCGATGCTTGCAGTGCCTAAAATTTAAACCCAAAACTAATCTACCCTTTGTGGTACAATTACTTTAGGACAAATGAAACGCAGCCCTGGTTTTGCCTACCTCTAGAGAGCTCTTTAGATGTATCTAATACTCAAGGTCAAACAAAATATAAATTAATCCGCGATGACACTCGAACTGGATTTTTAAGTTTCACCTTTAACAATTTAAGAACAAAAAATTAATAAATTAGAATTAAATTAAACTTAAATATTTAAGAAAAAGATAAACTTCAACGCCTATTTTATAAAATTAAAACTGTATAATAAATAAGACAAACACATAAATTCGTTTTTTAAGTATATATATATATTTTTCCGGAACAATTCTCTACGGATATCGTTGAGACTTGGTACCAGCAAACCAGCTTAGGAACAGGTCACAAAAACTTTGGTAACTCCAGAAAGAGCGCTCCAAAAAAACTTCAGAAAAGTGTTCTTCATAAAAAACGTTGGAAGAATTCGGCCAAAAACAGAAGCGTTACAAAAAAAACCTGCGGCGGCTCCTTATTGGGAACTTCTTTGGGCCGCCGAGAAATCACCTAAAATTTTGTCTCTATTATCACACTCACCACTTTGATTTTTATTTTTTTCTTTCTTTTTGTTTGAAGAGTAATTTCGATCTTAGAATTAAAAAAAAAAAAAACAACGACACACAAGTAGGTATTAGGCGGCTTTTCCTAGGGTAATCTATAGGAAATTTTCAAGTAAAAAAAACTATCGAAACTTTACTTAACACTTAATAGGCAAAAAGCAACGCACCGTATAAATTTATTTCTTTTTGTATAATTTTCTTTTATTTCGTTTTATTAAATTTTTTTAGTTTAACTATTTTCGTTATAATTTATTTCTCGGTTTTTTTCTCACAATTAGAGAATTGCCGTATTGCAGTGTTGGATAGTCCATCGACCATCCGTCTTAACCGGTATTCAATGAGTGGCTACTGTCAAACCAAACCAATGCCAAACACTCTAATTTTCGTTTTTCTTTCTCTTTTTGTATTGATTTGTCTTAAGGAAGAGACCGGGCGAAAACTATGTATAAAAAATGCTCGGATGATGTTCTTGTAACTGAACAACATCATCCGATCCGCATCTTCATGAAGCGAAGTGCATGCATAAACATACAAATATAAAAAACCATGAACACTCAACACATGGATCGTTTAATGCATTAGTATGGGTGAGAACAAAAACTTGACATGCCGATATGACATTCCTTAATTTCGAACTTCGATATTTGGCGGTTATGTTCATCAACCTTGGCACATGCGAAAGTTACCAAGACACCGCTCTTCGTCGACAGATGGAGTTGACAAATTAATTTTTTTTTTTTTCAAAACATGAATAATTGGATGAGACTATTAATTTCTCAACCGGGAAAAATAGACCAAAAGTCACATCTGAACGTAATATTAACAATAACATTGACCCGTCACGACATAAAAATAAATAAGATCGCAAACTAGGAATGAGAATAAACATGACGTGTAAACGAGAAAGAAAACATAATTGGAACAAAAAGATACATTAACCCTTGTATTACAGTATAATTATACGGGAATAATATTTAGTTTTCATTTTAACTAGGAATAAGACTTACGAAGAAGTCGCTGCAACTTTTCTCTCTAATTATACGACCCATAGCATAAAAGTTGCCGATCAAAATGATCAGTTTCGAACGGACTCGCCCTGGTCCGGCGAAAAAGAACGTCTCTATTTTGTTTTTTTTTTCTTTTCTTTTATCGGTTCCTTTCATCTGACAATTCTCCCAAAACAACACAGCCGTCAGCAGCGATGGTCGACAAAATGGGTAAGTACGAAACTAAATTTTCTTTTCTATCGTTGTTATTATTTTTTAGGTTTATATTTTTGCTTATATTTTAATTATAGAACTAGCTAATAAATTTAATATCTAATTTCAGGTTTTGCATAAGGATATAACATCAGGCGTCCGCAACAAGTTAGGCTGCATAGCTTTCGCTCCGTCATATTTACATTGAAGGTTTTGAATGAACAACAACCACTTGTGTTGGCTTCCACCGAGTATTATATAGGCTGGAATTATTGCAATTTCATGGATGCCACACCAATCATCAGATTCCTTTAGTGGTGCTTAGTCTATAGTTCCAATTTTAATTTATAAATTATTTTGCCGTCAACTGGATTTGAACCTAGACCAAGCTACCTCAGAGGCCGCTGCACTACGCATTGCACCACCGAGGTCACCTGATCGTGCCCATCCAAATGAGGGTTTTTTCTAATTTTACAATTGCATTTGGACAATTAGCATTTTTACAAGCCACACACAAGTTAGATGTTATTCATTCGGGTTCTTTCTTTTTCTCCTCTCCGTTATCACCGCAACAATTCGCTGCATATGTATAAGGAGGGAAATTGTATGAAAGATTTGACACTGGTCAAGAATTAAGTTTCATTCAAAGGTGTTTTCTCGTGATAACACTTGCAGTAAGGCTGCATAGCTTTTGCTCCGTCATATTTACATTAAAGGTTTTGAATGAACAACAACCACTTGCGTTGGCTACCACCGAGTATTATATAGGCTGGAATTATTGTAATTTCATGGCTGCCACACCAATCATCAGATTCCTTTAGTGGTGCTTAGTCTATAGTTCCAATTTTAATTTATAAATTATTTTGCCGTCAACTGGATTTTAACCTAGACCAAGCTACCTCAGAGGCCGCTGCACTACGCATTGCACCAGCGAGGTCACCTGATCGTGCCCATCCAAATGAAGGTTTTTCCTAATTTTACAATTGCATTTGGACAACTAGCATTTTTACAAGCAACACACACAAGTTAGATGTTATTCATATGGGTTCTTTCTTTTTCTCCTCTCCGTTATCACCGCAACAATTCGCTGCATATGTGTAAGGAGGGAAATTGTATGAAAGATTTGACACTGGTCAAGAATTAAGTTTCATTCAAAGGTGTTTTCTCATGATAACACTTGCAGTTAGGCTGCATAGCTTTCGCCCCGTCATATTAACATTGAAGGTTTTGAATGAACAACAATCACTTGTCTTGGCTACCACCGAGTATTATATAGGCTGGAATTATTGCAATTTCATGGCTGCCACACCAATTATCAGATTCCTTTAGTGAAATTGCAATAATTCCAGCCTATATAATAAGTTATTAAATAAGTTATTAAATAATAAACTGGAATTATTGCAATTTCATGGCTGCCACACCAATCATCAGATTCCTTTAGTGAAATTGCAATAATTCCAGCCTATATAATACTCGGTGGTAGCCAACACAAGTGGTTGTTGTTCATTCAAAACCTTAAAATAGTTTAGTTTAGTTTCCTCTTAAGATTAGTTATTGCGAAAGTACTGGTATAGTGGATCAAGAATAAAAGTATACATAATTTTTGATCTAAAAAAGTAATGTATGTAGTTATACCCAAATACAAGCTATTTTGAAAATTTATATAAAATGTGTAAAAAGTCATACAAACATAAAAATCTGTGAAATTATTATATTATCAATAAAATAAAGTAGAAACTAAAACAAAATATTTTCATTTGTTTCGAAACACTTAAAAAAGCTAAATGAATATGAAGCTAAAAGGCGTTGAAACAATTAGGAACAGTTTCAACATATACACAAATCCGATTTTTCCAGTTTCTTAAGAGATGAGGAGAAACTCGCACTTCTTTTGGAAGGTAAAACATAGATATTACTCCCATTTAGAGTTGCGCAAAACAGTTCCAAAAGCGGAACGGACATGGAACGATTCTTTTACTCATGGGAACTAGTTCCTGGAAACAGTTCCGCGGAACGATTAAGATTTTCCAAATTTCCCATTAATTCGTTCTGTCATGCATACATGGTTGCGTGACTTTCGCGTCTTTTATGTTTATAGTTCCTACTTCATAGTTCCTTTGCTGTTTTAGTTCCATTTTCCATATGCCAAGGTTTTAAGTTCCAAACAAGAAGTAGGTTCTTTTCATCTGTCGTTCTTTTTAGAATCAGAATGGTGAATGGGGTAAAGAATATTTTATTATTCGGTCAATCCGAATTGGGAAACTGCAGCAATAATACGGTAAGTTAAAAAAAAAATGTTTTAATAAAAAAGAGTCACTAATATTTTTTTTATTTCTATTGAATATGAAATCAATTTAGATTTTAGAAAGTGCCAATTCAGCTGAAAGGAGAATATGCGAAAAAAACAACCAGATACAAATGATAAATTTGACTCAACGATTATACAGCAAAAGGTGTAGTCCTTCGTATTAGATAAAGTATGTCACTACAATATCTATGAGTTTAAATTGAACCTATAATGCGTATTATGGTTTCCCATAGGATCGTCCACCTCCAGTTCCTCCATCGTCGTGGGCATTTAATTGTCGAACACAATGGGCAAAGCTTCCACGTTCCATTTCAGTGCATGGTGGGCTCCTGTAAAATATAGATAAAGGTTAAGGATTATATTCATTTGAACCTTATTTAGTACTCTTTTGGATTGCAAACAAATTTTTAAGATTGTGGATAATTCATTTTAAAAATGAATTCACTTTTAAATACACATTCCTAATCGTACATATGTACATAAATAAATTTTCTACTTTTCGCTGTTGAGCAATTTAATTTAATTATCAAGAAAAAATCATACAACATACTTGTAAGTGCTAGATATAAAACGCTGTTATTTCAAAACCATTATCTTAATTTGGTGGATTGAAACGGTCCTGAGTCTTAATTTTAAGTACTGGTATTGATCATTATAATCATTTTTAATACAGATAAATATTTAAAAAAAAATTCATATTATACACCTTTGAAAAATTTCAGTCGATTTTTTTTAAATGTGTCCCATATGAAATTTTGTTGAAATATTTCTCTATATTAAAATTGATTGTAGTGTTCACTACCACGACTTAATTTAAGACTGAAATTTAGAATCAATCAACCAAAACGAAATCTCGGCCGAAAATAAATTTTCATTGTTTTTTTTTAGATGATCTACTTAAACTATGACAGTAAAATAAAAGCAGAAGGAACAAAGATTGATAGATCCGAGGAAGCCCTTCATGTAAAAGAGGCAATTTCAAATAATAGTTCCTTTCTAAATATTTTAAAATCTTATTTAATAGAAATCTTAGAAAAAATTTCTCGGTATAGTATTTTCATTCCATTTATTTAAAAAAAAAAGTAATAAATTTACAACGATACATAAAGATTTAAATGTTTTAAGTGTATCAATAATTTAGATAACAAAATTCTGTAGATGTTCAAATTTATGAAAAAGTAATTCTTAAAGCTCAGTGATGTACAATTATTAAGTTATTAAATAATAAACTTAAGAATTAAAGTTACTTGTAACTAAAATAATATATACCTATAAAATACTTAGATTTGATTAAAATAGTTAAGTTCGACGGTGTTTTCTCGTGATAACACTTGCAGTTAGGCTGCATAGCTTTCGCTCCAACATATTTACATTGAAGGTTTTGAATGAAGAACAACCACTTGTGTTGGCTACCACCGAGTATTATATAGGCTGGAATTATTGCAATTTCATGGCTGCCACACCAATCATCAGATTCCTTTAGTGGTGCTTAGTCTATAGTTCCAATTTTAATTTATAAATTATTTTGCCGTCAACTGGATTTGAACCTAGACCAAGCTACCTCAGAGGCCGCTGCACTACGCATTGCACCACCGAGGTCACCCGATCGTGCCCATCCAAATGAGGGTTTTTTCTAATTTTACAATTGCATTTGGACAACTAGCATTTTTACAAGCCACACACAAGTTAGATGTTATTCATTCGGGTTCTTTCTTTTTCTCCTCTCCGTTATCACCGCAACAATTCGCTGCATATGTATAAGGAGGGAAATTGTATGAAAGATTTGACACTGGTCAAGAATTAAGTTTCATTCAAAGGTGTTTTTTCGTGATAACACTTGCAGTTAGGCTGCATAGCTTTCGCTCCGTCATATTTACATTAAAGGTTTTGAATGAACAACAACCACTTGTGTTGGCTACCACCGAGTATTATATAGGCTGGAATTATTGCAATTTCATGGCTGCCACACCATATATATTATAAATTATTTTTCCATCAACTGGATTTAAACCTAGACCAAGATACCTCAGAGGCCGCTGCACTTTTTTTTTTAAATTCATTTTTATTTTTATACTCAACTTAAAACTATCTTAATGCTAGACAAAAATTCATAAAAACTAGCTACTTATCAATATCTTACAGCTAACTTACTGGCCCTAGGCGGGAGCTCTAAGTTAAACAATATCTTATTACTAATGCCTTTCGGCCTAAGAACTAATAATTCACTAAAATCTTACTGGTTTTATTTTTCACCAAGAAATATTGAAAAAAAACTTGGTACCCATATCATTTTTTAGTTTTTATATAAAACTTACACACTACCTAAAAAATAACTTAAAACTAATTAAAACTACTTAAGTCTACATAAAGCTTCTATAAAACTACTTACAACTACCTTAAAACTAGAACAGCCACAGTAGGCTTTTTTAATTTTGTAATTTTTTTTTGTTGATTTTGTTGTTTTATAATTTTTTTTTTTTTTGTGCCACCCCGACTGACCCTACTTAAAACTAATAAACCTAAAACAATGTAAATCGGCCAAGACCAAAAAGCTAAGTCAACTTTAGAAATCATTATTTTCAGCGTTAAGCCACCAAAACTGGCTTTCCTGCTTCACCCTATCTCTTCGGTCCCTATCAGACACAGTCCTTCTGAACCGAAGTCGCTCAGCTCCGCCTTGTGCGATGACGTCTCGACTATAAAGAAGACGCCTATCCACAGTTCTACGGCAGACGTGGTAGATTAGGGGAACCGCCTCTCTATCCTGTATCAGCCCCCGACTGTCTAAATAGAAGAATGCGTTAGGTGGAATATAACCGCTCAAACGCACACTCTCAAAGTATTCGTTGTTGGGGTAGTAAGCCCCAAAAAATAAGCTATTAGCCGAGGACATCGCTCTTGCAATGTGACCCCGAATCAGCTTGAGTATAAAATTGTCGATTCTGTTAATGTTGGCTCCATTGTATAGAACCTCGTTGGAATAATAATGTTTGTACTACGACTCTGGTGTTCTGTGTAATCCAAGGCAGCGTCGAAGACACTGCCTCTCAAACACCCGAATCTTTTCCATTAGAGATGGGGTAACGTTGAACCACACCGGGCATCCATAGGCAATCATTGGCCGGATGAGGGCCATGTAGCAATTCACCTTAACCCTGCTATCAAGACGGCTGCTATAAAACAACCTTTTTGTCAGGGCAAAAACTCCCCTGGCCCTGGTCAGAGCAGCACTTATATGTCGGTCGAAATACAAATACTGATCCATCCAGATGCCAAGGTACTTTACTACACTTTTACTCGCCAGTGGATGTCCATGTGGCCCTACAATCACCAGCTTGCGCCAGTTCTTTCTTGTATAACTAGGGGCTCCATGCAATGGAGTCCTGAACAGAATAGTTTCGGATTTCTGGACGTTGATTTTCAACTTCCAGTCATCACAATATCGCTGAATCTTGTCGAAGTCACGCTGCAAAAGAATTCTGATGACCTCAACTGTTGGAGCCGTTCTGTACGCAATTAGATCGTCGGCATACGCTATGGCATGGGCTAGACTACCTATCAGACCGCTGGTGTAAATACTGAAAAGAATCGGTGAGTTCACCGCTCTCTGCTGAAGACCATTTTTAATTTCGAAGGTTGCGGTAGAAGTTACATTGCCTTTTTTGACAACAAACTTTCTACCATTGAGCATATCATAAAGCATATATAAAAGTGGTTTACTTATGCCAAGTCTGACTAGCTTTAGATAGAGACCTTCTAACCATACGGTGTCGAAAGCTTTCTCCAAGTCAACCAGACAAGCACCCATACTCTGTCTTTTAGATTTGTTCCATTGGACATCAGAAACGAGCTTAGATGCGGCATGAATGGTGTCATGTCCCGCCTTAAAGCCGAACTGATTGTCCGGTATGATATTGTTGTCCTCCGCCCACTTGGGCAGAGCTCTATTAATAACTTTCTCAAATACCTTACTGATACTCGGAAGAAGACTTATCGACCGGAGATTCGCCGGATTGGAGTTGTCCTTTCCCTTTTTCGGGAGAGGATGAACCACAGTTGTCTTCCACCGCCCTGGATAATATGCGTTATTCAGAGCGTTGTTAAACAGCGTGGCATAAATGTAAACTGCTTCCTGAGGCAGATGTCGCAGTACAACGTTGGATATACCATCGATTCCTGCTGACTTCTTTTTCTTTAATGAAGCGAAGATGAGCTGGAGCTCAACTTTCGAAATAAACAGGGAATAAGCCCCATTTCGCTCGGCGATGGTGGCGTTTGCCAAGTGTTCTTCATTGAACCCGGTGAAACCGAGGTTCTCTGATCGCCATTGCGTCATTTCATTTCGAAGCTTGAAGTGGTGAAGCAAGGCTCTGTTTTCCAGGTCATGGTTCGGGCGAATGCCAGCATTCACCTTGTACACTTGCTGGAAAGCAGCCCCCACAACCTCCACTTTTTCACGAGGATCTTCGATTATAAAAAGGTCATCGTCCAAGACGGCTTCCCCTGGCTCTATGCCTGCTATCAGAAGTACGTCTCTGTTCTCAATCGTTCTCTGAAGTTTAAGACACGGAAGTTCGTTTTGATCATTCCGTCTAAATATTTTATTAATTTGAGGAAACATACTCGGGTCGCTAGAATTAACGGCCCGAATTTTGTTGTCCCAATACAAATTAATAGACAACCGGTAGTTTTTCTTGATCAGTTGGTTGATGTTTTTAGTTGACGACTTCAGTGTCCTAATCTCCAGATCGAGTATGTCAGTAAACCGTCTGTACAAAAGTTTCAGTCTTTTCAGAAGTCCACTTTTTTGTCTGTGTAGTGCGTCGATGGTCGCGTTGCGGTACATGTCTGTGGCTTCGCGTTCTTTGTATTTTGGTATTGTTTTTTGCTTTGTTCGTTGGATCGTATAGTCCATTTTTTCCAAGTATTCGTCAATTTCAGTATTTGTTAAATTCCTGTCATTTGGTGGGGATATATTGTTCGTACGTAGTTCACTCGATAAAGCGCTGGTGAAGCGTGGCCAGCGAGTCTTACTGTAATTGTAAGAATTCACTGGCACATACTCCTCCAACTCCACGAGCTCGTTTGGAAGTTGAATTACGGTAGCAAGTCCGCAGTGGTCACTGTCGTACTCGATCGTTCGTAAACAGTTTCTTGGTCGTTGACCCACAGTGTCAGTAATTGTCAGTCTTGAGTCCTTAAGCAATAGATCCAGATAGGAACCGCTTCTTGGAAACGAAGGCCTATCAGTAGCCAGAAGGTCGAGCATATACTCAACGTTGTATTGATTCATCCAATTAATGGCTACCTCTCAGATTTTGTATTTGATTTCCCCAATCTACATGTTTGGCATTCAGATCACCGGCCATGAGATAGTAATTCTCTTCCGAGTTCAGTTGTAAGCATTGAAAAAGTTTTTCGAGCTCTGTTAAAAATTCAGTTGGCTGAGGTGACCCGGGTGCATAAGCCGCAATCGCATACATCCGCTTCCCCTGTTTGAGAGGAATGCATACGATACACGCCTCAAGCAACCGAAATCTGCGTACTTCACTATTATATATAACTTTATAATTAATGCCTTTTCGTACAAAGATGGCGACTCCTCCCCCAAAAGTGTAGTTGGGCCGATCTCTTCGTACGATATTGTAATTATTGTTAGTCAATTTATGTTTCTGGTTCAGCTTAGTTTCGCTGGCCATAAACACATCTGGACTTTGATCTTTCAACAATTGGAATAGATTTGCTCTACGTTCGGTTCTTACCAGTGAATTAACATTCACAGCAAGGATCCTAAAGGGCCTCTCCGGCAGCGCGCCCTTAACCTATAAATTGCGATAAGGTTGGCAAATAGGAGTAGAGATGATCTACCCGCTTTGCCTGCTCCCCGATCTGTTTTTGAAGACCTGTTAATTGGCCCTGAATGGCCACCAACAAGGTCATAATATCCGCCTGTGTCGCCAGAGCCTTAGGCACGGGGGCCTGTGGGGCTGCCTTTGCCGTAGGCTGTACCGTTGTTCCCCTCCCTGACGCCATTTGGGCGTAAGAGATTTGGGGGTTAACGGGCATTGTTGTGGGAGCACGCGTTAATGGGCGTTTCTCTACGTCTATTTGCTTTGCTTTTTTATTTTGCAATTCCCGAAAGATTGGACATCCCCGATAGCTAGCAGGGTGTCCGTCTTTCCGGCAGAGTGCACATTTGAGCAGGGCCTTGTCTTCGACCCTTTCCTCACCTAACTTACATTCTCCTTTTATGTGGTTTTCACCACACTTAACGCAGCGTGACTGCATTTCGCAGTTTGCTGCAGCGTGGCCGAACCTTTGGCAGCGCATGCATTGAAGCATGTCACTGCGCCTCTTTAATTTATCCCACGTCACATGTTGGTAGTTGAGGACGGAGATACTCCTCAAACTATCCAATTTGCTGTTGGGCGAGAGCTGGACAAGGAAGATGGACAAATTCCTCTTCTCCCGTCTTGCTCGGACTGTGGTAAACGGCTTGACCTCGATAAAGTCGAGATCGCCGTTCGCTTTTTGGCGGAGCTCATTTAAGAGGTCCTGCGGTTCCGTGCAGGAATCTATGCCCTTCAAGAGGACCGTTAGCAACTTTTCAACTTTTGGCGTGAAGCTGAAGAACTCAGTTGTGGAAGCTTTTAACAAATTTTTAATTATCTTATGGTGCTCCACTGTAGAGCAGTGGATAGCATGTCTATCTACACTAAGGCTTTTAATAATAAAGTTTTGGCCTATAGCCGACTTACATAGTTCGATGGTCTCTTTCAGGTCCATCTTGTAGACATTAATGGGCGGCACCTTCTCTTTTTTATTCATCGGCGGCTTAGGCTGCTGCTGGTGTTCCTTCTGCTGCTGTTGTCTCTGCTGCTGTTGTTTCTGTTGCTGCTGCTGTTTCTGGATCTTGTGTTCTGGATCACTTGTGTTGGCTACCACCGAGTATTATATAGGCTGGAATTATTGCAATTTCACTAAAGGAATCTGATGATTGGTGTGGCAGCCATGAAATTGCAATAATTCCAGTTTATTATTTAATAACTTATTATATAGGCTGGAATTAGTGCAATTTCACTAAAGGAATCTGATGATTGGTGTGGCAGCCATGAAATTGCAATAATTCCAGCCTATATAATACTCGGTGGTAGCCAACACAAGTGCTTGTTGTTTATTCAAAACCTTCAATGTAAATATGACGGAGCGAAAGCTATGCAGCCTAACTCCAAGTGTTATCATGAGAAAACACCTTTGAATGAAACTTAATTCTTGACCAGTGTCAAATCTTTCATACAATTTCCCTCCTTACACATATGCAGCGAATTGTTGCGGTGATAACGGAGAGGAGAAAAAGAAAGAACCCGAATGAATATTATCTAACTTGTATGTGGCTTGTAAAAATGCTAGTTGTCCAAATGCAATTGTAAAATTAGAAAAAAACCTTCATTTGGATGGGCACACCTGATCGTGCCCATCCAAATGAAGGTTTTTTCCTCGGTGGTGCAATGCGTAGTGCAGCGGCCTCTGAGGTAGCTTGGTCTAGGTTCAAATCCAGTTGACGGCAAAATAATTTATAAATTAAAATTGGAACTATAGACTAAGCACCACTAAAGGAATCTGATGATTGGTGTGGCAGCCATGAAATTGCAATAATTCCAGCCTATATAATACTCGGTGGTAGCCAACACAAGTGGTTGTTGTTCATTCAAAACCTTAAAATAGTTTAGTGTAGTTTCCTCTTAAGATTAGTTGTTGCGATAGTACTGGTATAGTGGATCAAGAATAAAAGTATACATAATTTTTGATCTAAGAAAGTAATGTATGTAGTTATACCCAAATACAACTTACTTAGGTCCTCGGACCTATTACGTCCGTGATGTTTCCCTTACGGGACATAGGGCCTCCACTACACCTACGCGCCATCGTGTACGATTTCTTGAAATGTATTTCAGCTCTCTCCAACTTTTCCCCAGTCGTGCCGATTCCTGTTCGACCGTTCTTCGCCATGTACTTCTATGGTCCCTCCAATAACAAGGCCGTTGGCCTTGCAGAAATCGACAAATCGTTCGCCATTGTCGTTTCGGTTACCAACACCATGTTTTCCCATGACATGCCTTAGCCCAGAGTTGTCATTGCCAACCTTGGCATTTAAGTCTCCCATCACCATAACTATATCACCTCGTGGAACGCTATCATAAGCAGCACTCAGCCGGTTATAAAAGGCCTCCTTCTCCTCGTCAGAAGAGAGCAAAGTTGGGGCGTAACACTGTATGATGGTGACGCGACGTACTCTAGTCCGGAACCTGGCTTTCAGGACCCTGTCACCTAAAGGCTCCCAGGAAATTAGGCTTTTGAGAGCTGTTTTGGAAAGCAGCAATCCAACGCCAGATTCCCGAGCGCTTCCAGGTGTTTTTCCGGAATAGAATAGTACAGTGTTACGGGTTGGTGACTTGAACTTCCCCGAACCCAGCCATCTAACTTCACTTATCCCTAAGATGTCCATCCTATACCGCATGAATTCCTTCTCTAGTTGCAGGAATCTGGCATTCTGAGGACCTTCTTTTCCGTTGTCAAGAAGCGTCTTCACATTCCAGAAACCAATCTTTGTCCGGGTACAATAGCCAAAAGTCGTCAACGAGTTATCATTAATTATCCGAGGCGTAGTGTTGGTTTCGGTAGCGGGTTGATTTCAGTTACGGAGAATGCTAACCTCCGTAACCTATCCTAGAAAGCTAGGCCTTTTCGCACTTGTAATTTTGGCCTATTTATGTATATTGGGATACATAAATAGTTGCCCGGGGACCACCACGAGGAGGTAAAACAATTACTTCATCGTGACTGATTGTTGCGCTACTGGCCCAGACCAAGTTCTGAGCAATCAATAGTTTCCCGATCAGGCACGATGCAGGTCGCCAAATACAAGCTATTTTGAAAATATATAAAATGTGTAAAAAGTCATACAAACATAAAAATCTGTGAAATTATTTATCAAAAAAATAAAGTAGAAACTAAAACAAAGTATTTTCATTTGTTTCGAAACACTTAAAAAAGTTAAATGAATATGAAGCTAAAAGGCGTTGAACAATTAGGAACAGTTTCATCATATACACAAATCCGATTTTTCCAGTTTCTTAAGAGATGAGGAGAAACTCGCACTTCTTTTGGAAGGTAAATCATAGAAATTACACCCATTTAGAGTTGCGCAAAACAGTTCCAAAAGCGGAACGGACATGGAACGATTCTTTTACTCATGGGAACTAGTTCCTGGAAACAGTTCCGCGGAATGATTAAGATTTTCCAAATTTCCCATTAATTCGTTCTGTCAAGCATACATGGTTGCGTGGCTTCCGTGTCTTTTATGTTTATAGTTCCTACTTCATAGTTTCTTTGCTGTTTTAGTTCCATTTTCCATATCAAGTTCCAAGGTTTTAAGTTCCAAACAAGAAGAATGTTCTTTTCGTTTGTCGTTCTTTTTAGAATCAGAATGGGGAATGGGGTAAAGAATATTTTATTATTCAATTCAAACTGAATATTTTTTTTAATGTTTTGATGTTGGGAAGTAAGACAAAAATTATGTCAAATTCAGAAAAGTTAGCTTAAGCTGAAAATTGTTACAGAACTTTGATTCATCACGAAAAATGGGCTGTCGAAATTTACCGTCAATTAATAGGTACAAACATTTTTGATGATTTTTTTTTGTAAACAAAAATTAACTTTTTTACAAAAAAAAATTAGCTTTTTACAAAAAAAAATTACTTTTTTACAAAAAAAAATTAACATTTTTACAAAAAAAAATTAATATTTTTACAAAAAAAAAAATTAAAAAAAAAAAATTATCTATTATATGGTAAATAAAATTACATATTTGCGATCTAGGGAGTGTCACCTTTCCATCGATGTATCGCACGGTACGGAAAATGAAGTTTTATCTTTAAACTCATTTTTCGGCCAAACTATACGCCCTAGACCCTCAAAAGTTGACACCTCTTTTCCCTTAACGCTAAATCAAGCATCTTAGAGGGTCAAAAATTGCAAATTCGTAATCTTGGAGTGCCACCATTCAATCTATGTGTATTTTACACACCACACATCATTATATATTTATATTTGCAGAAATAACTATCAGAAAACGCTTTCATAGTGTAGGGCACCGAAAAATGCTTCATGAAATTTGCACTCTTGAAAGTAAAGAGTCGCGTTCAAAAAGTCGCGTTTCAAAATCGACATTTGCGAAACGGTTTCTGAAAGCATTTTCCTTTCAGAGTGCGACGGGACCTTAATAAAAGTTTTTTCTTCAATACAAAAACTTGTTTTGTGTTGAACTAGTAGGTTGCAGGTTACCAAAGGTGCCCGTCAAACATGTTATACTGATATGTTAATATGTACATAATAATTTAGTTGTCAAACGTCAACCTTTACTTTCCATAAAAAGTTACTTCTAGAGATGTGGCAACTCCAATAGTTTACCCAATTTAAGCGTATTTGAGGCCTATCTTCTGACATATTGCCTGTATTTTTTTTTATTTTTCCAATATATGCCTATTCAAGGCCAACCTTCCGACAAATCACAAAATTATATATAATTAATAGTAAAAAATATAAATCATAATTGATTTATTCTCATCACTTTTTAATGTTTAAGCAGCTAAGAAAAGATATTTATTTTTACATGAAAATGTTTTTTTTTTTTTCAAAAATTTTCCGCCAAGAGTTATCTTAAGGCTGAAAATTGTTTCAAACATTTGATTCATCATGAAAAAGTTGATAGAAACATTTGAAAAAAAAAAAACAATCAACTATGAGTGAAATACGAAATATAAACGAATGCGGGGAAATGGGAAAGAATCCACTGAAAGATGACTATTGTGTGTGTGCTATTTTCATAATGTTATGTTTTATTTATCAACAATGCAATGATTGGTTTCATAAGGATTATGTCCAGGAGCGATTGTCAAAACAAGATCAGTTTCTGCAGCACTAAATGGTTTAGGTTGGAGCTTTGATGCTGGGAAATACAAACACTCAAACATCTTGGCGATAGCAGCGTTTAGAAAGCGGCTACATATTATTTTACCTTGTTTATTTACAAACTTACTGTTTAATGTTCATACTGTGTAATTTTTGTAATTAAATAATAAGATATACAAAATTATTTAATGAAGATTATTTTGTTTCTCTCAGAAATTCAGAGTGCCTTCAAATTCAAATAAGTTTTAGGTGAAGCTAGTACTAGAAGCTAGGACAATCCAGAGTTTATTGACGAGTTACAATTTGTCATACTGATGAATTTAAATTAAAAAACATGATAACAGAAATTTAAATAAATAGTCTTGTTCTTATTCCACTATGTGCTTTAGAAATTAAGTCTTGTTGCTGATTCGCAAATCAATTTAGCTTATTTAAATTCGAACATTTATCGCCATGTGAAAACATTTAAGAAGAAAATGAAGGATTTCATGGAGTTAGTATTATGCTAAACACTTAAAAGAGGCTTCTTGTGATTTAACTTTAGTAAAATATAGAAGTAGATCGATGCTAAACTGATTTAAAATTAGCAAATTTCTCTTTTTAACCTTAGGTATACCTACTATCTCGATTTCGAAAAAAAACTAATTTTTGATATATTAAAAATCTTGAACGAAGAAATCTCGAATAATCACAAGAGATTTAGCGTGAATTGTAACCATTGACTTAAAAATTAATACGAACTCTAGATTTTTGCATTTGAGATTTTCTTTTTCTAGATTTCCGTAGTTCGAGATTTTTTTTTCAAGATTTTTCAATTAAATTATAGATTTTATATTTTGATTTTTAGTTCCGAGATTTTTATTTCGGACATTTTCCCTTTCTAAATTATTGGTTTATTGATTATGACTAGAACTGGAATTTTAACTGAAATTTTAAGAATAATCCATCCACTTTCAACAAATAGGTAGGTAGCAATCGAAATCCAACAAATGGGTAACAAACAATCCAACAAATAGCCAAATAGGTAATAAATTATAATTTAAGTTCAACAGAATAATAAAACAATAAAAAAGGTTTATAGCAGGTCGCAGCGTAGCGTTAACGTAGGTCAGGTATGATCAGGTTCAATTTCAATTAAAATTTAAAAAGTAAAAACACAAGCAATATCTATTCCAATTCTCTATTGAAATACAGAATAAAAACAAAATGAAAAAAATATGTTGTACAAGTATTAAGTATATATGGATATCGATATCCCCTTTTCTTTCCCTCCTGTTAGTTCCATGTTTGTTTATAAAGTTCCTAGTTCCATATTTATTCATATTCAATGGAACTCTATAAGCAAACTTGGAAGTTGGAACTATTAATAACAGAAAAAAAAAGAAACGAAAAGGGGACTATAGACACACAACGACACAACACAACAATAAAACATTAAAGCGAGAGTGAACAGAAACTAGATTGACGATATTTCGCTCACTGTTTCTACCATAAACACCCCTTCAAGCAAGCGAGCTCGTTTTCGGTCCGCAAGCGTATCAAACAAAGTATGGACGACTTCGCATTCGGATTCAAATACGGATCGAAAAACTGCGTTTTGCGGCTCAAATTAGTATGGAAATTAGAATCACCACGAAGCCATTATGTGAATGTATTGTGAGAGAGAGAGTTTTTCAATTCACCATACTCGGAGAACCGAAACCAAATGGAATCTAAAACGGTTCCAAAAAAAAATTAATGAATTGAGGCATACCATCTACTCCAGTTTCTTCATTGCCTACAAAAATAAAACAAACAGAATTTTTTCATTTCAAGAGTTTTTTTTATTTATCATTAAAATGCCAAACCTCGGCTGTCATCCGGTTTGCCTACAAGCTAAAACACGCACACAAAGAAAGCTAGGCCAAATTCACCATGCGAGTTTTGCACACATAGACAGTTGGCCTTATTTCACCACCAAAATGGCGTGTATTTAGAAAATATCATGAGAGTGTTCAAAAAGTATAAAGTATGGATGAACGATTTATGAAGTGCTTACCCGACCTTATGTGAGAATGTTTTTGTTGAGATTTATTATTCTAGATTTAGAAAGTGAAGCATAGAATATTTGGATGGTTTACAAATTTCTATTTGATTCTTGGTGTAAATCTCTCGTGACGTGAAACGTTGTAATGCATGTTTTTTGATAATCTGTATGGATCATTTTTGGTAATAAAATATTTATTTATTTATTAATCTACGGATTTGAAAAAATCTCACAGATTACTGAAAATTCAAGAGCCGTGTTTTTTGAGAGAGTGACTAGCAACTCAGCAAAATGTTTACACGCAAAACAATAACAAAACAAATTATTATAGAGAATTTTGTTTGTGTTTTCCGTGTAAAACTTTTACTGAGTGGCTAGTCGCTCTCTTAAAAAACACGGCTATTATAATAAACATATAAGGGAGAAGAGGGAGACTTGATCCCTTTTGCAGTTTTTGTATCATAACTTTTTATTTAGGTTTTGTAGAAGCCCGTTTCGTATGTTAAAATAAAGACACATTTATTAGCTTCCAGTTTTGCATAGAAAAAGCACTAAGTTCTAAATATTTAAAGTGATGTTTTAAAAAAATTGAAAGGAGTCAATAGGATCAAGTCTCCCCAAACTATGGGAGACTTGATCCGTAGGTCGAATGGGTATACAGTATACATGTTTTGAATTGAAAGCCAAATAAAAATTATGATCATTTTTGTAAAAAAAATAAAAATCAATAGGGGTATTCACGATCCGAAGCAACTGGTCTAGTATCATTGCAAAAGTGTAAAATTCAAAAATGTCCTTGCTCTATAATAACAACACTGCCTTAAATCTTGCAACAGTTTTGCATTTTTGCCATACCTTACCCCTATTGCAACATGGAGTGTAAAATTTGCCTGGTGTCGTTGTCAGTTTGGAAGAAAATTTTTCAATTTTACACTTTTGCAATGATACTTAACCAGTTGCATCAGATCTTGAATACCCCTAATGATTTTCTGTTTTTTTTAGTTTGGTTTTTGTTACATTTTTCTGTTTAATTTTTTTTAACTTCCAATTATGGTATAAAATCTATTTTCCTACAAAAAGTGTTTTGAGATTCATTCTCAAATTCAACTTAGTTCACAAGTTATACCGAAAACATTGACAAATTACCAGTGCGATCATTCTATCAGAAATGATTGGGTGAGTTTGGTCGAATTTTGTGTTTTGAGCAGGCCTAAGTTCCAGAAAAACATATTCAAAAATAAAAACCCGTGGTTTCAATTGTTCCTTTCTTCCTCACTTATTCCGGTACATTTAATAGCCTACTAAGCGGCAACTGAACTTCATAAAATTTCAACAAATTCTTGTGTATCGCAGTTCAGTATTAAGCTCATACAATTTCATACAAATAATGTTTTGTCGCATCTTGAGGTTTACTTCCGCTGAAGTCGAGTGCGGTTTTACTTTTAAATCGTCTCCCAAACCAACGAGAGACCATTCGGCATGGCGAAGAAACATTGTTGTGTTGTGCAAAGAAAAAACACCAACAAAATAAATGCATCTATCGCTCATGATCCATATAGATAATTCCATGAAAATGATAATAGTTATTTATTTATTCCGTTAAATAATCTTACATTATTTTCAGAAATAATCCATATAGTTTACAAAAACCATGCATCACAACAACAACATGAGATCCAGATCATTATTTCGTATTTTCGTTGTAATGTATGTGATTTGGTGATCCGTAATTGTATATGGATTATTTTTGATAATACGGCTGTAGTCTGTATGCGCCCTTTGTTTTTGTATTTTTTGAACACACCGTTTGAGGTGAATGGTGAAATGTCAACAAATTATTGGAAAAAAAAAACAAAACAATTCGGTCAATTTTATCGCGTTTTCTTTTTTTCTTTAGTAAAAATATAAATATATGTAGTTAATACAAAAATTCTAGTGCGTTTCAGAATTTAATGGTTTTAGTTAAAAAAAACAAAGAAAAGATTCTACTTGAAGCGAAATCACGCATACTATAATCTTTGTCTAATAAATTCCTCGATGTGGCAAAAGAGTTGGAAAATCCTGACTCCTATCAGTATATGCGAGGATTGGAAGAATTCATAAAAGCATAGATACACCTTTTATGAATATCTTAATGAATGGAACCTATCCCATTGAATTGAAATTTATTTTCACTATCGAACTTAACGAAGTGATGAAGCCAAAGGATAAGCTATTGAAAAATAGACTTACTTACTTTACTTTTGATGGCGCTCACAGCCCAGGATGGGTTCGGCCTCAACTAACAAGCCCCTCCAGCCAGCTCTGTCCCTAGCTAGCCGCTTCCAGTTGCGCACACCGAGTGCTTTGATGTCGTCATTGCGCCACCTGTTACGGGTTCTTCCTCTGCTGCGTACCCCATCGGGGTTGGATTCGAAGACTCGTCGGGCAGGTGCGTTGCTGTCCATACGCTCCAGGTGCCCCAGCCATCTCAGCCGCTGTATTTTCAGCTTTTTGACCAGGTCAACGTCGCTGTATAGCCCGTATAGCTCGTCGTTGAATCTTCTCCTCCATACTCCTTCGATACACACCGGACCGAAAATCACACGAAGAATCTTCCTCTCAAAGCACCCTAGCAGATTTTTATCCGAATCTTTCAGTGTCCATGCTTCTGACCCATAAAGCAGGACCGGGATGATTAGGGTTTTGTATAAAGTCTCCTTGGTTCTCTGAGAGAGGGCCTTACTACTTAAATGCCTTCTTAGACCGAAGAAACAGCGGTTGGCAAGAGTAATTCTTCGCTTGATCTCTGCACTGATGTCATTCTGGGATGTAATAGTGGAGCCCAGGGAGACAAAGTCCTTGACAACTTCGAAGTTATATCTGTCCATCGTGATATTTTGCCCGAGTTGACGATGTTGAGATTCCTCTCTCGATGACAGCATATACTTCGTCCTGTCCTCATTAACCGCCAATCCCATTCTAGCCGCCTCCGATTCAATGCTCGCAAATGCCCCTGCCACAGCTCGCTTCGTTCTGCCGACAATGTCAATGTCATCCGCATATGCAAGCAATTGAACGGACTTTTGATAGATTGTACCGCTGGTGTTGACATGTGCGTTGCGTACAATGGCTTCAAGAACGATGTTGAATAGGTTGCATGATAACGCGTCGCCTTGCCTCAATCCTTTCTCAACATCAAAGGAAAAATAGAAAGAACGTATAATTCACCATATGGACCTTACAGATTATATTTTTGGTTTGGGTGATTTGGGTGATCAGAACTTCCATAAAGCGTAACTATTTATAAATGTCTCAATAAAGTTAATTTGAGTTAATTCTTATCATGTTTTTTTTAATAGGTTCTTAGCCCTTCATGGAATTTAAAAGAAAACTATCCATTGCACCAGAGAGTCATTAAGGCTGAATATGTATTGTATAATATTAAGGATCATGGTGGTGAGGCAGTTCTTCGTAGGACTATGGCCGATGATAAGCCAGCAGAAGACTTAGAATAATGTGTCTTTAAACAAGCACACATTCTTTTAAACTGTAGTTCAATTCTTTTTTTCTAAATCTAATGACTTGCTAAATTATAGAATAATAGTAACTTTGTATTTTGTACTAATGTTGATTTATTATTCCGTGAATCCCTACTATTAATCTATAATCATAATCACTATACTTTACCTGCTGCTCATTAGAAAAAGGGAACAAAAAGAGTACAAGTACCTAAGCCAGCAGAAGACTTAGAATAATGTTTCTTTAAACTAGCACACATTCTTTTAAACTGTAGTTCAATTCTTTTTTTTCTAAATCTAATGACTAGCTAAATTATAGAATAATAGTAACTTTGTATTTTGTACTAATGTTGATTTATTATTCCGTGAATCCCTACTATTAATCTATAATCATAATCACTATACTTTACCTGCTGCTCATTAGAAAAAGGGAACAAAAAGAGTACAAGTACCTAAATAAAACAAAGCTGACCAAAAAAAAAAAAAAAATGTGTGAGTACCGGGACTCAAGGAGATGGTGTGTAAACATCAGTGTAGTATATAGTTTATACTATAGCTTACAGTAAATAGTAAACTGATGAGGTTGCCAAAGGCGTAAATATGTATTTAATTTTGTTTCTAACCTCACCCTCCACTTTCAAAAAAGGTACTTTTAGAGAATGTGGCAACTCTTAAAATCATACCCAATTTAGACCTTAAAATCATAACGGTTGCACCATGCCTTAAAAAAACTGCATTTTCCACAATTATATGATGATGATAATTTTCCCGACACTATTTAATGTACAAACCGTTGGCTTGGTTGGTGTCGTTGGCATTGTATATAAAACCTATATTACTATTAATGAGTCGAATTTCGGGACGATAGTCTAGGCCTTTAGGTGGAGTGATTATCACTAGGGAGATTTAATGAGATTTTCAATGTGTTTTTAACTCTACATTATCTACAGAGCAAATGCCCTCCCAGGCCAGTGGCACCGCCATCGTCGTTTTGGTTTTTTGATAGTACTATAGATATTTATATACAATGTCGTTGATGTATTACTATACCCAACCACATTACCGACATTTACCACATTATCTCAATTTACTCTAATCAATGCACAAACCATTCGCATCCATTAGTTAAAAATCTAAATAAACAAGATGGTGGCGTATCCGTAATTTTGTCTTTCCTCTTTCAAGTTTACCCATACCGAGAGTTTGTTTTTTTCTTAATACCTAGCGCTAAGATGTTAACACATCAAAAACAAAAACAATTGTGTCTTCTGTTTTTGGGCTGGTGAATGTTTGCTTTTCGTGACCTATGGATGCTGGTGTTGCATGTTGGAATATTAGAAGGAAACATCTGTTCGCGTCGAAGCAATGAGACAGATTTTTTCCTCGATGGTTTATGCGGGAATGAAAAATATGTGCATACGTAAGTATAAACATAACGGAATATATTTGTGTATTATCGAGGGTAGGTTATTAGATATTAAATTTTCTTGCAAGATTTCAGTTTGGTGTTACATTTTTTTGCAAGATTTTGAGGATATTATTTGCGTTGAAATGAAAAATTTATTCTACAAGTGGGTAGGTTTATGTTGATATATAGGTATATTTGTTTCTTTTCAGTGGCTGTAACGTAGGAAAGAATATGTATGCAACGTTGAGGTATGCTAGTAGTGGGTGGTGACAAGACATAAACTAGATTTGCTTTAAAATAATCTGGCAAGATATTTAGGTATTTTAATTGAAATTCACTATTACAACTACCTTTGAGTCGGCGTGTAGTTATGTATATTTACGCACGGTAGGTCTTGTTGAAAGATTTTCACTTATGGGCCGTGGCATCCGCCCATTTACTTAGGATTGATATCAATTATATAGGGCACTTCCTACAGCCGCAAAATAATGAATTTAAAAAAAGGAAATTGAGAACTTAAGAACTTAATATTCCTTATAGGGACAGTTTTAATTGTTCCACCCACTTTCATCTGATAAAATAAATCTTCGCAAAAAGAAGTGAAATCACACCAATATTCTATCTTTATTTTGTATTTATTATACAATTTCTTATTTGAACAACCAATACACAAAATTGCAAGTTCTTTTTCAAACAAAAATTTCCATTGTCTCTAAAAAAGCTTAAGCACTAAGATTCTATTCTGAAATAGGTTTATGTGTGTTGTTGTATTGCAAATTTAAGATTATTAAGGAAATTCAATTTTTCCTCTTCGACATCAGTCTCTGGAACTGCATCTTTGCATTCAAGGAGCCTCTGTTGTTTGTGATATGCTCGCGGATAATGGCGTTTTTGTACTCAATACAGAACTGTTAAATGTTGTCTTTATTTCGGACAAGGGCGGACACATTAACAAGTGGTCGGAGGGTAGATAACTAAGAATAAAACAACAAAAACATATCAGCTTGACATCCCAGGCAATGATAGATTATTAACTACTTACACTTGAGTCGTGATCTATAACGTGATCCACACTTTCAAATACTGTAGTCTCGGTAAGACATTAGATTCGTTTCACTGGTTCCGGATGCCTAGGAGTTACCTTAGCTTCCAATGGTTGTTGTGTTGTGGCAGCTTCACTTTCGGCAGCCAGTAAAGGTATCACGCCAATCGTGGTGCGCTGGAGCTCAGTGCGTTTACTGTCCAACATGTAGCAAACAAATTCATAGACTTTATGTTGACGACGATATTGAGGAACTACTTTCTAATAACAAAAAATAGATATTCTGGTGATATCTTCATAGAGCCATCGTCACCAGTGCTGAGATTTAGCAAGGCTTTGCGCAGTTGTTCATCGAAATTATCAAAAACACTATAAAAATATCTAGTAATGTTGAAAACAGATTGGATTAATGTTTTTTTTTTTATTAATATTTAATGAAAAACCGCGAATTATTGTTAAAAACACGACAGCAATTGAGACGCACGTACCGAAATCGACATAAAAGCAAAAGTTACCACAGCAATGTGATAAAAAAAAAATAGAACTGTCAGACCAATCAAAGTCACCGCGTTAAATTGTTGCTGTAATTCACATCTATTCTTCGACACAAAATAAAATTATAAATACAACAATGTAAACAAATGAGTTTTGGGGGGTAAGACGTACGAAGTTTTGGCATCTTTATATTATGTGTTTATGGTTTCTACATTTCAAAAGATGTAGGTACAACAGTCAATGCCAAAAATATTTGCAAAAATTTTTATTGTCATCTTTAAGATTTACCCTAAATTCATGTGTATTATATTATATGAAACAAGAATTAGTTGTACATTTTAATAATTATGAACACAAAAATTATATGTTGCAAATAATTTTACTATTGACATGAATTTTTGTTACATTTTAACAATAAAAATGATGCAAATAATTTCGCAATTGACTGTATATTCCTTCGCACATTTCTTACTTCTCGTTTTCACTATTCCATTTCCAGTATCCAGTATCCCTTTGCAGAAACACAACAAACTGTTTCTATGCAGTGGTGTGTAGGTATTAGTACTAGAGAAAGAGTGAGCAAGAAACTGGGACTATGTGGATGTTTTTTTTTCGTTCTTTTAATTTTGTCTGTGTGATGTTGGTTGGAACTATCCCTTCAAGCAAAATCACGGACCCAAATTTCTCGGTTCAATTGGGACTCCAAAAAAAAATGAGTGTCTCACACACAATAACAAATTTTCTGTGTATGCATGTAAAAAGAACGAGAATCGAGAGTATTTTTTTCAAGCATCGAGAAATAGAGAGAGTATAGGCGAAGTATACAATCATTTCGCCTTAATTTCCACCACTTTTTTTTTCAGTTCAGTTATGTAGGTAGCGTGGCGAAGAAGGTTGCTTTTTTATCTCTTTTTCTTGTTAAAACTTTTAAAAATTTCTAATCAGAAATGCAAGTTTCTATTTATTAAATGTAAATTTATATTTGTGGAAATATGTCATGTTTATTAGTGCGAAATAGTCTTTAGAAAACCTTTAATGAATGATAAATAAAAAAAGCTCTTGAAATGAAAAAATTCTGTTTGTTTTATTTTTGTAGGCGATGGAGAAACTGGAATAGATGGTATGCCTCAATTCATTAATTTTTTTTGGAACCGTTTTAGATTCCATTTGGTTTCGGTTCTCCGAGTATGGTGAATTGAAAAACTCTCTCTGTCACAATACATTCAAATAATGGCTCCGTGGTGATTCTAATTTCCATACTAATTTGAGCCGCAAAACGCAGTTTTGCGATCCGTATTTGGATCCGAATGCGAAGTCGTCCATACGTTGCTTTATACGTTTGCGGACCGAAATCGAGCTGGCTTGCTTGAAGGGATGGACCTGTAAGAATTTACTTTGCGGAATGAACTGGAATGATTCCGACAGAAGATATGGTTCCTGGAACTATACAGGTCCGGAACTACCCATCTCTACACCCATTCTATAAGAGTTGCACTGGGGAACTTCCCAATGATATTATAAGCTATTGATATTTATCCTCTTTTTTATCTCTAATCCAAGTGGATTACCCGCGGAATTGTATGCAATAAAACAAAAATGTAGGTACAGCCACATATTAAAAAATTGTAATATTCAATAAATAAATAATGGTAACAAAAGGAAAAAAAAGTATAAGCTGAAAAGCTTTTGGACTGTATCTTTGGAACAGGTTAACAAATAGAGGGGGCTGATATTTGTTTGTAATCGGTGATTGATACTTTCAAAACTAGCATCAAAAGCTTTTACATAAAATGCTTATTGAAAAAAAATCACTCTTGAAATACACTTATTTCGAATATGGTATACGTATTCCAAGAGTTATTTTTTTTAATACTACTTCTTTGGAAAAATTGTTGATGCTTATTTTGAGAGTAGGAAGTGCTGATTCAAAAAAGTTATCAACCACCTTTATTGGAGAACCAGTTCCAAAGCTATACTTTAAAAGCTTTTCGCTGTTCACTTGAAAAAGTGAAATCTTAAAATGGATTAGGGTGTATCTTTGGAACTGGTTAACCAAAAAACGAAGTTGATACCTTTTTGTAATCGGCACTTGATTCTCTCAAAACAAGCATCAAAAGTTTTCACATAAAATGCTTATTGAACAAAATCACTCTTGAAATACACTTATTTCGAATGTGGTATACGTATTCCAAGAGTTATTTTTTTTAATACTACTTCTTTGGAAAAATTGTTGATTCTTATTTTGAGAGTGGGAAGTGCTGATTCAAAAAGGTATCAACCGACTTTATTGGAGAACCCGATCCAAAGATATACTTTAAAAGCTTTTCGCTGTTCACTTGGAAAAGTTAAATCTTAAAATTGATTGGGGTGTATCTTTTGAACTGGTTATCCAAAAAACGAGGTTGATACCTTTCTTGTATTCTGCTCTTGATACTTTCAAAGTAAGCATGAACCGATGCTGGACAACTCCTTTCAAAGATAATAATATAAATGATCAACTTCCAAAACTTAATATCTAACACTTACATTGTTGAGAAATGATTGTAAAGGAGCACCAGGATATCCAACAGGTTGATAGACTGAAGCTCTAGACTGCGGTAGAATGGAGTTAGTGTACTATAGTTTTGTATGTATAGTAGGTGTTTCAGCACAATTGGGGCCAAATGATGAGGGTGATACTTCGGTTGATTGAAGTATGCAGCAACCCCCATGCAGCAATGCGACTCGGCAACAATAGAAACGGCTTTGAACAGCCTCCAACAAAAAAAACCACGATATGGTTGTAGGTACAAAAAAAAACAATTAAAATTTGTAGTTTATTTTTATAATTTTAAGTTTTTCGTTTATTTTAAATACTTTTAAGTTAGATTTTGGTAGTTTGTAAGAACAATTTTAGTTTTAAGTTAATTGTAAGTGAAAAAGATTAAAAGTTGCCGAATGGGCCAAGTGACAGTTTTAGAATGAAATGGAAAAGAAGGAAGAGCTCACAAGGTAGTGAATTCGATGCGAAGTTGGTTGCGGTCCACCAGCTGAACACATTCCACAACCCAGTATTATGAATAATACTGGGTTTCGGGTGCGCTCAGATGGTGGAACCGGCAAGCGCAACCTTTAAGGACTACCGTGCATGCGTATTGCTAATGTTGGCCCTCCGCGCAGACTACTGGCAACGCGGAGTTGCGCGGAAAGGCACAACAGGTTGCAATACGCATGAACATTCTGCCCCCCCCCCCTTGGCGATATGCGCCAAAGCAAAGAAGAAAAATCGTGAAAAATTTAAATTTTTTTTTTTTAAATGAATTAATAAAAAATTAAGAAAAGTGAGGTAACAAAAAAAGAATTTATACTTCTAAAGATTTATGAAGTTACTTTAGAAACAAAATTGATAAGAAAAATTAATTAAAAAGCATGAAAATTGGTTATGTATAAAGTTCTTATAATAATTGAAAGGCATGTATTAAATATAATAGATATATAATTTATTACTTATTACTTAGGCAAAAGACAAAGGTTAACAACTGGTCTACTAATTTCCCCATTCTGGCCCATTCTGGGTTCTAAGGGTCGCCACTCTCACTCTTCCATCGACGCCGGGGTGTACATTTATAACACGCCCTAGGCGCCATTCCGTAGACGGTAAGTTTTCATTTTTAATTACGACTAGATCATTTAACTTGATATCCTCACTAGGCGATTGCCATTTATTACGTTGATGAAGTTCCTTAAGATATTCATCTTTCCAACGACGGCAAAATTGCTGTTGGAGGCATCTAACTTTTTCCCAGCGGTTAATAAGGGACAAATTGGCATCTGCCAAATTAGGTTCGGGAAAGGATAAAAGAGGGCCTCCGCGCAAGAAATGCCCGGTGGTTAAGGCCAATATATCAGAAGGATTATTGGACGTGAATTTAAACACGCTTCAATACGTGCTAGAACAGTGGAAAATTCTTCAAAAGTTAACTTCGTACTAGCTCCCAATTTCTTCAAATGAATTTTAAAACTTTTAACACCCGCCTCCCAAAGGCCACCCATGTGAGGAGCACCGGGAGGGATGAAATGCCATTTGAGTCCCTGAATGCCTTATATGACACTAGTTTGTTGGGGAATGGAGGTGAGGAATGTTTTGAATTCCTTTCGTAAAATCGCATCAGCTCCAACGAAGTTGGTACCATTGTCTGAGTACAATTCGTGAGGCAAGCCTCGCCTTGCCCTACACCTAGCAAAGGCTGATAAAAAAGCTTCAGAAGACAGATCACTTACGGTCTCAAGGTGTATAGCCTTTGTAGAAAAGCAGACAAACACACAGGCTTAGCCTTTAGTCATTCGACAATTTCGCGCATTAAAACTTTTTATCACGAAGGGTCCCGCGAAATCGATACCTGTGACTGTGAAAGGGGGTGAAAAAGTGCATCTAGAAGGGGTAAAGCAGCCATTATTTGCTTACTGAATTCTTTTTTATGGATAATGCAGATTTTACACTGTCGAATACACAATCTAATCAGATTTTTTAGTTTTGGTACCCAAAAACTTTGTCGAATGAGGCGAAGCATCAGAGAGTTGCCACCATGAAGTGAAATTTCATGAATAAACTGAATGAGAAGGTAGGAGAATCGAAAGTTATGAGGCAGGATAAGAGGATGTCGTTCATTGTAAGACAGGTCGGATTGAGATAATCGACCGTTAACTCTAAGGAGTTGACTTGAATCTAGGAACGGATTGAAAGATATAATAGAGCTTTTTGAAGGAATGGATTTACCTTCCGACAAAAGTGAATATTCCCGTGAAAAGAATGACTTTTGGGATAAGAGTATTAGGCGATTTCTTACAAAATCCATTTCTTGAGGTGCAATGTTACGTGAGACGTAGTGATGATTTCCCTTTTTTGAAAGTTTAAAATAAAAACGAAAAATATAGGAGATAACGCGCATAGCGCGAGGTAATGTGGAAAAACGCTCTAGTATGTCTTCTTGACTTTGCTGAACTACTAAGGAGATTACTGTTTTTTGTTCAAGATCTTCAACACAGGGGGCGACTGTAGGAGATTCTGGCCACTGAGACATAGGTTGGCAGAGCCATGAGGGGCCTTTCCACCAAAACGTGTTTAGCCTTAAGTCTGAAGGCATTATACCACGAGTGGCTAAATATGCTGGATTGTCAGCGGACTTGACATGTCGCCAAGGGACATTACCGACATTGTCTAAAATTGCGCTAGTGCGATTAGCGACAAAAGTTTTCCACACACATGGCGGTTTTTTAAGCCAAGACAATGGACGAATCAGTCCATAAAAATGTTTGATATGAGTGTACAGAGAAAGTTGAAATGTAGGATTTAATCAGTTTAATGAGTAAAAGTGCTCCACACAACTCAAGGCGTGGAAGCGAAACGGATTTTATGGGCGCTACTTTTGATTTTGCACAGATCAAATGAGAAGTGAGAGTCCCGTCAGGTTGACAGACACGTATGTATAACGTGGCGGCATATGCATTTTCAGAGGAGTCGCAGAATCCATGAAATTGGATTTCTGTCGACGGAGAGTATTCTACCCAGCGAGGTATTTCTATAGATTTGATATCAGATTTGATATAGATTTGATTCAGCAAAGTTTTTCCACGTTTGAAAGGTTTCAGCTTTAAGTGGATCATCCCAACCAGTTTGTTCTGACCAAACGCGTTGCATTAGCATTTTTGCAATGATGACAACATGGGCCAACCAACCAGCGGGATCGAAAATTTTAGCAATTTCGGAAAAGACTTCCCGTTTAGTGGGACTTTCAGATAAAATAATCTGTTTTGTGGAAAAATTAAAATTGTCTCCCTTGGCATTCCAACGAATTCCTAGTGTTTTAGTGTTGCTATCAACATACAGTTTAAGAAAGTTTTCATTCAGAATGTGATCTCGAGGCAGATGATCGAGTAACGCAGGAGTATTAGAGGTCCACTTACGTAGTTGAAACCCCGCTGACTCTAGAAGATGAATAAGTTCTGATTGGGCTCTTTTTGCGGAATAGATGCTATGAGCACCAGACAGGACATCATTGACGTAGAACTCTGACTGGAGAATTTTTGAAGCAAGAGAAAATTCGTTTTTTCCCATTTTAGCCAGTTCAAGGAGGGTGCGAATGGCCAAATAAGGAGCGCAATTCACGCCAAAAGTGACAGTGAGTAATTTAAGTGAGGGGATATGCGAAAAAGTATTCTTTGAAAAGGAGTGTCTCTATGTTTTCTATGTCTGCATTAAAAACAAACTTATAGAAACGCCAGCGAATTATTAATGAGGAAAGGTCTTGTTGCAAAATTGGGCCTGGATATAATATATCGTTAAGACTGATACCGTTTGCGGAGGCATTGGAGGCGTTGAACACGACGCGTACTTTGGTGGAAGTACTTTCAGGCTTTATGACAGCGTGATGCGGAAGATAGAAGGATTTAACTTTGCCGTTTTCAACGTTTTCCAATGGAGTTATCTTTCGCATATGATTGAGGGAAAGATACTCAGAAATTACTTTAAAATATTGAGTTTTTAAATCACCTTTAGAGGCTAAGGTTTTTTCAGCTCTAGAAAACTGTTTTAATGCTATAAATCAAGAATGACCTAAACTGGTCTTTAAAGTTTGTGGTTTGAGGGGAAGGCGAACAACAAACCTACCATCAGCGCGTCTGAAAGTAGTTTTTGTGTACAGTTCTTCACAAAAGCAATCCTCTTTCGACCGAATGACAGTAGAAGGTAATACATCTAGCTCCCAAAATGTTCGCAATTGAGTATCCAAAGTTCTAGAATCACTTTCGGATGTTACTGTTGTGTTAAAAGATTGAAAAGTCTCTGGAACTGTCCCTGACAATATTCATCCAAACATTGTATTTTGTGCAAGAAGCGAATTTGAAATATATTTTACTCCGTTGCGAATAATAGATGGATATAAATCTGCCCCTATAAGGAGATCTACCTGAGACGATTTATTGAAAGAAGGATCGGCCAGCGTGAGACCTTGGAAAAAGTTAGGATCTACTAGTGAAAAAGATGAGCTTGGAAGATTGTTCGTGAGGGTTTTTACCACAATAGCTTGAGCTGATATGGTTACTTGAGGTGTGTTGAAACATGTTATCAAAAAGGAGCACAGTTTTTTGGAGGTAATTGAGAGATTTCCACTTATTCCTGAAATGGTGGTGTCTCATTCCGTGTAAGGTAAATTAAGACGTTTTTGAACCGCTGCCGAAATGAATGATACTTCAGACCCAGGGTCAACTAGAGCCCTAACGGTGTGAACTGTATCATTTTCAACAATGTTAACTAAAGCAGTTGCTAAAACAATCTTTTTGCTTGAGGTCATGTAGATATGATGTTTTAGGAGTGAATGGCTGCGCAGTACCAGAAATTTGGGAATTTTGTATATCAGTTGGTTGAGAAGTGGACTGTATATTTTGGTTATTCCCAACATTGCTGGGATTTTGAGGTACAGGACTATTTGCGAGATGCAAAAGTGTATGATGACGTTTCTTGCAATAACTGCAGGAATATTTGCTAGAACAAGAAGATTTTTGATGGCCGGTACCTAAACAATTATTGCACATTTTGAATTGACGTACTTTTTCAATTCGAGTAGGGGCATTGTTGAAAACTTGGGGCATTCGTATATAGAATGGTCAGCTGAACAGATTTTACATGGAGAGCCTCCCGCCTTTGCAAGAAACGTATTTACTTTACTTGGCTTTTGTGATACATTTTTTCGAGAGGTTTGTGGATTATATATAAAAGGCGTTGAGGAAGTAGTGTCCGAAATGGACTCAAGTGTTTGGAACCGAGAACTAGGAAATTTGTCCAACTGTTTCCATGTTGGAACTTTAGTTGGATCATCTAAAGATTGTTCCCAGAGGGCTAATGCGTTTTTGGGCAATTTGTTCGAACAAGCGAAGACAAGGATGGGATCCCAATTTTCTGTGTTAACATGATGTGCTTTGAGTGCTGCTAAAGAATCATTCACTTTGCCTTGAAGTGTTCGAATGGATTTTGCGGATTCGTCTTGTGCCAAGGGCAAATTGAAAATATTTTAACCTGATTGTTAACAATAATGCGGGTATTTTCATAGGCGGCGCGCAATGCTTCCCAGGCTATAGAAAAGCTAGCATGAGTTAGAGGAAACTGATTGACAGTCCTACTTACATCGCCTCTTGTCTTGCATTGAAGGTGAAACAATTTTTCAACCTCACTAAGCTTGGGATGCTGATTGTACACAGCATCAAACATGTCACGAAATGTTGGCCAAGAGAGGTAGTCACCATGGAATATATCGGTATCACATGGTGGTCACTTAATGCAATGAGAAGACACAGGTTTTGGCGAGGGATTGTTTGATGAAGACGAATTTTTGTTCTCCAAAGAAATAACGGGCTTTAATTTGTTTTGCAGTTCTAAAAACATAGCCAAGCAACTCACATGTTTCGTTACTATCTCTGTACTTTGACTACTTCCATATCAAGTTGTTCTTTCTTGACGGAAGGCTTAAAACGGGCACATTCTGCGTATTTTTCCTTAATATCCTGCCACAAATCTTTCAACTCAGTCTTTCTTGCTTCTAAAGACATGTTGGTGTGGTTCTGTTCAGGAACCTCTTTTGCGGATGCATGGAATTACACCAGCAAATCTGTGGCAAAAATCAATTCTTCTAGAATTGACATGACTGGGCAAGTATTTGAGAGGAATTTAGTTAAAAGGAAGTCGAGGATGTGATTGTGAGAACAACACGATGGGTGAACACAAAGTTCAAAGAGAGATTCACGAGATACAGAGAACGAGTGCTGACGGCTTAAGCCACTTAGAGAGAGATTACTGAAGAATCTCTAAACGAGAACAAATTGTTGAAAAAGTTTGAAAAAATATTCAAAAAACTTTTTCAAACAAGAAAAATAAACTTAGAGATTACTGAAGAATCTCTAAAAGAGAATAAATTGTTGAAAAAAGTTTTGAAAATGCTCAAAAAACTTTTTTCAATAAGGCAAAATAAACTTAGAGATTACTGAAGAATCTCTAAAAGAGAAAAAAAAATTGTTGAAACAAGTTTTGAAAATGCTCAAAAAACTTTTTCCAACGAGGAAAAATAAACTTAGGGATTACTGAAGAATCTCTAAAAGAGAATAAAGTGTTGAAAAAAGTTTGAGAATGCTCAAAAAAACTTTTTCCAACGAGGAAAAAAAAATAAACTTAGAGATCACTGAAGAATCTCTAAAAGAGAAAAAAAAATTTTGAAAATGCTCTGATTCGGCACAAAGTGGACAAAAGGGGAACAGCTTGTCTGTGGCGACAGCAGCCAGCTCGCAGCACAAGAATACGGCAACAAATCCTTTCAATATAAATCCGACAACTCGTTTATTGTTTTTGTATGTTTTTGTTTTATTTCTTTGTGTTTTAGTTTTTCTTTTGTTGTTAGATTTATAAATTACATTAAGGAAGGGCATTGTTTTAATTTACTTTATTTTTCTAATTTATTAGAAAAATTAGTTTAAAGGAAAAAGAGAGAAAACTTAAGTTGAGTTGCCGAATGGGCCAAGATGCAAATTTGGAATGAACCAGGTAGTGCTCACAAGATAAAACGTGAAGTTGGTTAGGGTCCACCAACTAAAAACACGTACCACAACCCAGTATTTATAATAATACTGGGTTTGGGGTGCTTTCAGTTGGTGCAACCGACAAACACAACTTTTTGGGACTGTTAATGCGCATTGCTAATGTTGGCCCTCCGCGCAGTTTCCTTGCAAAGCGGACTTGCGCAAAAAGGCACAACAGTTTGCAATGCGCATGAACATTCTGCCCCCCCTTGGCGATATGCGCCAAGAGAACATTCCAAAAAGATTATGAATGAAATCTAAAGAGATTAAAAGCGAAAATGAGACAAATTTTGAATTTAAATTTTTTAAAAGATTGTTTGAATTCGAGAAAAAGTGATAATAAAAAACAAAACCCTTGAAAAAGAAAGTTATGTATAAAGTTTTTATAATAATTGAAAGGCAATATTTACATATAAATGAATATAATTAAGATCAGTTAAAGGGTAATAAGCAAAGTTTGACTATGGGACGGCTGATTTCACCATTTTGGGTTCGCAACGTCGCCACCCTCACTCTCCCATCAGCGCCGGGGTGTACATTGACAACACGCCCTATGCGGCATTCTGTAGATGGCAAATTTTCACTTTTGATAGCGACTAAGTCATTTATCTTGACATTTTCTTGTGGCGATTGCCATTTATGTCTTTGATGAAGTTCCTTTAGGTACTCGTCCTTCCATCGTCGGCAGAATTGTTGTTGCAAATATTTCACCTTTTCCCACCGATTGAGTAAAGATAAATTGGCATCTGCCAAATTTGGCTCAAAGAAAGCTAAGAGTGGACCTCCACGAAGAAAATGTCCGGGGGTTAAAGCCAAACAGTCAGAGGGACTATTTGACATTGAAGATATGGGTCGTGAATTTAAGCACGCTTTAATGCGGGCTAAAAAAGTAGAGAATTCCTCAAAAGTAAACTTTGAACTGGCCCCCAGTTTTCTCAAGTGACTTTTACAACTTTTGACACCAGCCTCCCAAAGGCCACCCATATGAGGTGCACCAGCTGGAATAAAATTCCATTTCAAACCTTGAAAGCCATAAGTGGCTCTAACTTCCTGAGGGATAGAAGCTAGACATTTTTTAAAATCCTTACGTAATAAAGCATCAGCCCCTACGAAATTTGTACCATTATCAGAATACACTTCTTTAGGTAATCCGCGGCGTGTCGTAAATCTTGCAAACGTGGCAGGAAAAGCTTGGGAGGATAGATCAGTTACCGCTTCGAGGTGAATTGCCTTTGTGGAGAAACAAACGAACACGCAGGCATAACCTTTGGTCATACGACAATTTCGAGTATTAAAACTTCTAAGTACGAATGGGCCAGCAAAATCAATTCTTGTAAAAGTGAAGGGGGGAGAAAATGTGCATCTCTCAGGAGGTAAAGCAGCCATAAATTGCTTGCTTAATACTTTTTGAGCAATAGTACAGGTTTTGCAATTTCGTATGCACGATTTTATTAGGTTTTTAAGCTTTGGAATCCAATAACTTTGTCGGACGAGCCGAAGTATTTAGGAATTGCCACCATGCAATGATATATCATGGATAAATTGTATAAGGAGATACGAAAATCGTGAGTTATATGGTAGAATAAGAGGGTGTCGCTCGTTATAGGAAAGATTCGACTGAGATAATCGACCGTTGACCCTAATAAGATAGTGAGAGTCTAAAAATGGGTTGAAAGAGATGATTGAGCTTTTTGAGTGAACGGTTTTGCCTTCGATTAGAATAAGAGTGTGTTCATTAGGATAATACAGTGTTTGGGACAAAAGTGTCAGGCGAATTTTGACAAATTCTATTTCTTGAGACGAGATATTGGGCGAATCGTAATGATGATTTTCCCTTTTTGACAATTTGAAATAAAAACGAGATATGTAGCAAATAACGAGCATTGCACGAGGTAAAGATGAGAAACGATCCAGTATATCTTCGGGGTCTTTTTGGACTACTAATGAGACAATTGCTTTTTGTTCGAGATCTTCGACGCATGGGGCTGTTGGAGTAGTTTCTGGCCACTGAGCTGTGGCTTGACAAAGCCAAGTCGGCCCTTTCCACCAAAATGTGTTCAGCCTCAAATCGGAAGGCATTAAACCACGAGTGGCTAAATCTGCTGGATTTTCAGCGGACTTAACATGCCTCCATAGGACGTTACCCACATTGTCTAGGATTTCACTGGTGCGATTAGCAACGAAAGTTTTCCATACGTTTGGTGGTTTTTTAAGCCAAGCCAAAACGATGGATGAGTCAGTCCACAGAAAAATATTATAAGAGTGAACTGGGAAATTTGAAACATAAAATTTTATCAGTTTGGAAAGAAGAAGTGCCCCACACAACTCCAGGCGTGGTAATGACACAGATTTGATGGGTGCAACTTTCGATTTTGCACAGAGCAGGTGAGAAGATAGTGTTCCGTCTGAATGACGCACGCGCATATATAACGCAGTAGCATATGCCTTTTCAGAGGCGTCACAAAATCCATGAAATTGGACTTCGGCTGAGGGAGAATATTCTACCCAACGAGGTATTTCAATGCGTTGAATCTCAGGTAAGGATTCCGCAAAGGTTTTCCATGTACTGAAGGTATCGGATTGAATGGGTTCGTCCCACGTAGTTTTTTCCGCCCAAAATTGTTGCATTAACACTTTTGCAACTATGACAACGGGTGCCAGCCAACCCGCAGGATCGAAAATCCGAGCAATTTGAGAAAAAACTTCTCGTTTAGTGGTCCTTTCCGAAAGAAGGATTTTTTGAGTTGCGAAGTAAAAATTATCACCTTTGGCATTCCACCATTCCACCGTATACCTAATGTTTTTGTGTTGCTATCCGCATCCAGTTTTAGAAAACTTTCATTCAACATGTGTTCTCGAGGTAAATGTTCAAGTAAACGAGGAGTATTGGAGGTCCACTTACGAAATGGAAACCCCGCTGAATCGAGGAGCTTAATAAGTTCTAATTGAGCCCTTTGGGCGGAATCGATGCTATGAGCCCCTGACAATACATCATCAACGTAAAATTCGGATTGGATAATTTTTGAAGCAAGTGGGAATTCAGCCATAGCAGTTTGTGCTATTTTGAGTAGTGTACGGATGGCCAAATAAGGAGCGCAATTAACGCCAAAAGTGACGGTTAAAAGTTCAAAATCTTCAATTTCTAAATGGGGAAAGGTACGAAAAAGAATTCGTTGAAAGGAAGTGTCTCGAGAATCGATCAGAATTTGGCGGTACATTTTCTCTATATCCGCATTGAATACGTACTTATAAAATCTCCATCGAATTATCAAAGAGGATAAACGACGCGTACTTTGGTGGAAGTACTTTCAGGCTTTATGACAGCGTGATGCGGAAGATAGAAGGATTTAACTTTGCCGTTTTCAACGTTTTCCAATAGAGTTATCTTGCGCATATGATTGAGGGAAAGATACTCAGAAATTACTTTAGAAGTTCTAGAAAACTGTTTTAATGCTATAAATCGAGAATGACCTAAACTGGTCTTTAAAGTTTGTGGTTTGAAGGGAAGGCGAACAACAAACCTACCATCAGCGCGTCTGAAAGTAGTTTTTGTGTCCAGTTCTTCACAAAAGCAATCCTCTTTCGACCGAATGGCAGTAGAAGGTAATTCCTCTAGCTCCCAAAATGTTCGCAATTGAGTATCCAAAGTGCTAGAATCACTTTCGGATGTTACTGTTGTGTTAAAAGATTGAAAAGTCTCTGGAACTGGCCCTGACAATATCCATCCAAATATTGTATTTTGTGCAAGGAGCGAATTTGAAATATGTTTTACTCCGATGCGAATAATAGATGGATATAAATCTGCCCCTATAAGGAGATCTACCTGAGACGATTTATTGAAAGAAGGATCGGCCAGCGTGAGACCTTTGAAAAAGTAAGGATCTACTAGTGAAAAAGATGAGCTTGGAAGATTGTTCGTGAGGGTTTTTAGCACAATAGCTTGAGCTGATATGGTTACTTGAGGTGTGTTGAAACATGTTATCAAAAAGGAGCACAGTTTCTTGGAGGTAATTGAGAGATTTCCACTTATTCCTGAAATGGTGGTGTCTCTTTCCGTGTAAGGTAAATCAAGACGTTTTTGAACCGCTGCCGAAATGAATGATACTTCGGACCCAGGGTCAACTAGAGCCCTAACGGTGTGAACTGTCTCATTTCCAACAATGTTAACTAAAGCAGTTGCTAAAAGAATCTTTTTGCTTGAGGTCATGTAGATATGATGTTTTAGGAGTGAATGGCTGCGCAGTAGCAGAAATTTGGGAATTTTGTATATCAGTTGGTTGAGAAGTGGACTGTATATTTTGGTTATTCCCAACATTGCTGGGATTTTGAGGTACAGGACTATTTGCGAGATGCAAAAGTGTATGATGATGTTTCTTGCAATAACTGCAGGAATATTTGCTAGAACAAGAAGATTTTTGATGGCCGGTACCTAAACAATTATTGCACATTTTGAATTGACGTACTTTTTCGATTCGAGTAGGGATAGGCATTGTTGAAAACTTGGGGCATTCGTTTATAGAATGGTCAGCTGAACAGATTTTACATGGAGAGCCTCCCGCCTTTGCAAGAAACGTATTTACTTTACTTGGCTTTTGTGATACATTTTTTCTAGAGGTTTGTGGATTATATATAAAAGGCGTTGAGGAAGTAGTGTCCGAAATGGACTCAAGTGTTTGGAACCGAGAACTAGGAAATTTGTCCAACTGTTTCCATGTTGGAACTTTAGTTGGATCATCTAAAGATTGTTCCCAGAGGGCTAATGCGTTTTTGGGCAATTTGTTCGAACAAGCGAAGACAAGGATGGGATCCCAATTTTCTGTGTTAACATGATGTGCTTTGAGTGCTGCTAAAGAATCATTCACTTTGCCTTGAAGTGTTCGAATGGATTTTGCGGATTCGTCTTGTGCCAAGGGCAAATTGAAAATATTTTAACCTGATTGTTAACAAGAATGCGGGTATTTTCATAGGCGGCGCGCAATGCTTCCCAGGCTATAGAAAAGCTAGCATGAGTTAGAGGAAACTGATTGACAGTCCTACTTACATCGCCTCTTTTCTTGCATTGAAGGTGAAACAATTTTTCAACCTCACTAAGCTTGGGATGCTGATTGTACACAGCATCAAACATGTCACGAAATGTTGGCCAAGAGAGGTAGTCACCATGGAATATATCGGTATCACATGGTGGTCACTTAATGCAATGAGAAGACACAGGTTTTGGCGAGGGATTGTTTGATGAAGACGAATTTTTGTTCTCCAAAGAAATAACGGGCTTTAATTTGTTTTGCAGTTCTAAAAACATAGCCAAGCAACTCACATGTTTCGTTACTATCTCTGTACTTTGACTACTTCCATATCAAGTTGTTCTTTCTTGACGGAAGGCTTAAAACGGGCACATTCTGCGTATTTTTCCTTAATATCCTGCCACAAATCTTTCAACTCAGTCTTTCTTGCTTCTAAAGACATGTTGGTGTGGTTCTGTTCAGGAACCTCTTTTGCTGGTGTAATTGCATGCATGTGGCAAAAATCAATTCTTCTAGAATTGACATGACTGGGCAAGTATTTGAGAGGAATTTAGTTAAAAGGAAGTCGAGGATGTGATTGTGAGAACAACACGATGGGTGAACACAAAGTTCAAAGAGAGATTCACGAGATACAGAGAACGAGTGCTGACGGCTTAAGCCACTTAGAGAGAGATTACTGAAGAATCTCTAAACGAGAACAAATTGTTGAAAAAGTTTGAAAAAATATTCAAAAAACTTTTTCAAACAAGAAAAATAAACTTAGAGATTACTGAAGAATCTCTAAAAGAGAATAAATTGTTGAAAAAAGTTTTGAAAATGCTCAAAAAACTTTTTTCAATAAGGCAAAATAAACTTAGAGATTACTGAAGAATCTCTAAAAGAGAAAAAAAATTGTTGAAACAAGTTTTGAAAATGCTCAAAAAACTTTTTCCAACGAGGAAAAATAAACTTAGGGATTACTGAAGAATCTCTAAAAGAGAATAAAGTGTTGAAAAAAGTTTGAGAATGCTCAAAAAAACTTTTTCCAACGAGGAAAAAAAATAAACTTGGAGATCACTGAAGAATCTCTAAAAGAGAAAAAAAATTTTTGAAAATGCTCTGATTCGGCACAAAGTGGACAAAAGGGGAACAGCTTGTCTGTGGCGACAGCAGCCAGCTCGCAGCACAAGAATACGGCACCAAATCCTTTCAATATAAATCCGACAACTCGTTTATTGTTTTTGTATGTTTTTGTATGTTTTTGTTTTATTTCTTTGTGTTTTAATTTTTCTTTTGTTGTTAGATTTATAAATTACATTAAGGAAGGGCATTGTTTTAATTTACTTTATTTTTATAATTTATTAGAAAAATTAGTTTAAAGGAAAAAGAGAGAAAACTTAAGTTGAGTTGCCGAATGGGCCAAGATGCAAATTTGGAATGAACCAGGTAGTGCTCACAAGGAAGTATAAAACGTGAAGTTGGTTAGGGTCCACCAACTAAAAACACGTTCCACAACCCAGTATTTATAATAATACTGGGTTTGGGGTGCGTTCAGTTGGTGCAACCGACAAACACAACTTTTTGGGACTGTTCATGCGCATTGCTAATGTTGGCCCTCCGCGCATTGTCCTTGCAACGCGGACTTGCGCAAAAAGGCACAACAGTTTGCAATGCGCATGAACATTCTGCCCCCCCTTGGCGATATGCGCCAAGAGAACATTCCAAAAAGATTATGAATGAAATCTAAAGAGATTGAAAGCGAAAATGAGACAAATTTTGAATTTAAATTTTTTAAAAGATTGTTTGAATTCGAGAAAAAGTGATAATAGAAAACAAAACCCTTGAAAAAGAAAGTTATGTATAAAGTTTTTATAATAATTGAAAGGCAATATTTACATATAAATGAATATAATTAAGATCAGTTAAGGGTAATAAGCAAAGTTTGACTATGGGCCGGCTGATTTCACCATTTTGGGTTCGCAACGTCGCCACCCTCACTCTCCCATCAGCGCCGGGGTGTACATTGACAACACGCCCTATGCGGCATTCTGTAGATGGAAAATTTTCACTTTTGATAGCGACTAAGTCATTTATCTTGACATTTTCTTGTGGCGATTGCCATTTATGTCTTTGATGAAGTTCCTTTAGGTACTCGTCCTTCCATCGTCGGCAGAATTGTTGTTGCAAATATTTCACCTTTTCCCACCGATTGAGTAAAGATAAATTGGCATCTGCCAAATTTGGCTCAAAGAAAGCTAAGAGTGGACCTCCACGAAGAAAATGTCCGGGGGTTAAAGCCAAACAGTCAGAGGGACTATTTGACATTGAAGATATGGGTCGTATATTTAAGCACGCTTCAATGCGGGCTAAAACAGTTGAGAATTCCTCAAAAGTAAACTTTGAACTGGCCCCCAGTTTTCTCAAGTGACTTTTACAACTTTTGACACCAGCCTCCCAAAGGCCACCCATATGAGGTGCACCAGCTGGAATAAAATTCCATTTCAAACCTTGAAAGCCATAAGTGGCTCTAACTTCCTGAGGGATAGAAGCTAGACATTTTTTAAAATCCTTACGTAATAAAGCATCAGCCCCTACGAGATTTGTACCATTATCAGAATACACTTCTTTAGGTAATCCGCGGCGTGCCGTAAATCTTGCAAACGCGGCAGGAAAAGCCTGAGAGGATAGATCAGTTACCGCTTCGAGATGAATTGCCTTTGTGGAGAAACAAACGAACACGCAGGCATAACCTTTGGTCATACGACAATTTCGAGTATTAAAACTTCTAAGTACGAATGGGCCAGCAAAATCAATTCTTGTAAAAGTGAAGGGGGGAGAAAATGTGCATCTCTCAGGAGGTAAAGCAGCCATAAATTGCTTGCTTAATACTTTTTGAGCAATAGTACAGGTTTTGCAATTTCGTATGCACGATTTTATTAGGTTTTTAAGCTTTGGAATCCAATAACTTTGTCGGACGAGCCGAAGTATTAAGCAATTGCCACCATGCAATGATATATCATGGATAAATTGTATAAGGAGATACGAAAATCGTGAGTTATATGGTAGAATAAGAGGGTGTCGCTCGTTATAGGAAAGATTCGACTGAGATAATCGACCGTTGACCCTAATAAGATAGTGAGAGTCTAAAAATGGGTTGAAAGAGATGATTGAGCTTTTTGAGTGAACGGTTTTGCCTTCGATTAGAATAAGAGTGTGTTCATTAGGATAATACAGTGTTTGGGACAAAAGTGTCAGGCGAATTTTGACAAATTCTATTTCTTGAGACGAGATATTGGGCGAATCGTAATGATGATTTTCCCTTTTTGACAATTTGAAATAAAAACGAGATATGTAGCAAATAACGCGCATTGCACGAGGTAAAGATGAGAAACGATCCAGTATATCTTCGGGGTCTTTTTGAACTACTAATGAGACAATTGCTTTTTGTTCGAGATCTTCGACGCATGGGGCTGTTGGAGGAGTTTCTGGCCACTGAGCTGTGGCTTGACAAAGCCAAGTCGGCCCTTTCCACCAAAATGTGTTCAGCCTCAAATCGGAAGGCATTAAACCACGAGTGGCTAAATCTGCTGGATTTTCAGCGGACTTAACATGCCTCTATAGGACGTTACCCACATTGTCTAGGATTTCACTGGTACGATTAGCAACGAAAGTTTTCCATACGTTTGGTGGTTTTTTAAGCCAAGCCAAAACGATGGATGAGTCAGTCCACAGAAAAATATTATAAGAGTGAACTGGGAAATTTGAAACATAAAATTTTATCAGTTTGGAAAAAAGAAGTGCCCCACACAACTCCAGGCGTGGTAATGACACAGATTTGATGGGTGCAACTTTCGATTTTGCACAGAGCAGGTGAGAAGATAGTGTTCCGTCTGAATGACGCACGCGCATATATAACGCAGTAGCATAGGCCCTTTCAGAGGCGTCACAAAATCCATGAAATTGGACTTCGGCTGAGGGAGAATATTCTACCCAACGAGGTATTTCAATGCGTTGAATCTCAGGTAAGGATTCCGCAAAGGTTTTCCATGTACTGAAGGTATCGGATTGAATGGGTTCGTCCCACGTAGTTTTTTCCGCCCAAACTTGTTGCATTAACATTTTTGCAACTATGACAACGGGTGCCAGCCAACCCGCAGGATCGAAAATCCGAGCAATTTGAGAAAAAACTTCTCGTTTAGTGGTCCTTTCCGAAAGAAGGATTTTTTGAGTTGCGAAGTAAAAATTATCACCTTTGGCATTCCACCGTATACCTAATGTTTTCGTGTTGCTATCCGCATCCAGTTTTAGAAAACTTTTATTCAACATGTGTTCTCGAGGTAAATGTTCAAGTAAACGAGGAGTATTGGAGGTCCACTTACGAAGTGGAAACCCCGCTGAATCGAGGAGCTTAATAAGTTCTAATTGAGCCCTTTGGGCGGAATCGATGCTATGAGCCCCTGACAATACATCATCAACGTAAAATTCGGATTGGATAATTTTTGAAGCAAGTGGGAATTCAGCCTTAGCAGTTAGTGCTATTTTGAGTAGTGTACGGATGGCCCAATAAGGAGCGCAATTAACGCCAAAAGTGTCAGTTAAATGTTCAAAATCTTCAATTTCTAAATGGGGAAAGGTACGAAAAAGAATTCGTTGAAAGGAAGTGTCTCGAGAATCGATCAGAATTTGGCGGTACATTTTCTCTATATCCGCATTGAATACGTACTTATAAAATCTCCATCGAATTTTCAAAGAGGATAAATCTTGTTGTAAGGTCGGCCCAGGGTAAAGTAAATCATTTAAACTTGCACCACTTGAGGAGGAATTAGAGGCGTTAAAAACCACCCGTACTTTCTTTGAAGTGCTCTCGGGTTTTATGACCGCGTGATGCGGAAGATAGAATGACTTTACTTGGCCATTTTCAACTTTGTCTGATGGAGTTACCTTTCGCATATGATTAAGTGATAAATACTCTGTTATAACTTTTGAGTACTGAGATTTGAGATCTGGTTTTGAGGATAAAGATTTTTCATTTCTCAAGAATTGCTTAAGAGCTATAAATCTCGAATAACCTAGGTGGTTTGAGGTTTAAATGGGAGACGCACTACGAACCTTCCATAAGCGCGTCTGAGGGTGGCTCTTTTATAAAGTTCATCACAATAGCAATCCTCCTTTGACCGAATTACAGTAGAAGTAGAATTGGATATAACTTTAACACCGTTACGGATTATAGAGGGTTAAAGGTCAGCGCCTATCAAAAGGTCTACATGAGCAGATTTGTTAAAGGAAGGATCAGCTAGTTTGAGACCAACAAAGAGGTTGGAGTCTATGATAGAAAAGGATGAACTTGGTAAATTATTAGTGAGTGTCTTAAGCGCAATGGCTTCAGCTGAAAGTGTTATTTGAGGAGCTTCAAAGGACGTGAGAGAAAATGAGCACAGCTTTTTAGAAGTGATTGATAAGTTTCCACTAATACCTGAAACCGTAGTGTTCTTCTCTACGAATGGTAGATTTAGACGCCTTTGTACGGATTCTGAAATGAAGGATATTTCAGAACCAGGGTCAATTAGTGCCCTTAACACATTTACTGTTTCCGTTCCTATTATACCAACTAAAGCAGTAGCCAACAGAATTCTTTTTTGAGAAACCACCATAAAGTTTTGGTGGGATGATTGAGGAACAAATGGCTGTGGAGAAGCAGTCATTTGGGAATCATGAGCAACTGAGTTTTGAGGAGTGGACTGTATAGTATTAGATTTTTCGATTGAAGGATTGGTTGCTAAGTACAAAAGTGTGTGATGCCGTTTCTTGCAATAAGAGCAAGAGTACTTGCTAGTACAAGAGGATTTTGTATGACTGGTGCCTAAGCAATTGTTACACATTTTGTGTTTACGAACGGTTTCAATTCGAGATGCAATAGACATTGCAGAAAACTTTGGGCACTCATATGTGGAATGATTTGACGAGCAGATTTTATATTTGGATCCCCCCGCCTTTGCAAGAAACGTATTGACTTTGTAATGCTTTTGCGTGATGTTTTTTTGATTTAATTGTTGGCTGACTATTGGTTTTGTGGAAGTTGTGTCCGAAATAGACTCTAGAGTTTGGAAGCGAGAAATAAGGAATTTATCTAATTGTTTCCATGTTGGAACTTTAGTGGGATCTTCTAAGGATTGCTCCCAGAGCGCTAGTGTAGTTTTGGGTAATTTATTAGAACACGCGAAAATAAGAATGGGATCCCAATTATCAGTACTAATATGATGTGCTTTGAGTGCTGAGAGAGAATCATTAACTTTGCTTTGAAGTGTGCGAATACACCTTGCGGATTCTTCTTGAGCCGTCGGCAAATTAAAGAGATTTTTCACTTGAAAAACTAGCATGAGTTAATGGAAACTGATTGACAGTCCTACTGGCGTCGCCCCTAGACTTGCAACAAAGGTGAAACAGTTTTTCCACCTCACTTAACTTGGGATGCTGTATATACACCGCATCGAACATGTCACGAAATGCCGGTCAAGAGAGATAATCTCCATGAAACGTATCGGTATCGCAAGGTGATAATTTAATACAATGTGAAGCAGAAGATGAAGGTTGTTGTTGGGAATTATTACCAATTGATTTCTGAGGGAAATTTTTTTTGCTATCTAAAATCGGATCAGGTTTCAATTTAGTTTGAAGCTAAAAAAACAGAGCTAAGCAACTTACATATGTCTCATTGCTATTCTTATATTTGGATTCTATTGCATCCATATCTAAGGGTTTCTCCTTTCCTTTCGGTCGAAAAGGAGCGCATTCTGCATACTTTTCTTTCACTTCTTGCCATAAGTCTTTAAGTTCTGTTTTTCTTGCTTCTAAAGATGCAATTGTGTGGTTCTGTTCAGGAACCTCTTTGGCGGATGCATGGAATTTCTCAAGCAAATCCGCAGCAAAGATTAATTCATCCAAAACTGACATGATAAGGCAAGTATTTTAGGGAGAAAGTAATAAACTAAACGTGAAGAAAGAGAATGCAGATACGGAAGGAATAAAGAGAATTACAGAACAAACAAACGTTTTCGGCTACCTGAAGATTAACGCAATGAGTGAAGAAGGGAAAACCTATTAATTCTGGTTAATGGATCGTCTTGGATGCACTGAATAAAGATTGGAAAACAAATTCCTGAGATAAATAGCGAAAGAATTTTATTTAAAGGGAATTGAAACCGGGAAATGTTTTCAAAAGAGTTTGAAAAAAGTTTAAAAAACTTAACAACTTGGGGATTCCCAAAAGAATCGTATTGAAAAATGATTGGAAACGAGAAATATTTTCAAAAGAGATAGAATATCTTGGTAAAAAACTCAACAACTTTATAGAATTTGAAAAAGAATCTTGAGAATACTTGAAAACGAGAAATGTTTTCAAAAGAGTTTAAAAAAAGTTGGCCAAAGCAACAACTTTATAGGATTCGAAAAAGAATATTGAGAATAATTGAAAACGAGTAAGGTTTTCAAAAGAGTTTGAAAAAAGTTGGACAAAGCAACAGCTCTATAGGATTCGAAAAGGAATATTGAGAACAATTGAAAACGAGAAATGTTTTTTAAAAAAGTTTGAAAAAAAGTTTGAAAAAACTCAACACTTTACGATTCCCAAAGTATTGAAAAATTAATGAAAACGAGAATTATTTTCAAAAGAGTTTGAATAAGTTGGAAAAATCAACAACTTTTTAGAATTCGAAAAAGAATCTTGAGAATAATTGAAAACGAGAAGTGTTTTCAAAAGAGTTTGAAATAAGTTGGACAAAGCAACAACTTTGTTCGAAAAAGAATCTTGAGAATAATTGAAAACGAGAAGTGTTTTCAAAAGAGTTTGAAAAAGTTGGACAAAGCAACAACTTTATAGGATTCGAAAAAGAATATTGAGAATAATTGAAAACGAGAAATGTTTTCAAAAGAGTTTGAAAAAGTTGGAAGAAATCAACAACTTTACGATTCACAAACGAATTGTATTGAAAATTTATTGAAAACGAGAATTGTTTTCAAAAGAGTTTGAAAAAGCTGGAAAAATCAACAATTTAATTCGAAAAAGAATTTTGAGAATAATTGAAAACGAGAAGTGTTTTCAAAAGAGTTTGAAAAGGTTGGACAAAGCAACAACTTTATAGGATTCGAAAAAGAATATTGAGAATAATTGAAAACGAGAAATGTTTCCAAAAGAGTTTCAAATAAGTTGGACAAAGCAACAACTTAATTCGAAAAAGAATCTTGAGAATAATTGAAAACGAGAAGTGTTTTCAAAAGAGTTTGAAAAAGTTGGACAAAGCAACAACTTTATAGGATTCGAAAAAGAATATTGAGAATAATTGAAAACGAGAAATGTTTTCAAAGAGTTTGAAATAAGTTGGACAAAGCAACTACTTAATTCGAAAAGGAATCTTGAGAATAATTGAAAACGAGAAGTGTTTTCAAATGAGTTTGAAAAAGTTGGAAAAAAAATCAACAAATTTAGGATTCACAAAACGAATTGTATTGAAAATTTATTGAAAACGAGAATTGTTTTCAAAAGAGATAGAATAACTTGGTAAAAAACTCAACAACTTTATAGAATTCGAAAAAGAATCTTGAGAATACTTGAAAACGAGAAATGTTTTCAAAAGAGTTTGAAAAAAGTTGGCCAAAGCAACAACTTTATAGGATTCGAAAAAAGAATATTGAGAATAATTGAAAACGAGGAAGGTTTTCAAAAGAGTTTGAAAAAAGTTGGACAAAGCAACAGCTTTATAGGATTCGAAAAGGAATATTGAGAACAATTGAAAACGAGAAATGTTTTCAAAAGAGTTTGAAATAAGTTGGACAAAGCAACAACTTAATTCGAAAAAGAATCTTGAGAATAATTGAAAACGAGAAGTGTTTTCAAATGAGTTTGAAAAAGTTGGAAAAAAATCAACAACTTTAGGATTCACAAAACGAATTGTATTGAAAATTTATTGAAAACGAGAATTGTTTTCAAAAGAGATTTGAAAAAAGTTGGAAAACTCAACAACTTTTCCAAAGCGCAGCTGTAATACCGAATGAGACGAGAGAGGTGATTGAAAACGTAACAAGTTTCCAAAGATTTGAAAAGAGGTTTTTCACTTTGAGTCACTGCGGGCCAGTATCCAAAAAAATCGAAGGATCCACCTGATTCTTTGAATTTGTACCGATTAAAAACTATGAAAATCAAATGGTTAATTAAAGTACCCACAAGAAATGTAATTTAAAAAACTTAATGACGAAATGTTGAGCAATACCGCGATGTATGGAAGCACGAACAGATAAAAGATCTTTATTCACTACTTTAAGGAATTATGGATTCTCATAGAATCTCTGTTTGGAATTACTGAAAAAAATAGCTTAAATTTTTATCGCAAGAAAATATCGATATAAGTGACTAGGATAAGAGAGCACGAAGCGATACGCGAGAGAAAAAAAGAAAAGAAAAAGTGAGAGCGTGACGCCACGTTTGCCGTTGAAATACAAAAAAAAAAGTATATGGAATGTACATATGTATTTAATAGTTAAAAAAAAAGAAATGCCTTCAATTATTAAAAACTTTATACTAGCCTGTACAATTTTAATTTATATTTTCAGCAATGATGTCTTCATAGGCAGCTTGGGGCGTTGAAACTTCGTTGACTTCTTCGTCCTTCTCTCTCACCAATCGAAGCAATGGTGGATATTCGTCGCACCAATCGAGGCAATGGTCGACAATAATTTTATTTTTGCTTAGCAAAAGTTATATGCCCAAAAGGCTTTTCATAAATTCCTCCGCTTGAATGTGAAAGCGGTTGAATATTGATCGATGAAGCACCCTGTATCGGGATGCTTTCGGCAGCAGCGGCAAGGTGGTGAGCACTTCTTTGCATAGTGCAATCACCTTTGTTGGAGAAGCACCTTTTGGTAAGGTGCTTTCTGCAGCAATGTATACTCTGGTCGTTGAGGAGCACTTTTATGCGTAGTGCTTTGATTCCGTTTTGTTTCAGCAATCTCGGCAAAAATGGTGCGGTGGTGTCACAATACCACTGCACAAATGTCACCGTGGTAAATTTTCCACGAATAACGGCTCGGCGTCTGCTGATGAATAACGGCGTCTTCAGAACTTGTCAGCAATGCAGCAGCATGGCAACAAGGAACAAAAATAGCGTTTACTTCCAACTGTTGCACACAACTTGCGACAATAACGGAGATGAGGACGTGATGCAATGAACGGTGCAGTTATGTGCCGTTATCTTTCGACTGCGGCGTGGTAGCTTGATGCGATGAACGGTGCAATTACGTGCCGTTATCTTTCGACAACGGCGTGGTAGTTTGATGCGATGAATGGCGTAAATACGTGCCGTTATCTTTCGACGGCGCCGTGGTGGCGTGGGAGCAAAATTGCTGTCAAAATGACGAGGATGAAGAGGAGCTTGTTGAGATCCTGGTTCTATGGACCAATAGTTCGGCACAAAGTGGCCAAAAGGGGAACAGCTTGTCTGTGGCGACAGCAGCCAGCTCGCAGCACAAGAATACGGCAACAAATCCTTTCAATATAAACCCGACAACTCGTTTATTGTTTTTGTATGATTTTGTTTTATTTCTTTGTGTTTTAGTTTTTCTTTTGTTGTTAGATTTATAAATTACATTAAGGAAGGGCATTGTTTTAATTTACTTTATTTTTATAATTTATTAGAAAAATTAGTTTAAAGGAAAAAGAGAGAAAACTTAAGTTGAGTTGCCGAATGGGCCAAGATGCAAATTTGGAATGAACCAGGTAGTGCTCACAAGGAAGTATAAAACGTGAAGTTGGTTAGGGTCCACCAACTAAAAACACGTTCCACAACCCAGTATTTATAATAATACTGGGTTTGGGGTGCGTTCAGTTGGTGCAACCGACAAACACAACTTTTTGGGACTGTTCATGCGCATTGCTAATGTTGGCCCTCCGCGCAGTGTCCTTGCAACGCGGACTTGCGCAAAAAGGCACAACAGTTTGCAATGCGCATGAACATTCTGCCCCCCCTTAGCGATATGCGCCAAGAGAACATTCCAAAAAGATTATGAATGAAATCTAAAGAGATTAAAAGCAAAAATGAGACAAATTTTGAATTTAAATTTTTTAAAAGATTGTTTGAATTCGAGAAAAAGTGATAATAAAAAACAAAACCCTTGAAAAAGAAAGTTATGTATAAAGTTTTTATAATAATTGAAAGGCAATATTTACATATAAATGAATATAATTAAGATCAGTTAAAGGGTAATAAGCAAAGTTTGACTATGGGACGGCTGATTTCACATTTTGGGTTCGCAACACTCACTCTCCCATCAGCGCCGGGGTGAACATTGACAACACGCCCTATGCGCCATTCTGTAGATGGCAAATTTTCACTTTTGATAGCGACTAAGTCATTTATCTTGACATTTTCTTGTGGCGATTGCCATTTATGACTTTGATGAAGTTCCTTTAGGTACTCGTCCTTCCATCGACGGCAGAATTGTTGTTGCAAATATTTCACCTTTTCCCACCGATTGAGTAAAGATAAATTGGCATCTGCCAAATTTGGCTCAGGGAAAGCTAAGAGTGGACCTCCACGAAGAAAATGTCCGGGGGTTAAAGCCAAACAGTCAGAGGGACTATTTGACATTGAAGAGATGGGTCGTGAAAATAAGCACGCTTCAATGCGGGCTAAAACAGTAGAGAATTCCTCAAAAGTGAACTTTGAACTGGCCCCCATTTTCTCAAGTGACTTTTAAAACTTTTGACACCAGCCTCCCAAAGGCCACCCATATGAGGTGCACCAGCTGGAATAAAATTCCATTTCAAACCTTGAAAGCCATAAGTGGCTCTAACTTCCTGAGGGATAGAAGCTAGCAGTTTTTAAAATCATTACGTAATAAAGCATCAGCCCCTACGAAATTTGTACCATTATCAGAATACACTTCTTTATGTAATCCGCGGCGTGCCGTAAATCTTGCAAACGCGGCAAGAAAAGCCTGGGAGGATAGATCAGTTACCGCTTCGAGGTGAATTGCCTTTGTGGAGAAACATACGAAAACGCAGGCATAACCTTTGGTCGTACGACAATTTCGAGTATTAAAACTTCTAAGTACGAATGGGCCAGCAAAATCAATTCTTGTAAAAGTGAAGGGGGGAGAAGATGTGCATCTCTCAGGAGGTAAAGCAGCCATAAATTGCTTGCTTAATACTTTTTGAGCAATAGTACAGGTTTTTGCAATTTCGTATGCACGATTTTATTAGGTTTTTAAGCTTTGGAATCCAATAACTTTGTCGGACGAGCCGAAGTATTAAGGAATTGCCACCATGCAATGATATATCATGGATAAATTGTATAAGGAGATACGAAAATCGTGAGTTATATGGTAGAATAAGAGGGTGTCGCTCGTTATAGGAAAGATTCGACTGAGATAATCGACCGTTGACCCTAATAAGATAGTGAGAGTCTAAAAATGGGTTGAAAGAGATGATTGAGCTTTTTGAGTGAACGGTTTTGCCTTCGATTAGAATTAGAGTGTGTTCATTAGGATAATACAGTGTTTGGGACAAAAGTGTCAGGCGAATTTTGACAAATTCTATTTCTTGAGACGAGATATTGGGCGAATCGTAATGATGATTTTCCCTTTTTGACAATTTGAAATAAAAACGAGATATGTAGCAAATAACGCGCATTGCACGAGGTAAAGATGAGAAACGATCCAGTATATCTTCGGGGTCTTTTTGGACTACTAATGAGACAATTGCTTTTTGTTCGAGATCTTCGACGCATGGGGCTGTTGGAGGAGTTTCTGGCCACTGAGCTGTGGCTTGACAAAGCCAAGTCGGCCCTTTCCACCAAAATGTGTTCAGCTTCAAATCGGAAGGCATTAAACCACGAGTGGCTAAATCTGCTGGATTTTCAGCGGACTTAACATGCCTCCATAGGACGTTACCCACATTGTCTAGGATTTCACTGGTGCGATTAGCAACGAAAGTTTTCCATACGTTTGGTGGTTTTTTAAGCCAAGCCAAAACGATGGATGAGTCAGTCCACAGAAAAATATTATAAGAGTGAACTGGGAAATTTGAAACATAAAATTTTATCAGTTTGGAAAGAAGAAGTGCCCCACACAACTCCAGGCGTGGTAATGACACAGATTTGATGGGTGCAACTTTCGATTTTGCGCAGAGCAGGTGAGAAGATAGTGTTCTATGGGACGGCTGATTTCACCATTTTGGGTTCGCAACGTCGCCACCCTCACTCTCCCATCAGCGCCGGGGTGTACATCGACAACACGCCCTATGCGCCATTCTGTAGATGGCAAATTTTCACTTTTGATAGCGACTAAGTAATTTATCTTGACATTTTCTTGTGGCGATTGCCATTTATGTCTTTGATGAAGTTCCTTTAGGTACTCGTCCTTCCATCGTCGGCAGAATTGTTGTTGCAAATATTTCACCTTTTCCCACCGATTGAGTAAAGATAAATTGGCATCTGCCAAATTTGGCTCAGGGAAAGCTAAGAGTGGACCTCCACGAAGAAAATGTCCGGGGGTTAAAGCCAAACAGTCAGAGGGACTATTTGACATTGAAGATATGGGTCATGAATTTAAGCACGCTTCAATGCGGGCTAAAACAGTAGAGAATTCCTCAAAAGTGAACTTTGGACTCGCCCCCAGTTTTCTCAAGTGACTTTTACAACTTTTGACACCAGCCTCTCAAAGGCCACCCATATGAGGTGCACCAGCTGGAATAAAATTCCAAAGCCATAAGTGGCTCTAACTTCCTGAGGGATAGAAGCTAGACATTTTTTAAAATCCTTACGTAATAAAGCATCAGCCCCTACGGAATTTGTACGATTATCAGAATACACTTCTTTAGGTAATCCGCGGCGTGCCGTAAATCTTGCAAACGCGGCAAGAAAAGCCTGGGAGGATAGATCAGTTACCGCTTCGATGTGAATTGCCTTTGTGGAGAAACAAACGAACACGCAGGCATAACCTTTGGTCGTACGACAATTTCGAGTATTAAAACTTCTAAGTACGAATGGGCCAGCAAAATCAATTCTTGTAAAAGTGAAGGGGGGAGAAAATGTGCATCTCTCAGGAGGTAAAGCAGCCATAAATTGCTTGCTTAATACTTTTTGAGCAATTGTACAGGTTTTGCAATTTCGTATGCACGATTTTATTAGGTTTTTAAGCTTTGGAATCCAATAACTTTGTCGGACGAGCCGAAGTATTAAGCAATTGCCACCATGCAATGATATATCATGGATAAATTGTATAAGGAGATACGAAAATCGTGAGTTATATGGTAGAATAAGAGGGTGTCGCTCGTTATAGGAAAGATTCGACTGAGATAATCGACCCTTGACCCTAATAAGATAGTGAGAGTCTAAAAATGGGTTGAAAGAGATGATTGAGCTTTTTGAGTGAACGGTTTTGCCTTCGATTAGAATTAGAGTGTGTTCATTAGGATAATACAGTGTTTGGGACAAAAGTGTCAGGCGAATTTTGACAAATTCTATTTCTTGAGACGAGATATTGGGCGAATCGTAATGATGATTTTCCCTTTTTGACAATTTGAAATAAAAACGAGATATGTAGCAAATAACGCGCATTGCACGAGGTAAAGATGAGAAACGATCCAGTATATCTTCGGGGTCTTTTTGGACTACTAATGAGACAATTGCTTTTTGTTCGAGATCTTCGACGCATGGGGCTGTTGGAGGAGTTTCTGGCCACTGAGCTGTGGCTTGACAAAGCCAAGTCGGCCCTTTCCACCAAAATGTGTTCAGCCTCAAATCGGAAGGCATTAAACCACGAGTGGCTAAATCTGCTGGATTTTCAGCGGACTTAACATGCCTCTATAGGACGTTACCCACATTGTCTAGGATTTCACTGGTACGATTAGCAACGAAAGTTTTCCATACGTTTGGTGGTTTTTTAAGCCAAGCCAAAACGATGGAAAAATATTATAAGAGTGAACTGGGAAATTTGAAACATAAAATTTTATCAGTTTGGAAAGAAGAAGTGCCCCACACAACTCCAGGCGTGGTAATGACACAGATTTGATGGGTGCAACTTTCGATTTTGCACAGAGCAGGTGAGAAGATAGTGTTCCGTCTGAATGACGCACGCGTATATATAACGCAGTAGCATAGGCCTTTTCAGAGGCGTCACAAAATCCATGAAATTGGACTTCGGCTGAGGGAGAATATTTTACCCAACCAGGTATTTCAATACGCTGAATCTCAGGTAAGGATTTCGCAAAGGTTTTCCATGTACTGAAGGTATCGGATTGAATGGGTTCGTCCCACGTAGTTTTTTCCGCCCAAACTTGTTGCATTAACATTTTTGCAACTATGACAACGGGTGCCAGCCAACCCGCAGGATCGAAAATCCGAGCAATTTGAGAAAAAACTTCTCGTTTAGTGGGCCTTTCCGAAAGAAGGAATTTTTGAGTTGTGAAGTTAAAATTATCACCTTTGGCATTCCACCGTCTACCTAATGTTTTCGTGTTGCTATCCGCATCCAGTTTTAGAAAACTTTCATTCAACATGTGTTCTCGAGGTAAATGTTCAAGTAAACGAGGAGTATTGGAGGTCCACTTACGAAGTGGAAACCCCGCTGAATCGAGGAGCTTAATAAGTTCTAATTGAGCCCTTTGGGCGGAATCGATGCTATGAGCCCCTGACAATACATCATCATCGTAAAATTCGGATTGGATAATTTTTGAAGCAAGTGGGAATTCAGCCTTAGCAATTTGTGCTATTTTGAGTAGTGTACGGATGGCCAAATAAGGAGCGCAATTAACGCCAAAAGTGACGGTTAAAAGTTCAAAATCTTCAATTTCTAAATGGGGAAAGGTACGAATAAGAATTCGTTGAAAGGAAGTGTCTCGAGAATCGATCAGAATTTGGCGGTACATTTTCTCTATATCCGCATTGAATACGTACTTATAAAATCTCCATCGAATTATCAAAGAGGATAAATCTTGTTGTAAGGTCGGCCCAGGGTAAAGTAAATCATTTAAACTTGCACCACTTGAGGAGGAATTAGAGGCGTTAAAAACCACCCGTACTTTCTTTGAAGTGCTCTCGGGTTTTATGACCGCGTGATGCGGAAGATAGAATGACTTTACTTGGCCATTTTCAACTTTTTCTGATGGAGTTACCTTTCGCATATGATTAAGTGATAAATACTCTGTTATAACTTTTGAGTACTGAGATTTGAGATCTGGTTTTGAGGATAAAGATTTTTCATTTCTCAAGAATTGCTTAAGAGCTATAAATCTCGAATAACCTAGGTGGTTCTTTGAGGTTTGAGGTTTAAATGGGAGACGCACTACGAACCTACCATCACAATAGCAATCCTCCTTTGACCGAATTACAGTAGAAGTAGAATTGGATATAACTTTAACACCGTTACGGATTATAGAGGGATAAAGGTCAGCGCCTATCAAAAGGTCTACATGAGCAGATTTGTTAAAGGAAGGATCAGCTAGTTTGAGACCAACAAAGAGGTTGGAGTCTATGATAGAAAAGGATGAACTTAGTAAATTATTACTGAGTGTCTGAAGCACAATGGCTTCAGCTGAAAGTGTTATTTGAGGAGCTTCAAAGGACGTGAGAGAAAATGAGCACAGTTTTTTAGAAGTGATTGATAAGTTTCCACTAATACCTGAAACCGTAGTGTTCTTCTCTACGAATGGTAGATTTAGACGCCTTTGTACGGATTCTGAAATGAAGGATATTTCAGAACCAGGGTCAATTAGTGTCCTTAACACATGTACTGTTTCCGTTCCTATTATACCAACTAAAGCAGTAGCCAACAGAATTCTTTTTTGAGAAACCACCATAAAGTTTTGGTGGGATGATTGAGGAACAAATGGCTGTGGAGAAGCAGTCATTTGGGAATCATGAGCAACTGAGTTTTGAGGAGTGGACTGTATAGTATTAGATTTTTCGATTGAAGGATTGGTTGCTAAGTACAAAAGTGTGTGATGCCGTTTCTTGCAATAAGAGCAAGAGTACTTGCTAGTACAAGAGGATTTTGTATGACTGGTGCCTAAGCAATTGTTACACATTTTGTGTTTACGAACGGTTTCAATATTCGAGATGCAATAGACATTGCAGAAAACTTTGGGCATTCATATATGGAATGATTTGCCGAGCAGATTTTACATTTGGATCCTCCCGCCTTTGCAAGAAACGTATTGACTTTGTAATGCTTTTGCGTGATGTTTTGATGAGTTAATGGAAACTGATTGACAGTCCTACTGGCGTCGGCCTTAGTCTTGCAACAAAGGTGAAACAGTTTTTCCACCTCACTTAACTTGAGATGCTGTATATACACCGCATCGAACATGTCACGAAATGCCGGTTAAGAGAGATAATCTCCATGAAACGTATCGGTATCGCAAGGTGGTAATTTAATACAATGTGAAGCAGAAGATGAAGGTTGTTGTTGGGAATTATTACCAATTGATTTCTGAGGGAAACTATTTTTGCTATCTAAAATCGGATCAGGTTTCAATTTAGTTTGAAGCTCAAAAAACAGAGCTAGGCAACTTACATATGTCTCATTGCTATTCTTATATTTGGACTCTATTGCATCCATATCTAAGGGTTTCTCCTTTCCTGTCGGTCGAAAAGGAGCGCATTCTGCATACTTTTCTTTCACTTCTTGCCATAAGTCTTTAAGTTCTGTTTTTCTTGCTTCTAAAGATGCAATTGTGTGGTTCTGTTCAGGAACCTCTTTGGCGGATGCATGGAATTTCACAAGCAAATCCGCAGCAAAGATTAATTCATCCAAAACTGACATGATAAGGCAAGTATTTTAGGGAGAAAGTAATAAACTAAACGTGAAGAAAGAGAATGCAGATACGGAAGGAATAAAGAGAATTACAGAACAAACAAACGTTTTCGGGTACCTGAAGATTAACGCAATGAGTGAAGAAGGGAAAACCTTTCAATTCTGGTTAATGGATCGTCTTGGATGCACTGAATAAAGATTGGAAAACAAATTCCTGAGATAAAAAGCGAAAGAATTTTATTTAAAGGGAATTGAAACCGGGAAATGTTTTCAAAGAGTTTGAAAAAAGTTGGAAAAACTTAACAACTTGGGGATTCCCAAAAGAATCGTATTAAAAAATGATTGGAAACGAGAATTGTTTTCAAAAGAGATAGAATAACTTGGTAAAAAACTCAACAACTTTATAGAATTTGAAAAAGAATCTTGAGAATACTTGAAAACGAGAAATGTTTTCAAGAGTTTAAAAAAAGTTGGCCAAAGCAACAACTTTATAGGATTCGAAAAAGAATATTGAGAATAATTGAAAACGAAGAAGGTTTTCAAAAGAGTTTGAAAAAAGTTGGACAAAGCAACAGCTTTATAGGATTCGAAAAGGAATATTGAGAACAATTGAAAACGAGAAATATTTTTTAAAAGAGTTTGAAAAAAAGTTTGAAAAAACTCAACACTTTACGATTCCCAAAAGAATCGAATTGAAAAATTAATGAAAACGAGAATTATTTTCAAAAGAGTTTGAATAAGTTGGAAAAATCAACAACTTTTTAGAATTCGAAAAAGAATCTTGAGAATAATTGAAAACGAGAAGTGTTTTCAAAAGAGTTTGAAAGAAGTTGGAAAAAGCAACAACTTTGTTCGAAAAAGAATCTTGAGAATAATTGAAAACGAGAAGTGTTTTCAAAAGAGTTTGAAAAAGTTGGACAAAGCAACAACTTTATAGGATTCGAAAAAGAATATTGAGAATAATTGAAAACGAGAAATGTTTCCAAAAGAGTTTCAAATAAGTTGGACAAAGCAACAACTTAATTCGAAAAAGAATCTTGAGAATAATTGAAAACGAGAAGTGTTTTCAATAGAGTTTGAAAAAGTTGGACAAAGCAACAACTTTATAGGATTCGAAAAAGAATATTGAGAATAATTGAAAACGAGAAATGTTTTCAAAGAGTTTGAAATAAGTTGGACAAAGCAACAACTTAATTCGAAAAGGAATCTTGAGAATAATTGAAAACGAGAAGTGTTTTCAAATGAGTTTGAAAAAGTTGGAAAAAAATCAACAACTTTATGATTCACAAAACGAATTGTATTGAAAATTTATTGAAAACGAGAATTGTTTTCAAAAGAGATAGAATAACTTGGTACAAAACTCAACAACTTTATAGAATTCGAAAAAGAATCTTGAGAATACTTGAAAACGAGAAATGTTTTCAAAAGAGTTTGAAAAAAGTTGGTCAAAGCAACAACTTTATAGGATTCGAAAAAGAATATTGAGAATAATTGAAAACGAGGAAGGTTTTCAAAAGAGTTTGAAAAAAGTTGGACAAGGCAACAGCTTTATAGGATTCGAAAAGGAATATTGAGAACAATTGAAAACGAGAAATGTTTTCAAAAGAGTTTGAAATAAGTTGGACAAAGCAACAACTTAATTCGAAAAAGAATCTTGAGAATAATTGAAAACGAGAAGTGTTTTCAAATGAGTTTGAAAAAGTTGGAAAAAAATCAACAACTTTAGGATTCACAAAACGAATTGTATTGAAAATTTATTGAAAACGAGAATTGTTTTCAAAAGAGATTTGAAAAAAGTTGGAAAACTCAACAACTTTTCCAAAGCGCAGCTGTAATACCGAATGAGACGAGAGAGGTGATTGAAAACGTAACAAGTTTCCAAAGATTTGAAAAGAGGTTTTTCACTTTGAGTCACTGCGGGCCAGTATCCAAACAAATCGAAGGATCCACCTGATTCTTTGAATTTGTACCGATTAAAAACTATGAAAATCAAATGGTTAATTAAAGTACCCACAAGAAATGTAATTTAAAAAACTTAATGACGAAATGTTGAGCAATACCGCGATGTATGGAAGCACGAACAGATAAAAGATCTTTATTCACTACTTTAAGGAATTATGGATTCTCATAGAATCTCTGTTTGGAATTACTGAAAAAAATAGCTTAAATTTTTATCGCAAGAAAATATCGATATAAGTGACTAGGATAAGAGAGCACGAAGCGATACGCGAGAGAAAAAAAGAAAAGAAAAAGTGAGAGCGTGACGCCACGTTTGCCGTTGAAATACAAAAAAAAAAGTATATGGAATGTACATATGTATTTAATAGTTAAAAAAAAAGAAATGCCTTCAATTATTAAAAACTTTATACTAACCTGTACAATTTTAATTTATATTTTCAGCAATGATGTCTTCATAGGCAGCTTGGGGCGTTGAAACTTCGTTGACTTCTTCGTCCTTCTCTCTCACCAATCGAAGCAATGGTGGATATTCGTCGCACCAATTGAGGCAATGGTCGACAATAATTTTATTTTTGCTTAGCAAAAGTTATATGCCCAAAAGGCTTTTCATAAATTCCTCCGCTTGAATGTGAAAGCGGTTGAATATTGATCGATGAAGCACCCTGTATCGGGATGCTTTCGGCAGCAGCGGCAAGGTGGTGAGCACTTCTTTGCATAGTGCAATCACCTTTGTTGGAGAAGCACCTTTTGGTAAGGTGCTTTCTGCAGCAATGTATAGCTGGTCGTTGAGGAGCACTTTTATGCGTAGTGCTTTGATTTCGTTTTGTTTCAGCAATCTCGGCAAAAATGGTGCGGTGGTGTCACAATACCACTGCACAAATGTCACCGTGGTAAATTTTCCACGAATAACGGCTCGGCGTCTGCTGATGAATAACGGCGTCTTCAGAACTTGTCAGCAATGCAGCAGCATGGCAACAAGGAACAAAAATAGCGTTTACTTCCAACTGTTGCACACAACTTGCGACAATAACGGAGATGAGGACGTGATGCGATGAACGGTGCAGTTATGTGCCGTTATCTTTCGACTGCGGCGTGGTAGCTTGATGCGATGAACGGTGCAATTACGTGCCGTTATCTTTCGACGACGGCGTGGTAGTTTGATGCGATGAATGGCGTAAATACGTGCCGTTATCTTTCGACGGCGCCGTGGTGGCGTGGGAGCAAAATTGCTGTCAAAATGACGAGGATGAAGAGGAGCTTGTTGAGATCCTGGTTCGATGGACCAATAGTTCGGCACAAAGTGGCCAAAAGGGGAACAGCTTGTCTGTGGCGACAGCAGCCAGCTCGCAGCACAAGAATACGGCAACAAATCCTTTCAATATAAACCCGACAACTCGTTTATTGTTTTTGTATGATTTTGTTTTATTTCTTTGTGTTTTAGTTTTTCTTTTGTTGTTAGATTTATAAATTACATTAAGGAAGGGCATTGTTTTAATTTACTTTATTTTTATAATTTATTAGAAAAATTAGTTTAAAGGAAAAAGAGAGAAAACTTAAGTTGAGTTGCCGAATGGGCCAAGATGCAAATTTGGAATGAACCAGGTAGTGCTCACAAGGAAGTATAAAACGTGAAGTTGGTTAGGGTCCACCAACTAAAAACACGTTCCACAACCCAGTATTTATAATAATACTGGGTTTGGGGTGCGTTCAGTTGGTGCAACCGACAAACACAACTTTTTGGGACTGTTCATGCGCATTGCTAATGTTGGCCCTCCGCGCAGAGTCCTTGCAACGCCAGAGGCGTATACAGCTTTAGTTCTTGGGGGGGGGGTCATGCAAAAAAAAATAACACAAACTAATATTTGTTAAAAGTCAAGTGCCTTATATTTTTTTTTTTATATATTTTACTGTGCGTAGCTATATAAAATAAAAGCGAAAAAATCATAATTAACTATACTAAAGGGTTTTTCCAATAGGGACGGATTGATTTTGGCAGCTCGTGGCGGCCATATTGTTTCTTTTACTTTCGGTCAAAATATCGTCTTTTAATCATTCACTACAGACAAATCATCATGGTGAGTTACAGATGTTTTAGAGCAGTTAGAAGTTTATCCCAATTTTGGTCGAAAAATCATCTTTAGCGATGACGCCCGTCTTTGGATGAATGGGTACGTGAGTAAGCAAAATTGCCGGACTTGGGACGACACTAATCAACGCGAGATTTACGAGGTGCCAATGCATCCAAATAAAGTAACTGTTTTGTGTGGATTTTGGGTTGGATGCCTGGAGGCGTCATCGGTCCGTATTTCTTCGAAAATGATGCTGGCCAGGCCATCACCGTCAACGGCAATCGCTAAAGGTCGATGATCACCAACTTCTTGTGGCCTAAATTGGATGATAAGGACACTGAAGATATATGGTTTCAACAGGATGACGCTACGTGCCACACAGCTTAATACACAATCGATATTCTGCACGAGCGGTTTCATGGTGTGGTTATCTCGCGCCGAGGCAACGTGAATTGGCCACCAAGATCGTGTCATTTGACCCCTTTGGACTTTTTCTTGTGGGGCTTTTTTAAGTCGCAGTCTATGCGAATAAGTTGCAAACCACCTCGACCCTCAAAGACAACATAATCGATGCCATCGGTCAAATTCAGCCTGATTTATGCGCCAAAGTCATCGAAAACTACAGTTTCACCACGCCAATTTAGGCAATTTCGTTGAAAATATATATTTCGAACTGCCAAAGCCTATTCAAAATGAAATGAGCTACCTACCTTTACAAAAAAATTAACAAATATAAGACGAAAACACTTTTTTGGTATTTGCAAAATTACCTCATTTTCGGTTCCAAAGAAAATTAAAATAAACAACTGAGTCGAAAGAACCTTCATTAGCTGGACCAGTGAACACGCTATTCGTTTTTATTCCTGACTGTTACATTTTTTATTTCGGAGGGCCTCAGCAACAGCAATCTCCAGTTGCCTGACCAAAGACAATCAGATAAGCTAGCTGTGAAAATACTGAGGAAAAAAATTTTTTGGATTCGCTTGATCATTTGTTTTGAATTTTATTCAGAATTTATTTTAATCCTATCAAAGTTTTTATTTCAGCGAATTGAAGTTGCAGGAAAAATTAGTAAAATATCATAGGTACTGTGCACTGTTTTCTGTTTCTTAATTTTAGTAAATAGATATAAATATTCACTACTGAAAATGAAAACAATAGCTCTGATTTTCAAAAATGACCACTTGTGCAAATTGCTCTTTTTACAATAGTGGAAAAACTAAAATACATTACTTACTTACTTTACTTTTGATGGCGCTCACAGCCCATTATGGGCTTCGGCCTCAACTAACAAGCCCCTCCAGCCAGCTCTGTCCCTAGCTAGCCGCTTCCAGTTGCGCACACCGAGTGCTTTGATGTCGTCATTCACTTGATTGCACCACCTGTTACGGGTTCTTCCTCTGCTGCGTACCCTATCGGGGTTGGATTCGAAGACTTGTCGGGCAGGTGCGTTGCTGTCCATACGCTCCACGTGCCCCAGCCATCTCAGCCGCTGTATTTTCAGCTTTTTGACCAGGTCAACGTCGCTGTATAGCCCGTATAGCTCGTCGTTGAATCTTCTCCTCCATACTCCTTCGATACACACCGGACCGAAAATCACACGAAGAATCTTCCTCTCAAAGCACCCTAGCAGATTTTTATCCGAATCTTTCAGTGTCCATGCTTCTGACCCATAAAGCAGGACCGGGATGATTAGGGTTTTGTATAAAGTCTCCTTGGTTCTCTGAGAGGGCCTTACTACTTAAATGCCTTCTTAGACCGAAGAAACAGCGGTTGGCAAGAGTAATTCTTCGCTTGATCTCTGCACTGATGTCATTCTGCGATGTAATAGTGGAGCCCAGGTAGACAAAGTCCTTGACAACTTCGAAGTTATATCTGTCCATCGTGATATTTTGCCCGAGTCGACGATGTTGAGATTCCTCTCTCGATGACAGCATATACTTCGTCTTGTCCTCATTAACCGCCAATCCCATTCTAGCCGCCTCCGATTCAATGCTCGCAAATGCCCCTGCCACAGCTCGCTTCGTTCTGCCGACAATGTCTATGTCATCCGCATATGCAAGCAATTGAACGGACTTTTGATAGATTGTACCGCTGGTGTTGACATGTGCGTTGCGTACAATGGCTTCAAGAACGATGTTGAATAGGTTGCATGATAACGCGTCGCCTTGCCTCAATCCTTTCTCAACATCAAAGGAATCGGTGGTGTTCTTACCAATTTTGACGGAGCAGCGAGATTTCTCCATCGTCATCCTGCACAAGCGGACGAGTTTGGCAGGGATGCCGAGACTCGACATGGCTCTGTATAATTCGTCCCTTTTCACGCTATCATACGCGACTTTAAAATCGATAAAAAGGTGGTGTGTATCGATCTGGAATTCCCGGGATTTTTCTAAAATCTGTCGGAGTGTGAACATTTGATCGACGGTTGACTTGCCTGGCCTAAAACCGCACTGATAAGGGCCGATCAGATCGTTGACAAAAGGTTTTAAGCGGTCACACAGGATGGCCGACAAGATTTTATAAGCGACGTTTAGGAGACTAATTCCTCTGTAGTTGGTACATTTCAGAACATCTCCCTTTTTATGGATGGGGCACACTATACCGAGGTTCCATTCATCGGGCATGCTTTCCTCCGACCAAATTTTGCAGATGAGCTGGTGTATGCTCCTAGCCAATTCATCTCCCGCTGATTTAAATAGTTCGGCTTGTAAGCCATCCGCACCTGCAGCCTTGTACGACTTAAGTTTGGATATCGCCAGCCGAACTTCGGTTAGGTCGGGTGGACGGAACTCTTGGCCATCATCGTCCAAGTTGAATGGAGCGTTCTGCCTATTAGCGGCATCTTGGCTGTCTTCGCCATTAAGCAGTCTAGAGAAGTGTTCTTTCCAGATCCTCAGCACTGACTGTGTGTCTACTACCATATTCCCACTCTCATCTCGGCAGGCTTCCGTTCTAGCCTTGAATCCTTGGGTGGATCGCTTCACCCTCTGATAAAATTTTCGAACATCTCCCCTACCGCTACAACCCTCAATAGACTCTACCGCCCGCTTCTCGTGCTCTCTCTTTTTCCTCCTGAGAAGTCGGCGTTCCTCTTTTCGTTTCAGCCCGTAGAGCTCGCGGGCCACTCTCTCAGCAGCTCTTGTTCGAGTCTGCAGCATTGCCTGGTAGGCCTCGTCCTTAGCTGCATGCGCTAGCCGGCACTCCTCATCGAACCAGGGGTTTCTTTGTATTCGCCTAGTGAAACCCAGCACATCAGAGGCGGCACTTCTAATGGCTTGTTGACAGTGTTCCCACTGGTCCTCTGCACTTGATGCTGGTAGCGGACCTCCTGAGAGATTAAGAGTTACGTGGTCTGCAAAAGTTCTGGCAGTCTCTTGCGATTTAAGCTTCTCGACATCGAATCTTTTCACAGCATCTGCTCTGCGTTTGGTAAAGAAATTATTTGTTAATTTCTAATAATAAAATAAAAACAAAACAAAAGAAAACGTTCAGAAAAACTGGGATGGTTCTCAAAAGATATGTTAATATATTTACATAATTACAACAGATAAAAATAAATATTTTGGTGTATGTTCATAGATTTTTCCCCGACCACTTATTCATCCCTCAGTGTCATGGGATCTAAATGAGCTGTGTACTGCTTTGAATTTCTCCTTCTTTGTTAAATGTTAAACCGTTTAAAGAATTAAAATGATTTATTAATGTAAAACAAATATCCATTTTATCGTAGTGACAAAAAGAAAAAAATTGTTTGCACTCCACTTTGTAAATTCACACAATGTCATGTCAAAATGACATTTTGATACTAAAACGGCTTTACTCCGGCTTTAAGCCTCCTAGGAACCAGTTTTAGCTTACTCCGCCTCTATTCCTGATATATTTTTTTTTAAATAAGCTTTGCAGTTTTAGAGGCGTTGTAAAGTCGGAGTAACTTTACGCCGCCGCTAAATCGAGTTAATAGATAAGGCTGTAACTGTACAAAAAAATTTTTCTTAGAATATACCCCAGAATCATACCCTAAAATACTCTTGACGAATTAAGGGACAACCTTTACATAAATATTCAATTTTTTTTGTTTAAAAATTCAATATCTTGATAACCGGCTAAAGAATATTTTTTTTATTTTGTGTAAAATTGTATTTTATTAAATACTATGTTTTGCACACCAGATTTTATTTTTCAAAATGTAAAAAAAGGTTATACATATATAAAAAATTAGTTTTTAAGAAAACCGCTCTAAAGATTTTTGATTTTTTTTCATAAATTCATATTTATCAAAAAACTCAGATGGCATACTTTTTTTGAGATCTTTCTTTTTTAGCCATTAAAATAACAAATTTATAGTAATACTTTTTTTTAATGATATCATAATATTTTGAGACCAATACACATTACTCATGTACATCATCAATTTCTAGGTATGTTAAAGTTGTTGGGTACAAGAGCAAGTTTAAGATGGATCTTTGTTCCAAACTTCACAATTGGTCGTGAAGGCTACGGTAATGTCTATTTCAACAAAGAAATGGATATGGCAGGGATTAATTTAGACGAAATTGGAAAGCAGGTCGTTGGCCTGACTTAAACGAATCACAAAACAGTATCTAGAATATTCACTTTGTTTTTTTTTTTGTAGTTCATTTCCGCAACAAAGAAGTAATCATTAATCCAGATGATGATAAAAACCACCGATTGGTAGTGGTCCGAGGAGCTCAAATCACTCTTGATCAAGTTTGGCCACATGAAAAAACTAAACATGAACCAATTAAGGATCCACAACGCCTGGCCTAGATGGACTATGAATTGAAATTACGTCGTGTTTGCGATAAGAATGATATAAGATTTATTGAAAATCGTCCCGAGACCGAAGTTGGTTATTTAAATTGAAACATTTTTCAAAATACATTCCAACGACTTTGAAGAAAGAAGGATTTCAATATAGGACCCCATGGTCGCTATATATTGAACATCGAATTTCCAGATCGTCCAGCATATTGGATGATATCCTTTACTTATTCAAATGCCCTCAAAGTTCACTTGATGACTTATACAGGAGAAAAGCCATTCTGGTAAGCAAATAAGTTTATGACATTAATTTTTAATAACATGTATTATACATTTTTTTAGTTAGATCTGAATTCTGTGGTAAGAGATTCTCTCAATTACATCACTTGCGTGCCCATCTTCAAACTCTACAGCATCAAATTCCACAAGCAGCTAAGCTGCTATTTAAAAGTGAAACGTTAACATCATAGATTTATAATTAGTGTAATCAAAATATAATGTAATATCCAACCTCTCGTACAATTAAAATAAGGATTATTACCTTAATTTGTGTATTTTAATCATCATTTGAATCAAATTATTAAAAAATCATAAAATTAATTCATAAAGCTATTTTTTTTTCCATACATCAACTTTTAGACCAAGAGCTATTCGCGTTTCATAAATCTAGAAGAAAAAGCCGATTAGGTCCTCTTCCCAAGATTAAGATGTTTGACTTAAGAAAAATGACGGAGCATCAGAATATATATTTTTTAAATTTATTGAAGTGGTAATGCTTCTGAAAAAAAATAGAAAATCGCTATTGTGAAAACCCCACCAAAGCCTGAAAACAAATCATTCCAGACTTTTGTTTTTGATACCACGATATATGCACCGACATTTGTTATAACTCCTTTCTGTATGGAGATATGAATTGATATGGTTGCAAAGAGGATTAAAAAAGATTTGAGTTTACGTACCTACACAAGATTTTGATTCTGCATTTGTTGAAAAGATCGTTTTCGATCCTATTTGTTTCTTCTTGCTCCTAGGGCAAGTATTGGTTTTCGAGGTTTTAATCAAGACTAACATTACTAGAATGGAGAAGTACAAAAAAGAGTTTAGGTTATCTAGAACAGGTAGCTGCCATAGAATAATTTTGGATTTATCAAGTTTTCTCGAACACTGCTCTAATGATAATGATTAGCTTGTTACATGTAATCTAATAGTTTTAATAATGTTAACGCAGGGTCTTGCTACAAAATTCGAATAACGAAAATAAAGTTTTGGGTTTTTTTTGAGCATATTGTCTTTTTGGTATATTCCCGAATATCTCGCCATATCTTAGCACTTCGGTACTCCTAAGATAATAAAAAAATATTGCGTTTAAATATTGTATAGAAATAAACTCAAATCAAGGGAAACTATTACTTTGTACACATTTTTGTTGTATTAAATCAAAACATTTCAAAATTGCTGTTTCACCTTTTTTTATTAGATTCTCGTTAACTATATCGAGATATTATCCAACACATTTCTTGTGAGCAAACAAAAAACATGTATACAAAAGTAATATTAACATCTATCCAGGAAAACTTTGGATGTTATTTTGAAAGAATGTTGGTTCTTTTGGCAAATAAATCAAATGTGTTTTTTATTTTGTAGGTACAACAATACTATCAAAGTAAGTAGTTTCTCTTACATTATACATATAAATTTTGAAGCAATTTGAATACTTTCAAAAAATTCGATTCTTTTCTATACCGATATATCATCTCCTTTCTTTAATAGCTTTCTAGTCGTTAGTTTAACTTGTTTGTTCTAGTTTCGCTGTCTCTTGTTCACCATGCAGATTTTATCCTTGATAAGATTGTTCAATTAGTAGAATCCGGATTTAGTAATACGTCAGCCATACAAGAGACAGATTTGTTCGTATTTGAGAAGGCTTCCAACCAGCTGAAAATAAAAGTATAAAATTCAAAATTTGAATTAAACAATTTATAGTAGGTACTCATACTGTGATGGAATGCACATGTACAAGAACAAATATATGATTTTAATACAAAATGCTTAAGATATGGCCGTAAGGGTTCATCAAATAAATGACAGTTAAAACAAACAAAATAAATACCAAATAGTTGTTAAATTCAAAAAGCAATTGTTGTATATTCTGTGACCCTCAACAAGTATTATTTTTGTTATTCGTTGCTGACCGATTCGTCAAATTTGTATGTAATCACATGGTTTTTTAAAGAATCAGTTGAGTATTCTTTAATGAAATGGATCCCAATCAATTCAAAGAACGTTTTTGTTTTATTAGAAACAAAATTGCTCAGGTTTTTTAAATAATTTTAAAAAACTAGGTTTTACCCTTTAATAAGGGGGTTTTCAATTGGCGCGGGTAGACATTAAAAAACATTACTCCTAATCTTAAAAAGCAATAGTAGCTTTTCCTTTCAAATTGTAAAATTTATATACATATGTGCTGTGCTAGGTTACTTACCAAGAGAATCAGTACAATTTTGCAATTTTGATGATGCATTAATTCCACAATCAGCTGCATTCGTCCCTTTTCGTTCAATTTGCTGCTAAATTTTCGTCGTTCTGATTTGATTTGCCATCCTTTTTTTGTTGTGTTTCTTAGTATGTGAGTTTTGTGATGATTTCACCACTATTTCAAGTCAAATTGACAACATAAAGGCATAAAAGGAAATAATCTAAAAATACAAACAAATAAAAATTCAATAAAATGAAATCTAATAATTTATCTTTAGAATAAACCTCAATGGCAACTAAAATCCGCTGCTGTACAGACCGCCAACACCAGAGATTATCCTTGCTGTTATTACTTTCTTTAATTGCATCTAAAAACACCAATGTCACCTCATCTACAATGTTTCTTATCACTTTACATTGTTTCATTTTAATACAGCCTTCATGCAGATCCAAAATAAAACCTGCCAACTCACTGAAGAATTTCTCATATATGGCAATTCGAGCATTAAATGAAGACGTGGTGTAAGCAAATTGATTAGAAACTGATTGCAAATCTTTTCATATTTCATCAGGCGTATTCTTTGGAATAGTTTTTCCAAACCTTTTTGCAGCACGTCCACAGTTTCAATGACTTTCGAATTAGGTCTTTCTTTAGTCTTACTACTGCTGCTATCAGCATTAAAATGATATAGATCCAGAAATAATGCTAGCAATCTCAACATTACGGATCGCAGCTGCAACGCTTCGAGCTCTTGTTCAACAGTTTCCTTCTGATGCTGTTCATGACTTACAATATGCACAAGATCCCAACGTACTATAGCTGGTAGATCACGGTTATCAGATAGATCATTTCAATTAATTCGGTCCTCTTGTGGTTCTACTTCTACGTTCGACTGTCACGCTGGGGGTCTGGGATCGCTCCCCAGCCTCGTCCACCTAAAAACTAAAAAAGTTTTTCTTCAGGGCTACTGCCTCTTGCGAGGAATCGACAAATCCTCCAAGAGTATCACTTGTCACGAATAAGTCCTTCTCGTGTAGCCGTTCGGATTCGGCATACAATTGTAGGTCCCTTCCATTCCTGTCGAAAGGCGCACACAGGAATGGTTGCGAGTTGTTAGTCACTATGCCCTGGTTCTTCATGAGCCGTTGTGTCACCCGATTTATATTATATTGTGGTTCTACACTATTCACTATTCAGAGTTGATTCACTCGTGTTTTACATTTAACTTTTTGTGTGGTAGCAAATAATTGTTATTTTACGATTCACCTATAGGTATATAGATACCAAACCACAGAATTGAGTTGAAAGCACAATAGGTACTGGAACATCAGTTTCAGTTATTGCCGGTTTATCCTGAGCAAAAGTTCCTTGACGATCAAGTGCTGGCGGGGGTGGACCTGCTACCGGCACAACTAACTTCGGATCAGTTTTTTGTTAGGAGACACACTTGGGACGATGTTGGAACCAAGCTTGGATGGCACATCAAATTTCTTTAACCGGTTCATTTGTCTTTTTTGTTAAGGCTTGTCACTGGCAATTTCTTAGGTTGTGATGTCTTGTACCATCCAGTGTATTAGAGATCAGTGGCGCTGATAAACTGATCTTCACTTTATGAGCTTCATAACTTGAAAATTATTTGTGCTATTCACCAACCACTCATAAGTATTTTTCTATGTTCGAGAACGAGAGCCCACCAAACATTCCCAAACTGTAAAATTAAATTGTTTTTGGAAACGATAGACAGCTAAATAGGCAGACGCCAAAAGAATATCAATAAACCCAAAATATTTTTTACTTTTGTTTGTAAATAGGTAACTATACCTAATCTCTAAAAAAAAATAGACAGTAGTTTTTTGAGAATTAAACATAACAATATTATGTTTTGTATTATCGTCTAAAAATATGACCACTTTAAACAGAAAATAATAACAAAAGATGATTGTCAGCTGTGACGTCATATAAATACCCAGAAATACCAAGATGGCGAATGGTGTTAACATGTTCGTTTTATGTCCTTACGATGAAGAGTAAATCCTCTCAGTTCAATCTACCCATCCCTATCTCTCACCCTGGAAATCTATCTATCTTTCACTCACACAATAAAAAATCTATCATGTTGAATCCGAGAATATTGTTTGAAAGTAGCGCATCGGTGCAATTTGGGTGGAATCTACCCATCTCTTTTTCACTCACAAAAAATCTTCCTGTCTCATTGCATGCACTTAGCATTAAAAACCCAATGTGGACAGGCACTATCTCTTTAGCTTGGAGAGAAGCGAATAAGGGACGTTTTATTGCGAAAGTTTTCGGGCAACTTTTCGAAGAGACCGCTCGTAACTTAGGAGTGGTCGAGACCACTCATAACTTTTACGAACGCTCGTAAATGTTCACTAATATCGCTTGGTGAATAGGCTTATGAGGATCTTAAGTTATAAGCACTCGGTGAATGTTGCAGCTGCTGAATAAAACGCACTCTTTTATCAATTATATTTGAAAGGTTTATTCTCTAAAAAAGAACATAAATATTTTTAGGTATGAAATTATTTCTTACTATTTTTAGCAGCTACTCAAGGGGATGTCTTCGGTTTGAAATCCAAATTGCAAATGAGGTGAATTCTCAATACAAAACAAAAGCATAGCATATGGCGATGCTTCAAGAAATATGAAACATTTTTAGAACTGTGCGTTTAAGAAAAGTGTTACCTGAATGTGTATTCCTACACTCTATTTCGCGCATTTTTTGACAGCGCACGAGTAAATGCAAATCAACTGAAAACATTTTGTTCGATTTGGATTTCAACCAAAGACCATCTTCCCAAGGGCACATTTACATTCAACTCTTTTTAACATCCCACCCCCCCGTGAGGCCCCCGGTCCCACCACAGCCTCACAACTAACTTTAAGTACAGCCAACTTCACTGCTGGTCTTCGAAGAATTCCTGTTGACGTCTTGATATCGGCTGAACGGATCTGTTCATCTGGCCCAATGAATACTTTTATGATTCTTCCACGCATCTATTGGCTTCTCGGAACGTTACCATCACATACGAGAACCAGGTCTCCCACTTGTAAATTCGGAACTTTCGTAAACCATTTACTTCTCTTCGTCAGTTCTGGCAGGTACTCCTTAATCCAACGACGCCAGAAACGGTCCTTTATCTGCTGGCTTATTCTCCACTGCTTTCGGAGGCAAAGAGCTCTCTCATTAATCGGTCCGGGAATTTGGGTGGAGTTGGTGACACCTGTTCAAAAGGGTAGTTATGTGCATTCAAGAGGACACAAGCGTCCACAGGTTTTTCTCAAAATCCACCTCTGTCTACCAACTCCTACTCTCACCTCCACGTGGTGAACATCGGGTGTCTAGTACCTCAGCTGGAGACGGGGTTTAAATCCCCGTGGAAAGCTGTTGGGGACAGCCAACGAGAGAGGGGGGGGAGGAGTGTTCCCACTAAGGCACTTCTCCTTTCATCGAGGCGGCAGCGGACGAATTCTCTAGATGGAATCAACGGTGGCGTCTACAGTTCCAGTTAGGTTGAACTACTTAGTGAACACCTTATATGGGCTACTACGACATATTTGTAGCTCAGGCCTATAAGGAGCGGTTTATCCGGCTCCCTACCCTTGGAGTTATACGAAGGGTCTGGTCCTCCGGGTCGGGGGTTGTGCGTCGGGGTAACTTCCCTACCACGTAAAAAAAAGTTGTTCCGAAACAACAACAAGCCTCGGATATGGATGATTTTAAAGTTGACGACCCCAGCAAACGAAACAAGGACAATGAATTTCGGATCTGCACGTGGAACGTCCTGTCCTTATACAGAACACGTGCAGCCGAACAATTAGTGGAGAACCTGGACAGGCTAAAGGCTGACGTAACAGCCATCCAGGAAGTGCGATGGGATGGAGAGGGCGTACGGAGACTGAAAACGTGTGACATCTACTACGGCGGGTGCTTGAAGGAACCGGGTCAGCGGCTCTTGGGTTGTGGTTTTGTGATAAGGGGAAGACTTAGGCAAGAAGTCTTGGGCTTCCGAAGTGTAAGCGAGCGCCTGGTCACAATCCGCATCAAAGGCAAATTTAAGAACATTTCGCTGATTTGTGTTCACGCCCCCCATGAAAGGAGAGAAGACTCAACCAAAGAAGCATTCTACGATCTCTTGGAGACAACGTATGATATGTGCCCGAAGTACGACGTGAAGATCATTCTTGGTGACTTCAACGCAAGATTCGGAAAGGAGGGCATCTTTGGTTCGATAGTCGGAGGACACAGCCTACACGACGAAACTTCCGGCAACGGACACAGGCTGGCAGACTTTGCGGCGGGGCGAAATGTCATCATCTCAAGCACCTACTTCCCACACCTCAATATACACAAGGGGACTTGGCGGTCGCGTGATCAAGTAACCGTCAACCAAATCGACCACGTTGCGATAGACGCGAGACATGCTTCCAGTATCTTGGACGTCCGAACGTTCCGAGGGGCCAACATTGACTCGGATCACTACCTGGTGGTAGCTAGACTACGTATGCGGATATCCATGACGCGACAACGCAGAGCAGATGCTGTGAAAAGATTCGATGTCGAGAAGCTTAAATCGCAAGAGACTGCCAGAACTTTTGCAGACCACGTAACTCTTAATCTCTCAGGAGGTCCGCTACCAGCATCAAGTGCAGAGGACCAGTGGGAACACTGTCAACAAGCCATTAGAAGCGCCGCCTCTGATGTGCTGGGTTTCACTAGGCGAATACAACGAAACCCCTGGTTCGATGAGGAGTGCCGGCTAGCGCATGCAGCTAAGGTATAGTGTGCCCCATCCATAAAAAGGGAGATGTTCTGAAATGTACCAACTACAGAGGAATTAGTCTCCTAAACGTCGCTTATAAAATCTTGTCGGCCATCCTGTGTGACCGCTTAAAACCTTTTGTCAACGATCTGATCGGCCCTTATCAGTGCGGTTTTAGGCCAGGCAAGTCAACCGTCGATCAAATGTTCACACTCCGACAGATTTTAGAAAAATCCCGGGAATTCCAGATCGATACACACCACCTTTTTATCGATTTTAAAGTCGCGTATGATAGCGTGAAAAGGGACGAATTATACAGAGCCATGTCGAGTCTCGGCATCCCTGCCAAACTCGTCCGCTTGTGCAGGATGACGATGGAGAAATCTCGCTGCTCCGTCAAAATTGGTAAGAACACCACCGATTCCTTTGATGTTGAGAAAGGATTGAGGCAAGGCGACGCGTTATCATGCAACCTATTCAACATCGTTCTTGAAGCCATTGTACGCAACGCACATGTCAACACCAGCGGTACAATCTATCAAAAGTCCGTTCAATTGCTTGCATATGCGGATGACATAGACATTGTCGGCAGAACTAAGCGAGCTGTGGCAGGGGCATTTGCGAGCATTGAATCGGAGGCGGCTAGAATGGGATTGGCGGTTAATGAGGACAAGACGAAGTATATGCTGTCATCGAGAGAGGAATCTCAACATCGTCGACTCGGGCAAAATATCACGATGGACAGATATAACTTCGAAGTTGTCAAGGACTTTGTCTACCTGGGCTCCACTATTACATCGCAGAATGACATCAGTGCAGAGATCAAGCGAAGAATTACTCTTGCCAACCGCTGTTTCTTCGGTCTAAGAAGGCATTTAAGTAGTAAGGCCCTCTCTCAGAGAACCAAGGAGACTTTATACAAAACCCTAATCATCCCGGTCCTGCTTTATGGGTCAGAAGCATGGACACTGAAAGATTCGGATAAAAATCTGCTAGGGTGCTTTGAGAGGAAGATTCTTCGTGTGATTTTCGGTCCGGTGTGTATCGAAGGAGTATGGAGGAGAAGATTCAACGACGAGCTATACGGGCTATACAGCGACGTTGACCTGGTCAAAAAGCTGAAAATACAGCGGCTTAGATGGCTGGGGCACGTGGAGCGTATGGACAGCAACGCACCTGCCCGACGAGTCTTCGAATCCAACCCCGATGGGGTACGCAGCAGAGGAAGAACCCGTAACAGGTGGCGCAATCAAGTGAATGACGACATCAAAGCACTCGGTGTGCGCAACTGGAAGCGGCTAGCTAGGGACAGAGCTGGCTGGAGGGGCTTGTTAGTTGAGGCCGAAGCCCATCCTGGGCTGTGAGCGCCATCAAAAGTAAAGTAAAGTAAGTGGTGACACCCATCAAAAAATGGTTAGGCGTTATCGGCTCTGTTTCTTCGGTTGTCACAGGAAGGTGAGTCAGTGGACGGCTGTTGACTATGTTTTCTGACTCTATAAGAGCACTCAGTAAAGTCTGAGGTCTCGGTGCAAGTTTATTGAGTGTGTACGACAAAACTCTCTTCACAGACCGAACAAGTCTCTCCCAACAACCGCCAGCATGTGGGTTTGAAGGGCAGTTAAAAATACACTCGATTCCATTTGCGGACAGTTCAGCTTTAATGGCCTCGCTATCGAAGGCGTCAGCTGTCAACAGTTCGTTCCTGGCACCGATAAAATAAGTAACATTGTCGCTCCTGATATGTACTGGTATGCCTCGACGGTTGACAAAATTGCGAATGCACAATATGCAAGCATCCGTTGATAAGTCCACTGCTAATTCAAGATGAATGGCTCTCACGGTGAGGCAGGTAAACAGAGCGATCCAGCGCTTTTCCTTCCAAAGTCCTATCGTCACGCTAACTGGGCCAAAATAGTCGAGGCCAGTATAAGTAAATGGTCTCATAAAGGGGATGCCACGGTCCTCTGGCAGCTGTCCCATCAATGGCGGCAAAGGCCAAGCGGCTCTTAAAAGGCAAAACGAACACCTCTTTCTCCCTTTCTTGATTGCAGATCGCAGACAGGGCACCCAAAATGTATGTATGTTTTGGTGACCCAGGCTGCAATGAAAATGAGCCACAATCAAATTCGTCAACCGGTGATCTTTCGGCATGATAATGGGTCGTCTAGCGGAAAAGGGTATGGTAGTGGCAGCGTCGATACGTCCATACACTCGTTACAAACCCTCATCATCCAAGTATGGACTAAGGTTGTAAATGGAACTCGTGTTCTCGACTTGCTGATTGCAACTCAGCTGGCATATTTCTTGGGCGAAAACATCTCTTCTCCGGCTTCTTCTAGTTCTAAGGCAGTTAATTCTCCCATCTTAGTCGACTCGTGGCGACATTTTTTTATAAACCGAATCACCCAGCCTGCCGCCCTTTTCAATTTCAAATATTTCGAGAACCTAGAGAAATCAAAAAGCTGTGTACTCACTTTTGCATGTAACAGGAACTTTGGTTTCGTCTCTTCCTCGCACGTATAGCTTGCGAGATCATCTGCTTGTGCAGGCCACGAATCATCAGGTAGCTTGAGGAACGGTGCTCCATTTATCCACTTGTTGTCAACACGATACATTGGAAGGTATCGCGCGCGTGTCCCTTCATCTGCTGGATTCTGTTTCGTTGGTATCCAACGCCATTGACCCACCTTACTGCTGTCCAGTATCTCGGCTTCTCGGAATCCAACAAATTGCTTATGATGACGAGGATCTGAACGGAGCCAGCTCAAAACTGTCTTCGAATCACTCCGAAATACTCGGTCGTCTGCTTTCAGGTTATGACATTCAATAAAGGAGTCGCACAACCTGACTCCCAAAACCGCAGCTGACAATTCAAGACGTGGAATGGATATCAACTTTTTCGGAGCGCATCTTGTCTTTCCGCAAATGAATGTAACGTAAGCCTTTCCTTGATATTCGATACGTAGATATACCACTGCGCTGAAGGCCTTCATCGTCCCTCCAAAGAAATCGCTGCGAGTTTTGATCTGCAGGGCGAATCAAAACCTGGTGAAACATTTCTTTGATGTCACCAGTAACTGCAATAGGTTTCATTCGAAAATTGTACAGGATGGTCATCATTTGTTTCAAGTCATCAGGGCCCTTAAGCCGCATCGAATTTAGAGAGAGTCCATTCACCTTTGCGGCCGCATCGGAAACCAAGCGAACTTTGCCTGGCTTGTTCCGATTCTTTACCCCAAAATGCGGGAGGTACCATGTTTGTGGCGCGTGCACTTTAGCTTCGTTATAGGACAGTCTTCTGGCGTATCCATTTTCGACATAGCTCGAAATTATAGATATATACGTATTTGCAAGCTCCGGTTCTCCTCGAAATTTGTTTTACAGACTGAATGACCTTCGCCGAGCCATATCATAACTATCTGGCAACATGATTGTGTCTTGACTCCGCAACAGACCCGTTTGATAGCGCACATTAACCTGTTCTGTTCTGTGTCACTTTCTGATTTTGGCATCTCTTTTGGTTTTTTTACATCGAAATTATTGAGGCTAAAGTAATTATCTACCATTCGTGTCAGTTTAGCTTCTTCTTCTTCCCCATCATCATGTAGAACGAGAACTCTTATGGAACGAACCTCTTCCGTTGTCGTCTTTCCGTATACCACGTATCCCAATTTTGTTTTTGTTATGATTGGTCCAGCTTCATTGACCACAAAAGTTCGTACCGGAACACCCAGATGACAGTTGTCGAGGCCAATCAAAATTTGTGGACATGCGTCATTGTACTTCGCGACCAGTAGTGACCATAAAATATCATCAGCTGCATATTCTGGACCCAAATCTGCGACGGATAGTGTCTGGGTCGGCAGATTTAAATCATTGTTTTTCTCTACTGCGGGCACTTCGGTCGTAGGTTTAAAGGCTGACATCTTCAATTCACCGACATCGTGCAACGAAGGATGGTGTTTCTTGTCGCAATCATGAATGTCACAAGTCTTTCTCATTCTACAGGTACAAACGGTGTGACCGTATTTGAGGCAACAAAAGCACAGCCTATGCTTCTTTACAATGGACCATCTAGCTGAGGTGTCTAAATCATTGTAGGCAGCTCATTTCGAAAAAAAAACGCGACAAATTCGAATAGAGTCGACGGCAGTTGGTACTGGTTGCTCTGCAGTATGAAGAACATTTCTTGAATTTGACTTGTGTCCAATAGCCTTAGACTGCGGCTGCAAAGAAATCGGTGTAATCAAACAAATAAGTCTTGCAGTTCCAGTCAACCACTGTTCGAAATGTCTAACCTAGGAAACGGCTGAAAACAGATGCTTCGCTGAACCCATTCCAACTTCTTGCTCATAGGAAGCTTGCTAACGAGCTCGTCAAGGAGTGTTGGATTGGCCAGATGCAACGTCATTCCACTTGCTTCTAGAAAAGTTGCCAGGTTCTGGACTTTGGTTGCAAATTGTATCAGCAGTTCTAATTTGTCTTCTTGAATCGGTGTTCACTCGCCTTCAGCAGTTGTCTTTGTACCAATATATCTGGACGGCCAAATCGAAATTCCAGAGCAGCCAATGCTTGATTAACGTTGTTCGGCTGAATGAGCATAGCTTCGACTACTTCTCTGGCAGCTCCTTTGAGACATCTCTGCAGGCGAAAAAGGTTGTCCATATTTGTGTAATTAAACATGGCTGAAGAATCTCGAAAGGCCGTGCAAAACAGAGGCCAGTCCTCAGGCCTACCATCAAATTCCGGAAGTTCAAGTGTAGTTGCTACTTGCCACGTGTGTGTACTCTCACCTACTGCACTGCATCTTGTGGTGGTGGTGGTTCAATAGGATTCTGATGGTTGTTGAAACTCTGCATCCCAGTCAACGATGGCAAGAATGTAGGCACACACGGGATACTTTTTGAGGCAAAGTGTGTTCCACCTGCATATACTGGCGGTGGCATATACACGGTTGCAGTGGCATGTACGAAACACCGCTCCATGGACTAGGTACGTTTTGTGGCACCTCAATGTTCCCAGCGGTGGTTGCTATCATCACGTTTTTGCCGAAAGCCATGCATATTGTGGAATCTACTGAGGAACTACTCCCATTTGGAATTATCGCAGATGAAGATGTGACGATGGTATTATTTTGCTTTTGAATGGCATCCATATTCAAATCTGAGTTACTATCATAAAAATCGTCTGGCTTTGGAGAAGATGCTTTACCAGATTCGGGACAGACTTCATTGGATTCAGTCTTTCACTTCGGCGTAGTTGGCTGTCGTTTTTATTTAGCATGATATGCCCAACGACGCTGGCTTTTTACTGGCTGCGAAAACTATTTCTGAGATTCGATCCTGAAAAATATTTCCTTCAAATCGTCAGATTGGAGCAGCTGGCTGCAAGCTCCGTAAATGACGAGTCTGAACACTTCTATGGATTCGCTTCTATTGATTCGCTGGCTGTGAATAGGCATCCTGACGACGACTATATATACTAAACGCCTCTATGGATTCGCTGGCTGCGAATAGGCTTCCAATTACGTTGTATTCTTCTCAATGTAAAAATAAGAATAAAATTTGTTGCAAATTTCAGCTGCTGAATGAAACGCACTCTTTTATCAATTATATTTGAGAGGTTTATTCTCTAAAAAAGAACATAAATATTTTTAGGTATAAAATTACATTAATGACTAGAAGGAAATTATTTCTAACTATTTTTAGCAGCTACTCAAGGGGATGTCTTCGGCTTGAAATCCAAATTGCAAATGAGGTGAATTCGCAATACAAAACGGAAGCATAGCATATGGCGATGCTTCAAGAAATATGACACATTTTTAGAACTGTGCGTTTGAGGAAAGTGTTACCTGAATGTGTATTCCTACACTCTATTTCGCGAATTTTTTGACAGCTCACGAGTAAATTCAAATCAACTGAAAACGTTCTGTGCGATTTGGATTTCAACCAAAGACCATCTTCGTAAGGGCACCTTTACATTCAGTTTTTTTTAACAGTGAATATCATTTTTATACTACGTTTTCATTGGATCCGAAATGAGGTAATTTCAAAATGAGCTCATTTGGAACGTCAAATTTGTATAGGAAATGACGTTCCAGATGAGCTAATTTCGAAATTACCTCATTCCAGCTCCAATGAAAACGTAGTATTAGTTTGGCCTTTTCGGCAGTTTTTTCCGTTTGCTTCTTAAAATGACCAGTGTTACCGCAGGTTTAATTTTTATTGAGTCCTGTAAGCTGAAAAAAATGAGTAATTTTGAAAATAAATGAGTCCCAATAAAAAATGTGTTCAAGGTTTATGATAAGACTTTTATCATTTTTCAATAATGAAAATAATTGCTTTGAAATCATAAAACAATATATCTAAATCACAAATATTATTAAACTAATTTATTTAACATACATTTTTTTCAGAAAACGAAATAAAAGCGCTTGAACTTAAAAATTGGCTTAACCGTATTCTTTATATAATACGGCCTTACCAATAATCATATTTAGTAAGGACTTAAATATTCCAGTAAATTAACCTTATTCGAATTGATCACAAATAATGTACTATTTAGGGAACGTTTAATTTTTTGAAGTCAATCCCATATTTGATTCACTATTTAGAGTTAACATTAATATTAAGGTCATTCCATGTACCTACAGTTAATTATTTAGATTCCATACCATTATGATTGATTTTACAAAAATATTTAAGTCGTCACTAAATTTGATTATTTGTAAGGCCCAAAGTGTTTATTTTTACTCTTAAAAAAATGAGCCAAATCTAAAAAAGATGAGTCCCTGAGCCAAGTTTAAAAAAATGAGTCCCTTTTGACTCATATGAGTTCCAGTGATAACACTGAAAATTACCTTAAAACTAACTTAAAAGTACACTAAACCATTATAAATTCTAATTAAAACCTAAAACTAAAAACTAAAGATAATTTAAATAAAAATTAAAAGAAAAAACAAGAAGAACTTCACTACTTCAAAACAGTACCTCCATTTCTTGCTTTGCGTCCCATATTGGAATTGGCGACCAGGGATTTGGACAAGCAGTTCCTTTGACCATTATATGTGCCAAACATTTGGCACCTAATCGAACCGGATATTTTATCCTGCCTGTGCTGGAAACCCCATGTTCTCTTTGTGCTACCATGCCACTACGCTGCCCCGCACTGTGTGGTTAAAATCCAAAACTAATTTATTTACTCGATAAGGAAATATTCGAAGCCGAAAGATATTTTAATAGCGGTCGAAGGATTCGGATGATACAGGTTGTCAAAGTTTCCTTTTTTTTAAAATCAAAGAAAAAATATTTGTTTTATGACAAGTTTCAGAATTTCGGGTTTAAAATCTAAAAACCTTGTTTAAAAATTATATTTTTTTTATTTGAGGTTGTAAAAAGGACCATTTGTATTACAATTATGATTCAATTTAATTTTTTTTTTTTTTAATTGCAAAATTTTAAGATTTTCGAAAAGCTGTTTTGGGTTCAGTTTTTTTACTTTGAGTTGAGTTATAAAAAAATTCCTTAAGAGTCTTTGGTCTAAACTCAAGGGAAATTTAATCTTTAACTATTTCTGAAACTTTTTTTAAGAAAACCAGTTGCCAGTTTTTGCCTATTTGTAGTTTAGAAAGATTTTATTAAAGTAGTTTATTTTTATTCATTTTTGGCTTTTTTTTATATCCTTAAAGATGCAAGTGGTAATAAAAAAAATATTTTTACATGTTAAAATGTATTCTCAACTACATATAATAAATATTTTTGATTATCTCAAATTTAAAGAATTATTGCATGGGTATGGCTAGGGATGTGATGGATCATCTGGGCAAAGTGACTTTAAACAAAAAATAGTAACACATGATTAGTGGTGAAACAATAGCGGGTGCACATATGTTTATGGCCTCAATTGTTCCCCTAAGACTTAAGTGTTCAAATAGTGAATATTGGAAAAACCTTCGCCCATCATCAGTTCATTTCTGCCGACCAATAATGTTGCAGTATGCAAAGGAAACTTATAAGGAGCACAGTGAATGACATCAAAAGCCAAATATTCGAAGTGTTGCTGCTGCTGTTGATGATGTTGCTGCCGATGCTGGCCCTATTATTGAATCTGAGGCTGAATATGATGCAGTTGTTAATGACACGGATAGTGTTGCAAGAGCTGGAGATGGTGCAACATTTGTCGACGTAAATAACTCTACTGCTATAAACAAGGTAATTAAGGAAACTGGTGTTGATGGTGACATTTGCTCAAGGGGCATTTTCGTTGCGAAAAAACTTCAATGGTTTCACATATCAAACTTTCTGCCAACAACAACAGCTATCATTGACTATTCAGCAGATAAACTAAATGTAGAAAAATTCCAAATTGCTTGTTTCAAGTTGACGGGAAATAAGGATATCGAGAAGCTTAGAACTGTTAACTTCAAAATTGGCGTGCCTCTTAAATGTGCAATCGATGTTTTCAGTAGAAGTTTTTGGCCAAAAGGAGTAAAAGTGCGATATTTTACAAACGACCAAAAGCTGCGCCTGATAATACCTTAGATATGTGTACTGTGGCTCTAAATAACAAAAATAATGAAGTTCAAATAAATGATGACGATAATGCTTTTCGTATTTATTATCAAAATGCTGTTGGGATGAGAACTAAAATTGACAAAATGTATGCTGCTGTTGCTGACAATTGTTATCAAGTGTTTTGCTGTAACTGAAACATGGTTGACCCAAGGAATATATTCATCAGAACTTTTCTCCGGTGATTACCATGTATACAGAAGACATCGTTATGCTGAAGGTGAATCCAAAGGTGGTGCTTTTATTTGCGAGTTATAAGCTCATAAGCTTTCAAATATCTTTATTTAATGAAAATATTGAACAAATCTGTGTTAAAATAGAATTTCCTTTTGCATAACTAAATTTATTTATCTTTGTTTCGTATATACCACCTGGTAGCGATATAACTATTTATTCTTTACATATACGAAATATAAAAAAAGTGTTTGATGTACTTGAAAAAATTCATACATTGTTGTACTAGGAGATTTTAATCTTTGGCATATAAATTGGTTTTATTCTGATGAGGATAAAATTGTATATCCTTCCAATGTTACTTCTGAAATTGAATATGAGACTTTAGATTTGCTTTTATTTATGAATGTTGTTATTTATCAATGTTGTCCCAAAATGAGTTGACAGGTAGTATGTGTCAACGGGATTTATCCAAATCGGTGTCAATGCGCTGACAAGTAATCGTTGACGATCACACGGATTGACCATGTTCACGCGCTTTGACCGTTGACAAAAGTACAAATCTGTAATTTTTCGAGTTGACGTTCACACATAGTGGTGGCGCGCTGTGACACAGTCAAATAAATTTATGTAATTCGGTTTACATTTTTTTTAAAGCAAGGAAAAATGTTAAAAGCAGATGAAATGGAAATGGCAATTTTAGCCACGTATTTAATTGATACAACCGACTTAGTACAGGCAATGGGGAAAAATCTGAAAAAAATTTTGACGTCTGAAAAGTTTGAATGCAGTTTTGAAGAGGGGTGGCGTCCGCCATCTTGGACAAACGACTTTTTTTTTGATAATTTGCATTTTTCTCACTTCCTGTGTTTTTTTCTGAAAAAAATATTTTACACTTTTTTGTTTCAATTTAAATTTCCTACAAATCGGTATATAAATTATTTTTCTGGTGCAGATCATTCAAAAGTTATTAATGAAAAACGAGTACAAAATTAGGCCTTACGGGGTTAGTCTTAAATACTTTTTTTAAGATAAAACAGTGTGATTTGCATAAGGTGTACGAATAGGCTAGGGCGTGGAGGTTGAGATAAGATAAGAAAAAAATTGTATGGGAGGGGGTCTATTTCCCCCCGTTTAGGCAGAAGGGGCAATTTACTAAAAAAATTACTTAAAATATAAACAAAATTATTAAAAACCAACGACAACAATAAAAATACCATGTTATAGCTTTTTTGAAAGCCAAAAACCTATTCTTAAATTAACTTTTTAAATCAAGTCGTTTGAGCAAACAGTTTTTGAGAAAATAATTTTCAAACTCAAAATTAAAAAAAAATACCGCAAATCGAGATTTATGCTAAGAAGCAACCCCTCTTCAAAACTGCATTCAAACTTTTCAGACGCCAAAACTTTTTTTAGATTGCCCTTATTTGACACCCCGTTGCCTGTACTAACTAGTTTATAGTCGCTGCATCCTTCATCCCAAAGCGCTGGTCGTTTCTCTACTGCCACAATCAAAGCAGAGACCTCGTATTGTTTGGTCCACGAGTAAAGTAATTTTCTATTACGTTTCTCCGACAACTTTTACTTTGATTCATCAGCAGGACGCGCATTTACTCTCCGACTCACTGGTGCTTTGCCTCATTTTTGTTTACTAATATAACTTTAAATAATTTTGTTTGGAAATGTTTTGTTTTCTTTTATGTTGCTATTATCTTTTTGTTGCTGTTTCTTTAAATGAAAAGAATGTCAACGCCAGCTACTTTGACACAGCAGAAAATTATAGCGTGTCAACGTTGGTACCTGGACAACGCGTTGATGGGCAGTCAGGAAATATCTGTCAATGTGTCCGAAAAATTCTGATGGGGTGATTACACGGTAAATGAAAACAGTCAACGCGTTGACTTATCAAACCATGTCATCGCAAGTGTGAACGCTGATGTCAGTGCGTTGATAACGTTTTGCAATGACAATCACACGACTTGAAAGCCGTGGGACAAGATTTGACGTCATTCTGACGTCAGAGAGTCAATGCGTTGACCATTTTCGTTGACCGTCTAATCATAGCTTTAGAAGCTGTAGTTAATGAACTAATTGAACCTATTCTCAATAATTCTGTACACCATAAGGCATTAGAGACTCAGCTAAATGGTTTGTATCTTGATAAACTAAATTTTAATAAAAATGAAAATGAAGTTGAATACGATTATGTAAATGCCAATTATGTTGCTTTAAATACTTTCTTTCAAAAGGAGGACTGGAATAATTTGTTTGTATCGAATGATTTATTTAAAGTTATGTTTTCATAATCTCAGAGAAAAAATTGAAGAAGCTAAAGTTGGATTAGTTCCTCAAAAAAAGGAAAAGAGGTAATGGCAGACCAGCTTGGTTTAATAAAAGACTCTGTAATCTTAAAAACAAAATGATAAAGGCTCAAAAACAATATCGATCAAATGAAGCTTTTAACAGGTTTTAACAGCATCGACAGGAATATGAAACCTTGAAAAAATGTTTGTATAGTCAATACTTATCGGGCTTAGAACCAAAATTCAAAACTAACGCCAAAGCTTTTTGGTCATTCCTAAACGGAAAAAGACAATCTTTTGGATTACCGATTAATATGAGAATTGAAGTTAAGGTTACAAGTGATGGAAGTGAAATCTGCAATTTATTTGCTGATTTCTTTCAGTCCAACTTCAATCTTGAAACGCCAAAACTAAAATATAATCTTAATATTCAACCAATTACAAGTCTAGGACATGTAGTTTTAACCAAGGAAGAGGTTTTAGAAGAGCTATCGTCTCTAGATGGAAACAAAAAAGAGGACTCTAAAAGAATATCACCTTTGTTATTGAAAATGTGCAAAGAAAGTGTAGCTATACCATTAATGAAGATATTCAATCTGTCATTAAAACAAGGAATATTTCTACATGACTGCAAAACTTCGGGTATAACACCAATACACAAAGCGGGTTCAAAACAAGACATTACTAACTACAGAGCCATTTCTAGGTTGCAATCAATCCCAAAAATTTTTGAAGCGTTAGTTAAAAAACGAATTTATGAGAATATAAGAAATGGTATCTCTGAAAACCAACACGGATTTGTTAGTAGTAGTTCAACTAATACTAACTTATCTCTCTTCTCGCAGTTTTTTACCAAGGGGATGGAGCGTGGTGGTCAATTTGATGCAATCTACACAGATTTCTCGAAAGGTTTTGAAAGATTATAACATGTTATCTTTGTAGAAAAACTGAAAGCTTTTGGATTTAAATCTGATATCTTAAAGTGGTTTGAACAGTATCTTTCTAATCGAACTCAGTATGTAAAGATAGGTGACAAATTATCAAAGGAAATTAAAAACTTTTCTGGAGTTCCCCAAGGAAGTCACCTTGGACCTCTGTGTTTTGATCTTTTTATAAACGATCTTCCCTCTTGGGTGAAACAATCTGGTAATTTGCTTTTTGCGGACGATTTTAAGATTTTTAGACTTATAAAATCTACCAGCGACTGTGACCTCCTTCAACAAGACATTAATGACATATCTAAATGTTGTGAAATAAACTGCTTGCATCTTAAGTGCTAATTGATGTCTTTCACAAGATCTCCCCGACCCATACAATTTTCATATAAAATTAATAATATGGAGATAGAGAAAGTTGACAAAATGAAAGATCTGGGAGTTATATTTGACGAAAAATAAAATTTTAAAAATCATTATGACTACATAGTTTCTAAAGTTTCTTTTTAAAAAGAAACTCAAAGGATTTTAAGGACCCGCATACTTTAAAATCTTTGTATATTAGTTTAGTTAGGTCAAATCTTGAGTACGCTTGTTGTAGGTATTTGGAATCCGACCTACGATGTTAGTATAAATAGAATTGAGGCGGTACAACGTAAATTCACGAGGTATGCCCTAAGAAAGCTAAATTGGGTTGATAATGTTATGCTTTCTTATGAGCAGAGATGCCTTTTATTAGGTATGCAATCTCTAGAGTCGAGGCGTAAACAATATCTTATTATAAAGGTGTTTTCTCGTGATAAAACTTGCAGTTAGGCTGCATAGCTTTCGCTCCGTCATATTTAACATTGACGGTTTTGAATGAACAACAACTACTTGTGTTGGCTACCACCGAGTATTACATTTTGGCTGGAATTATTGCAATTTCATGGATGTTCAAAAGGGTAGTTATGTGCATTCAAGAGGACACAAGCGTCCACAGGTTTTTCTCAAAACCCACCTCTGTCTACCAACTCCTACTCTCACCTCCACGTGGTGAACATCGGGTGTCTAGTACCTCAGCTGGAGACGTGGTTTAAATCCCCGTGGAAAGCTGTTGGGGACAGCCAACGAGAGAGGGGGGGGGGAGGAGTGTTCCCACTAAGGCACTTCTCCTTTCATCGAGGCGGCAGCGGACGAATTCTCTAGATGGAATCAACGGTGGCGTCTACAGTTCCAGTTAGGTTGAACTACTTAGTGAACACCTTATATGGGCTACTACGACATATTTGTAGCTCAGGCCTATAAGGAGCGGTTTATCCGGCTCCCTACCCTTGGAGTTATACGAAGGGTCTGGTCCTCCGGGTCGGGGGTTGTGCGTCGGGGTAACTTCCCTACCACGTACAAAAAAGTTGTTCCGAAACAACAACAAGCCTCGGATATGGATGATTTTAAAGTTGACGACCCCAGCAAACGAAACAAGGACGATGAATTTCGGATCTGCACGTGGAACGTCCTGTCCTTATACAGAACACGTGCAGCCGAACAATTAGTGGAGAACCTGGACAGGCTAAAGGCTGACGTAACAGCCATCCAGGAAGTGCGATGGGATGGAGAGGGCGTACGGAGACTGAAAACGTGTGACATCTACTACGGCGGGTGCTTGAAGGAACAGGGTCAGCGGCTCTTTGGTTGTGGTTTTGTGATAAGGGGAAGACTTAGGCAAGAAGTCTTGGGCTTCCGAAGTGTAAGCGAGCGCCTGGTCACAATCCGCATCAAAGGCAAATTTAAGAACATTTCGCTGATTTGTGTTCACGCCCCCCACGAAAAGGAGAGAAGACTCAACCAAAGAAGCATTCTACGATCTCTTAGAGACAACGTATGATATGTGCCCGAAGCACGACGTGAAGATCATTCTTGGTGACTTCAACGCAAGATTCGGAAAGGAGGGCATCTTTGGTTCGATAGTCGGAGGACACAGCCTACACGACGAAACTTCCGGCAACGGACACAGGCTGGCAGACTTTGCGGCGGGGCGAAATGTCATCATCTCAAGCACCTACTTCTCACACCTCAATATACACAAGGGGACTTGGCGGTCGCGTGATCAAGTAACCGTCAACCAAATCGACCACGTTGCGATAGACGCGAGACATGCTTCCAGTATCTTGGACGTCCTAACGTTCCGAGGGGCCAACATTGACTCGGATCACTACCTGGTGGTAGCTAGACTACGTATGCGGATATCCGTGACGCGAAAACGCAGAGCAGATGCTGTGAAAAGATTCGATGTCGAGAAGCTTAAATCGCAAGAGACTGCCAGAACTTTTGCAGACCACGTAACTCTTAATCTCTCAGGAGGTCCGCCACCAGCATCAAGTGCAGAGGACCAGTGGGAACACTGCCAACAAGCCATCAGAAGTGCCGCCTCTGATGTGCTGGGTTTCACTAGGCAAATACAACGAAACCCCTGGTTCGATGAAGAGTGCCGGCTAGCGCATGCAGCTAAGGACGAGGCCTACCAGGCAATGCTGCAGACTCGAACAAGAGCTGCTGAGAGAGTGGCCCGGGAGCTCTACGGGCTGAAACGAAAAGAGGAACGCCGACTTCTCAGGAGGAAAAAGAGAGAGCACGAGAAGTGGGCGGTAGAGTCTATTGAGGGTTGTAGTGGTAGGGGAGATGTTCGAAAATTTTATCAGAGGGTGAAGCGATCCACCCAAGGATTCAAGGCTAGAACGGAAGCCTGCCGAGATGAGAGTGGGAATATGGTAGTAGACACACAGTCAGTGCTGAGGATCTGGAAAGAACACTTCTCTAGACTGCTTAATGGCGAAGACAGCCAAGATGCCGCTAATAGGCAGAACGCTCCATTAAACTTGGACGATGATGGCCAAGAGTTCCGTCCACCCGACCTAACCGAAGTTCGGCTGGCGATATCCAAACTTAAGTCGTACAAGGCTGCAGGTGCGGATGGCTTACAAGCCGAACTATTTAAATCAGCGGGAGATGAATTGGCTAGGAGCATACACCAGCTCATCTGCAAAATTTGGTCGGAGGAAAGTATGCCCGATGAATGGAACCTCGGTATAGTGTGCCCCATCCATAAAAAGGGAGATGTTCTGAAATGTACCAACTACAGAGGAATTAGTCTCCTAAACGTAGCTTATAAAATCTTGTCGGCTATCCTGTGTGACCGCTTAAAACCTTTTGTCAACGATCTGATCGGCCCTTATCAGTGCGGTTTTAGGCCAGGCAAGTCAACCGTCGATCAAATAATCACACTCCGATAGATTTTAGAAAAATCCCGGGAATTCCAGATCGATACACACCACCTTTTTATCGATTTTAAAGTCGCTTATGATAGCGTGAAAAGGGACGAATTATACAGAGCCATGTCGAGTCTCGGCATCCCTGCCAAACTCGTCCGCTTGTGCAGGATGACGATGGAGAAATCTCGCTGCTCCGTCAAAATTGGTAAGAACACCACCGATTCCTTTGATGTTGAGAAAGGATTGAGGCAAGGCGACGCGTTATCATGCAACCTATTCAACATCGTTCTTGAAGCCATTGTACGCAACGCACATGTCAACACCAGCGGTACAATCTATCAAAAGTCCGTTCAATTGCTTGCATATGCGGATGACATAGACATTGTCGGCAGAACGAAGCGAGTTGTGGCAGGGGCATTTGCGAGCATTGAATCGGAGGCGGCTAGAATGGGTTTGGCGGTTAATGAGGACAAGACGAAGTATATGCTGTCATCGAGAGAGGAATCTCAACATCGTCGACTCGGGCAAAATATCACGATGGACAGATATAACTTCGAAGTTGTCAAGGACTTTGTCTACCTGGGCTCCACTATTACATCGCAGAATGACATCAGTGCAGAGATCAAGCGAAGAATTACTCTTGCCAACCGCTGTTTCTTCGGTCTAAGAAGGCATTTAAGTAGTAAGGCCCTCTCTCAGAGAACCAAGGAGACTTTATACAAAACCCTAATCATCCCGGTCCTGCTTTATCGGTCAGAAGCATGGACACTGAAAGATTCGGATAAAAATCTGCTAGGGTGCTTTGAGAGGAAGATTCTTCGTGTGATTTTCGGTCCGGTGTGTATCGAAGGAGTATGGAGGAGAAGATTCAACGACGAGCTATACGGGCTATACAGCGACGTTGACCTGGTCAAAAAGCTGAAAATACAGCGGCTGAGATGGCTGGGGCACCTGGAGCGTATGGACAGCAACGCACCTGCCCGACGAGTCTTCGAATCCAACCTCGATGGGGTACGCAGCAGAGGAAGAACCCGTAACAGGTGGCGCAATCAAGTGAATGACGACATCAAAGCACTCGGTGTGCGCAACTGGAAGCGGCTAGCTAGGGACAGAGCTGGCTGGAGAGGCTTGTTAGTTGAGGCCGAAGCCCATCCTGGGCTGTGAGCGCCATCAAAAGTAAAGTAAGTGAGTAAGGTGGTAGCCAACACAAGTGGTTGTTGTTCATTCAAAACCTTCAATATCTTATTATGTTAGCGAGATATGTTTTATGTTCACATATAGATTGTTGTGCTCTCCTAGCCCTTTATCCAATTTTCGCTCCTTCAAGACCCTTAAAAAAAAAAAAAAAACCTTTTTTTATGTGCCACGTTTTTATACAAATTACGGCAAAAAATTATCAAGTTTCCATCTCCTGTATATTATTTAATTCAGTTTGCGACATAATCGACCTACATTTAGTAGATATTTGTTCAACAAATCGTTGATGCTAATCATATTTTAAAAAAGTAAGACAAAATATTTAAAAAAAGTAATGGCCAGTTGCACCAAAATGCTCTAAAAACAGTTTTTGCTAAAAGGCAATTTAAATTTAACGACATGATAAATTAATCTGGGTTGCATCAAACATCATCACAGATTTTTTAGCTAAAATTGAGTTCATTAACCATCCCTGAATTTTAACATCGCTTTCAAAACTGAACGAAAATAAATAAACATTGGGATGCGCTGCGTACCAATACCAATCCATACAAACATAAATATGTAGGTATCCACCATGGTACATGCAACTCGAAAATAAAAAAAGAAATTATGAAAAATATGTATGTTTGTAGCTCGGTAGCTTATTATTATGATTTTGGCTGGGTTTCAGTTCATTTATATATTTTTATAATACTCTTTTTCATTTAGTAGGTATTGTATGGGGTTATTTTCCACTTCATCAAAATATAAAAAAAATGTATTTAAATTCTGTCCAATAAAATTAGTTTTAAAATTTAACTGGAGTAAAATAGAACTTTAGTTTATTGGTTCGTTTTTTCGGCTTTTAGAATTAAAAGTGGTCGGTGCAACCGATAAATGCCATTTTAAAATCTAACGAAGCAATACAAATTTAAAAGGGCTTGGTGCAACTGGCCATAAATGTATTTATTTTTTCATTTATTTTGAGAATCAATAGTATTACATAATAAACAAATCGTCTCTTATAGCATCACGGATTCTTTTAGCTTCTCTGGAAAAGCTTTCTCCTGTTGATGGAATTTTAAGTCCATGATTTCGAGAAGTATCAGGAATATTAGTTTCAGGATGCGGCACATTGTGGGTACAGCATATATTGTAAAATGCAGCACAGACGTTTGCTATTTTCACAACTCGTATAGGTTTGTATCTACACTTTCTTTCTTCTAGGATGATACGCCATCGACCTACATGGAACAAAAATAAGTAAATTTAAAATATTAACAAAAAAAGTTGTGCAAACTTTTTAAGAGACCAATGCATCGTTCTACGATGCATCTGGCTTAAGAATGAACAGAATTGAAATTCATTTCTGGAGAATTTTCACTGGCATTTCTGTAAGGTGTCAAAAGGGGTAGTGTCAAAAGGGGTAGCCACTGTCTCCTTGAAAAATAAGTACCAGTAAAGAACTACTTTTAATATAATTGTTAAATCTTACCTAGCAGCCATGATGATGTTCTATTTAATAAGTGTTCTCTTTCCAATGCCACCCTTTCTTCACTTTGGCGACACACAAAACTGTCATGTGCACTACCACCATACCTTGCATTAATAGACATGATTCTTGTTTTTTCATCACAAATCTTAAAAAAGCTTTTTGAAATTTTGTAATATTTATTTTAATAATGAACTCACAATTATTGCATTAATTATATGACTTCCTTTGCGATTAAAAAACATATTTTGATTTTCTGTAGGCCGGAGAATCATTATATGACTTCCATCAATGCAACCTATATGGTGGATTTACATGTATCTTCGTCCGACTTTGCAAAAAAAGGGGATGCTAAATTAAAATGTACATTTGTTGGATATAGAGGGAACACCAAAATGCAGAAGATCTTCGTGCATAAAGATTATAGGAAGTGCCATAATGCAGATATGAAGACGAACATATTCATCTTCTTGATGGTTCTCTTTCACACGATCGGAGTTTTGGCATACATCTGTCCCGCTCTACTTTTCTTCATATTTGTAGACGAAGATACATGTAAATAAAGAATAAGAATTATAGAATAATTACATATTTGTACCTCCAGGAATTCTATACTTTAAAAAAAAAACTCCTTTGTTGACTCCATGGGCACAAACTTTATCATGAGTGGACAAAGTACTGACTGCATTCTTTTAATAATCGCGGAAGTAATTTCGGCTATTGTACTTTGCCCCATCGGAGCAGCCCAGTCAGAACCAACTTGTCTCTGGTATGCACCATCACCAAGAATATTCAATGTTGCAGCTAGTTAAAGCAAAGGTCGAATATGTGTTGACCTAATTCCAGACGACAAGTCGAGTAACCTCAAAACAATCATGAAGGCTTCTTTTGAAAGAATCTTAAAAATTTAATTTATAATATTAATAGATGAAAACTCATTACTCATATGTATATACATACATTGGGTCAGGAAGTTCCAGAATGTTTGCTTTATTTCGTAAAGAAGTTGTGAGCAATTGAACATTTTTATAATTGTTTTCTTCATTTTTCCTGTTCGCGTTATTAAATATTCTTAATGAAGTGAACATTCCGGTTCTTTTAAATTTATTTGTTTTTATTTAATTAACACCTTTTTACACACAATTTATTTTCTTTTAAGCCACACCAACTATTTTGCTCACAGAAATGTACAAAAACGGTACGTAAATAGCTGTCACTTGAAATCGAAGGAAAAAAACGATTGTCGATTTGATAATCACCTTGCATGGAGCATAAGTATCGTTTTTGATTATCAACTATCGCGTTAGCCGATTCCACCCCAGATGTAACAGCGCGTATAACTGGAGTCAATTTGAATGTGATAAGGCTTGAAGTAATACTTAATGTTCTTAACTGCAGAGAAAATGTTGACGGTTCAAAGTTTGGAGTTTATGCAACGGAAACAACAAATTTATTGAAAAAAAAATAATTCCAAAAATGTTGGGTTATGGCCAAAGTATAATCGAGTATCAGTCGTTACTAATCGGAGAACTGTCAAAAGAAGCTCAGGAATCCAGGTGGAAAGTTAATCTTTACATTAGAGTTACTGAAGATTCAATGTTGTGTTAACTTTTTGTCGTTGATTTTGTGTGTAAAAAACATTTCTTATAGCCAAATCACAATCACGCAAGCTTGAGCTCCAACGCCCGAATAGATCTGTTTTCTATTCTGGCTTCGCTTTGGTAGTTCACAATTCCCATTTATTTTTTTTTTTTTGTTGTGAATGGATTTTATTTGGTTGCGAAAGTTTTATTATTCCAGCAGATACATATTTGTAGTTGTAAGGATTCAAACAACATACATATTATTAACATAACCAAAAGTAATAAAATAAATGAATTTCATGTGAAATCTATCTGGGGATTTTTACCAAATTGTCAAACTCAAAACTGACAGCCAAAATTTTGGGTTAATGACATTTGTGCGTTCTTTATTTATTTCGCCTACCTTCATCGTTCTTTTAATAAGAAAAATTAAATTTGAGTTTTCATCTCGGGGTTAGATTGTGTTTGCTTTTCGTCTTTCGATTTGGAATTTGTTTCAATTTTGTAATAATTTACTATAAATTTAATTGTTTTATTATTGATTTTGATATTTGGAATTGGAATCACATCAAAATTTTATTCTTCCGATTGAGTCAATTTTTTAATAAAGAAATGTTTGGCTCATTTAACGCAATCAAAATTTTGTCTTTTGTTTATTATTTCTTATTTTTTCGATTTTTTTTTTCATCCCCTTTCCAATTTTTTAACTTTGATCGTTCTTAAATAAAAAGTTACTTTTTTAACTTTGACATTGCAATTTTTTGTTTGACCATAGTAACAAAAAAGAACGCACCACTAAAACAAATAACGCCAAGCACTTAAACGTCATTAATACTACGTTTTCATTAAATGTCGTTTTCACTGGGCCAAATGAGGTAATTTCGTTGCAAATTTCCAAATAAGATCCGAAATTATCTAATTTTCCATACAAAATCACATTTCGAAATGAGGTAATTTCAACCTCATTTGGAAATTAGATGAATGCATGCAGCGGGAATCAGTTTCAAAAGCTCTTAAAAGCTTTTGTATGGAAATGAGGCCTATTCGGCGCAATCTTTTATTCTTTAATTTTGTTATTGTTTTATCAATTTCCATACAAATTTTCGAACTGTCAAAAAAACTTTTATTCTTTTATTAATTGGTATTCTGCATATCGAATTCTGTTATGAAATCTGTTATAAACCATAACAGAATAAAAGACTGATTTGTTTGACTTTTATCATAAAAGATTTCAATACATGAAGTAAAAACTTTTATTTCTTTAATAAATTGTGCATAATTACACACACAAAAATAAGTAAATTCAAACTGAATTATTTTTATACACAAAAGCACAGAACACAGCTGTTGATGGATGAAACGTAAAAAAAGTAGGTAGTCGCTATATCTTGCCGGTATGCGTTTCGTATAACTTTCTAAATTTGATATATTTAATTCACGAACTGTTATAGAGAAATAAAATAGAACAATACTTTATCTAGGCGAAACAAAACACGACCATTCCACGGGTTAATTTTATTTTGGTCAGTGTCGATTTTTTAATTAACTACAGCTGACAGCAGATTTTTAGGTCTGTGCGTATAAATGTTTCTTTTTCGAAGTTCCATAACGGACTTTTATAAAAGATCGAACTCCTGAATACAAATTATAAGAATCTTTTATGGTGGAGATCTGTTATGCATCATAACAGAAAATTCATAGCAGAATAAAAAATATGGCAGAATAGGCCTAAATATCAATACACTATACTCAACAACATAAAACAGAAAGAGAAAACAACAAAAATAAACGGCCATTCCAAATTCAAAATGAAATTAGCCAATTTGATAATGAAAACACTTTTTTGTCATATTTCGAAATTACCTCATTTCGGCTCTAATGAAAACGTAGTATTATTAATGTAATGGAAAAAAAAATAATTTTTTCCATTACATTTTTAAAATGTAATGAAAAAAAAAAAACAAAAATGTCCATTACATTTTCAAATGTAATGAAAAAAAAATATTTGTTTCCGTTCCATTTTAAAACCTATGTGTACCCATTACCTTTAAAAATTAACAAAATAACGAAGATGGTGAAATCTGTGTGCCTCCCTATATTATTTATTTATTGGAACCGAATTTTGTTTCCAATATGAAAATGTAATGGAAATAAAAAACATTTCCATTATATTATGAAAATGTAATGAAAAAAAAAAAAAATGTTTCCATTACATTTTCAAAATGTAATGGGAACAAATTTTCCATTTTAGTAATATAATGTAATAGAATAATTTTATTTTAAATCTGATTACCCAATACATTTGTATATAAATGTAAATTGAAAATGTAATGGGTAATTAGATTTTATCTAATTACATATTAAAAATGTAATGGGTAATTAGATTTTATCTAATTACATATTGAAAATGTAATGGGTAATTAGATTTTATTTAATTACATATTACAAAAGTAATGGGTAATTAAAATGTAATTGTATTACAAATGTAATTAACTATTTACAACCCTGCCGGAGAAAAAATTTACTACGGTTTGCGTACCTCTGATACCAGAGTATTTTTATTTTTCAAGTAAGTTTTTTTTAATAGAGATTAAAAGACTATTTTATTTACTTGCAATACATAGTGACTAAGCGCACAATATATGTATGTACATAAATAATGTGAATTAATAATAATTATTTGACCAATTATTTAAAATATAAATGTTTATGTTTAATCGGGCTTTTTTGGTCACTTCCTTCTAAATGCAAATAAAAATGTTTTATTTCATACTCTTTCCCTTCGTTTCGTCGTAATTTCTCGACTTCATCAGGGGTAGTTTATTAAATCTGTATAAACTTGAAATGAATCATTTACAATTTTAAAATTTTTAAGTTAAACTTACATGAAAAAATTTAGTTACATTTAATAATTATTGATAGGCGATGATAATTTTGAAAACTTGTGAATTTTTTAAAATAAAAATGAACTATTTAATTTTATTTGAAAATAAATAAACGAATATTAAATAAAAATTAATTAAATAAAAACCTACAGCACAGCACTTAAGATTGACTAAATGAACTAAATGAATACACCGCTCTTAATGCAAGAGAATAACTAGCTATTGTATTGTCTCTATCTTCTTGTGTATTCATTGTTTTGTCTATATTTTGTTGTATACGTAGACTTTCAAGTGTGTAAATATTATTTCTTCTCTTTTCCTTGTCCATTTTTATTGTATTATCAAAGTCTGCAGTGTCCAGCATAAACACATAATATAAAGATGCCAAACTTCGGTTGTCATCCGGTTTGCCTACAAGCTAAAACACGCACACATAGAAAGCTGGGCCAAATTCACCATGCGAGTTTTGCACACATAGACAGTTGGCATTATTTCACCACCAAAATGGCGGGTATTTTGAAAATATCATGAGAGTGTTCCAAAAGTATAAAAAATGGATGAACGAATTATGAAGTGCTTGCCCGACCTTATGTGAGAATGTTTTTGTTGAGATATATTATTATTAAAAATTGGTTTAAAAGTGTCTATTTTATTGTCCTATTCTTTCTTGAATTTTGTTGTACCTTTCAGGGTTGATGTAATGGCTCCCCAAACCAACGCGGAACATTCGCTCTGCAGGGTGTATCATACACAATGATACAAAAAATGACAAATAAACAATGCTAAACAACAACAAAATATGCCGCCTCGTCGGCGAATGTGCCGCTTTCGCAAAACGTATTGTAATGCATGTTTTTTGATAATCTATATGGATCATTTTTGAAAATAAAATGTGGTTATTATTAATCATGTTAATCTATTTTCACACGTTTGATAGTCGTAGCTTATTGTACACAATTGTAAACATTGGATTGAGAATTGTAAATATTTGTATTTGGAAGACGGCCAATCTAAGTGATAAAGGCAAGACCACTTCAGGAAAAAGACACTTCACGACGCGATAAAGTATTAAGGCTGTCCCAAACTAACGCGGAACATTCGCTATGCAGGCCGAATCATTCACAATGCTAACAAAAATGACAGATTTTCAATGCTAATTACAACAAAAACTTGCGTCTGCGAATATTTCATGCCGCTTTCGTGTTGGTTAGGAACATTCTTTATATATAAGTTTTAATTATATCGCACTAAGTCGACCTTGAACTTAATAAAATTCCAAAAGAATACGTGGGGAGTATAGTTTCGCTCAACTGATGTGTAACGTGTACCCGAAAATGTATGCAAAATTATCATTTCATTGGCTAATTTCTTTTGATGAACAACATCAAAGAAAAATACCAAAAACATAAATGATTACGAAATCAAGTTAATCCATATACAAAAACCTTTGCGTAACAAGTTAAGGCTTAACAGCAAAGACCTATACTTTTTCCATATTGTATAAAAGTTGGAAATAAATATCTGTGCTAAAGACACCGCTTGCAAAAAAACACTTGGTATGTTTTTTGAAGTCAGGTTTCTTTAAAGGCCTTCCACACTAGCCCACTGAGTATTAATTCATGTCAAAAAAGTGGGAAACAAATCATGTAGAATAGTGTGGAAACAAAATATGAAAGTCCAGCCTACACAACCCGACATTCTATCCCACACGATTTGACATGTGTTAATACATGAATAATTTTAGGAATTTGTCTAATTCTTTCCCACATTATATCACCTTTTTTTTAGGTTATGGTAATGAATTAATATAAGCAGGTATGGAAGCAAAATATGAAGTTATTTTTTTCCCACAAATTTGGCAGTCGCGTGGAATTCTTTCCCACTTTAAATTTGGCATGTATTAATACACAGTGGGCTAGTGTGGAAGGGATTTTAGTGAATCTTTAATATCGCACTTTTGCACTTCTAGCAAAAAAGTAGGTCTATGTAGTTAAGCCTTCAGCCGTAAAAAGTAGTAAAATTTAAAAGTACGCAATGTTTTATAAGTGTAATATCAAAGAACCCCAAAATTATAAGTGAAATTTGTTATTTCATGATTACTGAATTAAAATTGGTAGGTTTATATGGCAAGTTTTCTTCTATTACCTACCTTAATTCAAAATTTCGAAATAAAAACATTAACAAATAAGATAGCTAAGGAACTGTGATTAATCTTTGATATATAAAATTAAATTCCTTACCAAAATATACGGTTTTAAAGAATTGATAAAAAAAAGCAAAACTAGCATTATTTCATTAAAAAAAAAGTGCGGCTGCACCTTCAAAAAAAATATTTCAAACACATCCCAAATATTACAACTGTTAAAAATTCCCGTGGTGGCCGTGGTGAATCCTAAAACGTCAAAAAATCGGTATTTGAATGCAATTCAATTTTTATTATTACTCGCTTTGGTTGTGTTTTTATAGACATTGAAAACTTAAATTTAAGTGAAAAAGTGAAAGCTAATCGCATTCAAAATTGTTTTTCTTAAAACAAATAAAACTATTAATTTAATTTTTTTAAGAAGAGTTTTAGGGTCACAATTTCCTATTTCCTTAGTTTTTCATTAATATTTTGTGTATTTTTCGTTCGATTTAAGCCATTTTTTGGTATTATGTTATTTAAACCCATGACACCCATGAATTTTGTCAGATTTTTTAAATTATATTTAGGGATCGCAAGCATCAAAAAAAGGCTCTATCTATCAAGGCTCTCCCAACTAATGCGGAACATTCGTTGCGGCCAAGAAACATTCGCATGTCAAAATTTATTTACATGGTCATATATGTACATATGAGAGTGCCCACACCAACTCGGCGGAGAAACATATGAATTAGTTTTGACTGACGAATGTTTCTCATTGGTTTGGGAGAGCCTTTATTCTTTTTTAAAAAAGCGCAATGAAATTTAAAATAGGTGACTGAGTTAAAAATCCTTTAGTATCATAAAAAGCAAACCAAAAATGTTCTATTTTTTGTTTATATTTTTATTTGTACCTATTTAGGAATTAGTCAGTAATAATTGTACAACCATTTTCTTCGTAACTAAACAAGAAATAACCTAAAAACATTTTCAACCCGTAATAGTAGGTATATATAGTTTATATAAAGTAAAGTAAGTTGTGGGTTGTTTTGTCTAACTATTACGAATTGCAATTTAAAACATTGAAAATAAGACCCATTTTTATACCGATAAATGATAAATGACAAATGCGATACAAATTGATATTTATTTCTTGTTTTCCAGAGATAATTTTAAAATCAAAATTATTGTTAAAAAACCAATATTTGTATTTTTTACTTATTAAATACTCTAAAAAATGCCTTCTGCATAAAATTGATGCTTGCTACCCTTAAACATAATTTAAGACATATGAAAAAATGCAGGTAATGTCTCATGAGTTCAAAGAACTTTATTCCAAAAATGGCTTAAATCGAACTTAGAAAAAAGGGAATTGTGACTAATTTAATTCGAAAATTAAATAACTTTTGTCACACAGCGAATTTGGACAAACGGTTAACGGATAATGAATGCATAAAAATGTACCTATATACGATATGAAGGCCTTTCTTATTGATGCCGGGCCACCGCTCAATACACCTTTGCCCATTGTCCTTTGGGTTAAATATTGACGATTTCGAGTTTTATTTAAGTTTGTTTTAAAACGTGGAAGACAGCATTTTTTTAAAAACACCTTATTCCCGTATTAATTTACGTCCTCTTTTAATAATTTAAATTCAATTCTTTGCACCCTCTCTATGGCAAATAGTTTTTTTCCGCAAATTGAATTCATGCATATTTTGAGTGAAAGAAAAAACCACTAAATTAGTGACAACATTGCGTATCCGGAAACTTTAAAATTGAAAAAAATTGAATTGTGCAAACATCAAAAAGTCAATTTTTAAAAAACATGGTTTGTGAAAGAACAAGAAATACTTTATTTTGACGGAATATATAAAATTTTTGTTAATAGTACCTAGTAAAAAATTGTGGTTACCCTTATTGAGCACAGTTTTTTACTAGGTACTATTAACAAAAATTTTATATGAAATGAAATTTAAAATAGGTGACTGAGTTAAAAATCCTTTAGTATCATAAAAAGCAAACCAAAAATGTTCTATTTTTTGTTTATATTTTTATTTGTACCTATTTAGGAATTAGTCAGTAATAATTGTACAACCATTTTCTTCGTAACTAAACAAGAAATAACCTAAAAACATTTTCAACCCGTAATAGTAGGTATATATAGTTTATATAAAGTAAAGTAAGTTGTGGGTTGTTTTGTCTAACTATTACGAATTGCAATTTAAAACATTGAAAATAAGACCCATTTTTATACCGATAAATGATAAATGACAAATGCGATACAAATTGATATTTATTTCTTGTTTTCCAGAGATAATTTTAAAATCAAAATTATTGTTAAAAAACCAATATTTGTATTTTTTACTTATTAAATACTCTAAAAAATGCCTTCTGCATAAAATTGATGCTTGCTACCCTTAAACATAATTTAAGACATATGAAAAAATGCAGGTAATGTCTCATGAGTTCAAAGAACTTTATTCCAAAAATGGCTTAAATCGAACTTAGAAAAAAGGGAATTGTGACTAATTTAATTCGAAAATTAAATAACTTTTGTCACACAGCGAATTTGGACAAACGGTTAACGGATAATGAATGCATAAAAATGTACCTATATACGATATGAAGGCCTTTCTTATTGATGCCGGGCCACCGCTCAATACACCTTTGCCCATTGTCCTTTGGGTTAAATATTGACGATTTCGAGTTTTATTTAAGTTTGTTTTAAAACGTGGAAGACAGCATTTTTTTAAAAACACCTTATTCCCGTATTAATTTACGTCCTCTTTTAATAATTTAAATTCAATTCTTTGCACCCTCTCTATGGCAAATAGTTTTTTTCCGCAAATTGAATTCATGCATATTTTGAGTGAAAGAAAAAACCACTAAATTAGTGACAACATTGCGTATCCGGAAACTTTAAAATTGAAAAAAATTGAATTGTGCAAACATCAAAAAGTCAATTTTTAAAAAACATGGTTTGTGAAAGAACAAGAAATACTTTATTTTGACGGAATATATAAAATTTTTGTTAATAGTACCTAGTAAAAAATTGTGGTTACCCTTATTGAGCACAGTTTTATATACCTATAGTCACAAAATTATCATTCTTTAAAGCTATAAAATAAAAATTACTTACTTATGAAACTGGCATTTGATACCTTAATAGTGCGGTTATGCAACAAATCACAAAACAAATGCAGTCTTGCGAATTTATTGGAGCACAGAGCATCTAAGTTTGTGAATGACTCGGCAATACACTCGCTGATTTCGTCTGCTGCCTCAGCATGTTCAATGCAAAATATCATAACATAACCTCTTTTGTATCTTTCGGGTGTTAGATGACGAATTAAAGTAATTAGTGACTAAAATTAATAAATTCGGTCTCAAACATTTTTTATTCGAAAACACATACCAAACACTTATCAAGGTAAACCGCTGCCGTAGAGTTACCTTTCGCACTGTGAACGGGAGAAAGGTATCACGTATCTTTCTCTCCAAGCCACAAATTAAAAAACGCCTTTCACTCTGCAGAGTTCCACCAAATACATTTTTCACAATCGAATTGCGTCCACATTGGAAATTGGTGTTTGATGGCACAGATGATTTTGATTGCGATAGAGTGAACAATCTGATTTGTATGGATATGTCACTGCTTGGACATGGATTTTTGCGACTCCATGGGATTATTTTTAGACATGTTCCATAGTCCGGCCATCGTTCATGGTTTGTTGAGTCGGGTTGTAAGGTTGTTGTGGCAGTTTTGCATTCAGCAGCCAGTAAAGGTGTCCCATCAATCGTGATGTGCTGGAGCTCGGTGCGTCATCTGTCCTTCCAAATGACCAAAAACAGTCATTCTGGCTTTATCATCTTGTAGCTATCGCCACCCTTGCTGAGATTTAGCAACACAAGGCACAGTTCTTGCACGAAATAAGCAAAACACTTTATTTAAATGACTATCAATGTTAAAGATAGACAAACAAGAATTTATTAATTTTTTTTTTATTATTATTAACGAAAAACCGCGAATTGTTGCATAAAAACACGACACGACACGAAATATTGAGACGCACGTACCGAAATAAAAGTCACCACAGCAAATTCATAAAAAAAAAGAACTGTCAAACCAATCAAACTCACCGCGTTGAATTGTTACTGCAATTCACATCTATTCTTCGACACAAAATTAAATTACAAATACAACAATGTAAACAAATGGGTTTTGGGGGGTAAGACGTACGAAGTTTTGGCATCTTTATATTATGTGTTTATGGTGTCCAGTTTCTAGTATGTGCTGTGATAAACCAGTGGATTCTCTTTTGTTTCGAATATTTGCTTTGTGTTCGATTACGAACCTCGTCTGCAGTGATCTCTTAGTTGTCCCAATGTAGATCAGATTGCACGTCTCCCTTCCTTGCCACTGCCCCCAATTTTATAAATTATGTCATGTTGTTGTTCTTTTTCTAGATAGAGTATGAAATAAAACATTTTTATTTGCATATAGAAGGAAGTGACCAAAAAAGCCCGATTAAACGTAAACATAAATATTGTAAGTTTTGCATTTTAATCAACTTGAAATGGTCTTTTTGTCATTTTGATAGGTTATTAGGTATGCACTATACGATGATAGACAAGGAAAAAAGCAAGTTCTGTTTATGATGAGTACTTTCCAGTCCATTTTCAGCGTCTGCGTTTGCATGACGAGTTTTGAGCCATGACTTATCGAAATTTGTTAGATTATTGCGAAGGTGAGTTCAGATTTTGTTTTCGTTAGCACTCATTTAACTTAAAAAAAAGGCACAACTCAAAAGTCGTCGTGCAAATGCAAACGAGAAAATGCACAGATTCTACGAGATTATACACAGGCTTTTAATAAATTTGCATTATTTCTTCTTTTCTAGTATGTGTAGGTATAAATATTATGAAAACAAAATGTTCTTTCGATGAAAAATCTCTTAGGCCTAATTTATTCGCTAGTTTGTAAGCCAGAAGGGCGAGAGGAGAGATTTTTTCCTTCCCCTTACCCCCTTCTCGGCTACAAACTACCAGCTGCCGGAAACTCAGTTTCCTTGTGTGAAAGCGGTCTTAGCGAGACAACTTGGGATTTTTCTTCATTTCTGTCTATTCATTCATGCTATTCAGTTCTCGACCGATCACCGAAATCAAGCATTGTCGGGTGAGTTAGTACTAAGATGGAGGACTGCATGAGTTTTTTTGGTTTCATTTTTTTTTTTTTTTTTATAATTGAAATTTGTTTATAAAAATTGTGCCTTTCCCCCACCAAAAACTAGGACAGGAGTAAAATTTCAATAAACAGATAACTTCAGCATTTGTGTTCCAAGTTATACTTATACGGAATGATTTGCTGGTCTTGTGATGTTTAAGTAGTGGGCGACAATTTCGCCGGACAAGTGTAAAAACATACTCATGAACATGGATCCATTCATGATTCCATTTCACAATATCAGTTCTTACGTTTCATGGAGTTGTTGATCTTTGTTTGGCTTTTCCTGTTTGGCCCTGAATTATAGGTTTCTTAATGCAAGGAACGTCAATGGGAAATCAATGTATTAAGAAATTCCATTTAATGCAATTGACACAGCAAAACAGTCCAATTTTATTCACCCTTATAAGAACGGATCAAATTTAACTGGTATCAAATTTAACCAAAATTTTAACGCAAGTGACACACGGCCATAACTGTGTGTTGCTCACAAGCTTCAAAAAATAATTTTAAGGCCTAGTGTCAATTGCGTTAAAATTTTGGTTAAACTTGATCCCAGTTAAATTTGATCCGTTTTTATAGGGGTGAATAAAATTGAAGGGTTTTGCCGTGTCAAAACCTATCCGAGACGGTGTCAACCTATCCAAACATGTTCAGATACCTTGATTTTTTGTTGCAATAGCTTTTTTCAGGGGAATAACATCACAAATCTGTCCAAATCACTTTGGATACGATCTTGAACGCGGAAATTGCATTTTGATAGTGGCAGTCATGAACCCAGTATACCTGGACGGCTATTCGATCGTCATTCTCATATGTTAAGCATGACACACACGACGTCATTTTCAACTTTTGGTTTGCATTTGAATAATAAAATACAAAATAGAATACAAAATAATAAATAAAATAATTGCAATGGATTTTTCATTCCACGTGAAGCGCGGAATGAAAAGAATACCAAGCATAATTGAAATCTATACAAAACGGATTAGGTACAACTTTTATTTTTAAAGCGAATAAGAGGTTAGTTTTCATACACTATAACTTGTTTTGAATATGTTTCATTATTCATTTTAGGTATTCAAAATATTTGGAATGAGAATTTTGTGTTTCTTTATTTAAAAAAATACTCGCGATAAACCATTGTCGATTTTTTATTTATTCCGAATAATTTAAATGGATTTTTCATTTCATCTGAAGCACGGAGTCAAAAGAATACCAAGAAAAAAAACTCAATGCTCCTGCGGTCCTCCATCTAAGTACTAACCGCGCCCGAAGATGCTTGATTTCAGTGATCGGACGAGAACCTGTTTTTGTTTTTTTAAACCGATATTTTCCGTAACGTCAAAAGGCAATGAATCCTTTATTAAATAAAAAAACCATAATTGTCGTGGCTTTTGAGAGGCGAGTACGAAGTCATTGCCGTCCTATTTATAGATACCAACTCGGGGAAGCATTTTAAATTGCCGTCTTTTTAAAGCGATAAATTTTCTTCCTCTGCATCATCTTTGCTGCTCCAAAAAGATGACGCCCAATTCTCCCAGAAGAAGGGAATTTGCACGAAACATTTTTATTTTATTATGTCAATGAAAACAGAGCTCTGTTTTTATTTAATTATTATTTATTTTAATAATTTTTTCCTTTCGAAGTCAAAAGCGAAAAGTTTACACAACTGAATATAATGAATGAATAAACAGAAATGATGAAAATTCCCAAGTTTACTCGCTAACTTCTTTTATTTCGTTGATCAACTCTAGAGCTAAAAATCGCTAGTGTATCGGTTTTTTTTTAATAAAGGGTACCATCGTCATGTTGGCTCCTAGCAGTCCAGGTATAATAGGTCGATGGTGTAAGCAATTTGAAAGAAGTTTAATACAAACGTCAAAATGTATCCCCTAGTTAAAATTAAACGACCTCCTGAGCAGGTTAAGTTTTGACGACTGTATTCACCTTAGAAATGTCAAAATTTAGCCATGGTATCAAATTTAACGCATTTTTAACGAGCTCCTGAGCAAGTTAAATTTTGGCGACTATATTCACCTCAGTTATGTCAAAATTTAGCCATGGGATTAAATACCCAAGCTGTAAGTATTCTCAATTAGTATTTATAGGTATTTAAAAGAAACAAATTTAAATATTTTTTTACCATAGGTCTGAAAAAGATTGTAATCACAAACCAAAAACTGGACTAAAGCCCACAAGAGGGAAATTAATTTACCAAAAAAAGGTCACGAAAAAAGGAATTAGTTTTTATTTTATAAAGATATAAAATCATTGTTTTCTTGTATGACCCAAGGTCATAACAATTGGCAACGAGGATAATTGGCGACCATCAAAGTAAAAAAAAAAAAAACGAAGAGAATCTGAACAAAGTTTTCTGTTTTTCAATAAAAATATCTTGGTAAGAGACGTAGGTATCTAATTTCATTGTACGACACCATTTTATTTTCATCCAAAATGTCGATTTCAAACGAGACTAAAATTCTCGAACTATTGGCAGTGCAATCCAATCTCTTGCAATCAATCATAGCAGGAGGACAGCCATGGAGTCGACAAAATGAAAAACCAGAGTTTCTCTTGCATACGTTAGCAAACAGCATCTCAGAGTTTTGCTACGACACCCAGTGAATGGAATTGTCTTTGAATCATGGTATTGTCGGCACTAGGACATTTCCAAAGTTGACGGCAAGCACCTGGACGACGCCTCAAAAGTTAGATTGTTGATACGAAAATTAAATCCAATCGCTCACGAAAAATATGCGTCATACATTCTTCCGAAAAATTCCAGAGACATTCCATTTACAGAAACAGTCGAAACCCTCAAGACTTTGTTTGGTACTCCAGAATCACTCTTCAATGCTCGTTTCGGCTGCTTGAAGATTTAACAACATATGCAGCTAGGGTAAACAAGTCTTGCGAAGATTTCAAGATAAATGAATTGAAGGCCAATCAGTTCAAGTATTTGGTTTTCGTCACAGGACTGCAGTCATCTGCAGACGCAGACATTCGAACTAAGCTCCTTGCAGCATTGGAGAACAACGTAAACTTGGATTTGAGCAAGCTGTTGTTGGATGTGCAAAAATTCAAAAATCTTAAAAAGGAAACAGCTCTCATTGAAAGTACGTCGACTCCAGATATTGCAGTCAATGCTGTTAAAAAGGAAAAGCATTTTCAATGTTTCCTAAGGCCTAAACACCAGCAGCAAGGTAAGCAACAAATCAGTCAACCCAGAACACCATGTTGGAGTTGTGGACAAATGAATTTCGCGAAAGATTGCGAATTTAAAAATCATAAATGCACCCAATGTGGCCAAACTGGATACAAGGAAGGCTACTGCAATTGTTTTGCGAAGAAGGAAAAACAAAACGGCGGTAATATCCAAGTAAAGAAGTGGAATCAAGTCAAATTGAGACTTCGCAACAAGTCAATTCAAGGCAAAACAATCAACCATGCCCTTAGAAGGAAGTTTGTAGCAATCGAAATTCGCTTCAATCAACAACGCGAGACATACCCACTCAAACTTCAAATCGGTACTGGGTCAGACATCAGTATGATAGACGTCACCACATGAAAGAAGCTTGGTCAGCTTGACGAGCGAAATGTATCACTTGCCAGCATTCAGCTAAAATACGTCAATTTGTTCAAATTCGATTCTTCTGTCTGTACCAAAACAGAAATAGAACTTCATCTCAAGTCCGATACAAGTCCAATATTCAGAGCAAAGCGCCCAGTGTCATATTCCGTACTCCCACTCATCGAATTGAAACGTCTCCAAGATCGCAATATCATCACTCCAGTAGACAGAAAGGCATCAGGGGGAGTTCGCATTTGTGGAGACTACTCTTCAGGCCTAAACCAATCATTAGAGTCTCATCAATATCCGCTTCCACTACCTGAAGACATCTTCGTAAAAATAGCAAATAGTCCATTTTATACGCCCATCGATTTGGCAGACGCGTATCTTTAAGTTGCTGTCGCACCAGAATCCAGAAAGCTCCTCACAATCAACACGCACAAAGGGTTGTTTACGTTCAACAGACTTGCACCAGGCGTTAAGTCTGCGCCAGGAGCTATCCAGCAGCTAATAGATACAATGCTCATGAAAAACAACTTTCAAATTAAAATTGAAAAATGTTCATTTTTTGTACCAGAAGTGAAATATCTTGGTCACGTAGTCGACAGAACTATTATGGTAAGTTTGTTAAGCAAATACGAGATATCCGAGCACTATAAGACAATTTGCTCCTGGAAAATGCTAAATTAGAATGGTCAAAGGGATGCCAACAATAGTTCCTGAAATTTAAAAGCATTCTCGCATCAGACCTTTTGCATACACACCTCAATCCAAACTTACCGATAAAAAAAGCAGCTGATGCATGCAACGTTAGGCTATGTTAGGTTGTGCTATATTTAGTTTTCTGAGAAGCACGATTCTCAGCTGGGTTTTTCCTGTTTATTCGTGTTATATTTGTTTGTTTCTAGTGTAAAATAAAATAATATTGTTTCTTTCGGTAAACAGAAGTGTACCTTTTAGTTTTTATTTTCCTTTTTTATACCATATATTTAAGTCTTAGGATTATTTTAGTTTCAACAATTAAGTCTTACAATTAGCTTTAACGATTAACAAGATTCAGAGATTTATTTTTAAGAGTTATAAATTTCAAAAGAATTAGCACAATTAATAATTATCGAAAACGAAGTTTAAGAAAAGATTTGGTATGACGACCGAACGATTCGAATTCAAGATACCGAGTGTCACCTCCATAGCTCGTCACCCGACACGACGAAAAAGAAAAAGATGCAACACCAGCACAAGTGTGCCTGTGTGTAGTTCCGATACGAGGTTTGGGATCAATGCACGTTTAATGGGTTTAAAGAGTGTGTATTGGAAATGGAGTGCATTGATTGTTGGATATAGAAAAAATGGAAAATGATGATTTGGAAATTTTGGGTTATGTTTCAATGAGGCATAGGCAATGAAATTGGAGAAGTTTAATGTGTTGGGAAAGTGAATGGGTTTAAGTGGAGCGATCGTTGATCGCGTGGTTGACGACTTTGGAGTTGAATGGAACTTTTGTGGGTAATTAAGGAAATGATGAATATGGGAATTAAAAGTGGGTCGGATATTGATCAATCAAAGGAAATGATGACTGTGGGAATTTGAAGTGGCAATGGGTTGAATTGCAATGGGATAAGAAAGGATGATAAGGGAATGTTGTGAAGTACGCACTTTACAACACCTCCCCCCTTAAGAACGAAACTTGTACCTTGGAGTGGTGTTTCGGCTTTGCTGTGAGAAGATGGAATTGGGGGTGAACGAGATAGATATGATGGGGCTAAACGAGGTTTTGGTATTGGTTCAGTTTCTACCGATGCTACCGAGGTTGAATCAACTTTTATTTCTGGCATTGGTTATGATTCCGTTTCTTTTTTATTATGAACAGAGTTCTTTCTCATATTCCGCATTAACAATATTATTGTAACCGTTAACATGATGGAAAGCATTGAAAGGAAAAACACGATTGTAGAGTTTTTATTTTCACTATCGGTATTCGAATACACAAACTGAGAATTTTGTAGGTTGTTTATATTCTTACTGATAGAATTAAGGTCATCAATCTGATTATGTATATTAAAAGACTTTGTAGCATAACTGGGAATTTTCTCAAATTGTGGTGGTGTGATATTAAATGAAAGATAAGGATTTGACGAAATAAATTTAAGACTTGTTTTTGTTTCGAAATTTGTTTTGGAGCTTAAGGATTGATATCTTGTATTTGCGATACAGTTTGGTTCGATTTTGAGAATACCAGTTGCATTTATGTTTATTTGCGAGTTAAGATTTTGGCATTTAACCATAAGATTTTCTGGATTTGGGGAAACGAAAATACAAGAATTGGAGTCTGCTAGCTGTAGGAAAATCGGGTGATATATTTGCATTAACTGAATATTGTAATTACTGATTTCACTTGGAAGAATGGAAAGTAAATTCAGTTCGCAGGCACTGCTTGATGATGTGAAAAGGATTGGTGCGTTTCTTTCGCAAAGATAATTATTTTTTGTAGTTGTTTGACATTTGTCTAAGTCATGGTTATCATAGAGAAAATACGATTGTTTTTCTGAGTTTACGATAAGAAAAGGTTTTTCGGGTATTGTAATTGCATAGGTTATGTTTTTGATGAGATTTGGTATACTAGTCATTTTATAAACATTATAGTTTTTGGAGGAAGTAAGAGGAATTCTTAATACAAAATTTATTTGGTTGTCAATGTAGTAAACATGAGTTTCTAAGAGATTAAAAAGTGTGCCTATATATTGCTCTTGGAGAGGAAGTGGTAAACGATTTTCTTCTGGAAGGAGTAATTGTATCTTTTTAATTTCTTCGGTGAGTTTAGAAGGATCAATAAGATATGGGTGAAGTTTTCCATCGCCTACGGAGTAAATAGCGTCAAGGAGATGATCTTTGGTACTACTAGTATTCTGATAAAGAGTTGAACATCGTAAAAAGTTCGTTTGGGTGAAGAAAGGATTTATTTATTATGTTGTTACTATTTGAGTATTTGCTTATTTGATTAATGATTTTACTGGTTTCTTCAATTAGTTCTTCTATTTTAATAATTTGGTCGTTTGTAAGGTTTTTTTAAAAAAAAAAAAAAAAAAAAAAGCCCACGCCTCTTTCCCCTCGCGCTGGGGTCCATTTTCACCGAGTACGACAGCAATTACGATTGCAAGTCATATCGGCACTTATATTAATTATTTGATGTTAGATAATAATATATAAAAAACATCGTTACTTAGTTATGTTTAACAATAACACAGCAACTTGTCTTACAGTGAAACGAGTAGGTATCAACGGAAGTTAAAAGAGATTAGGTCTGCTTAATGCAAGCGTGGAAAAATTTAAAATTGAAAAAAAAAATAAACTTTAAAAAATAAGGACTATGAAATCAAATAAACAAAATTATGTTTAGTTTACGGTATATTTAGTTTATAAACAAAATGCAACATTAAGAATAAAACAAAACAATAAACCGATCACGACAGTGGAGCACTGGTTCGAAATAACTTTTTAAGTCCTATTTTACACATGTTAAAATCAATTGAGGAAACATTTAAATTATAGAGTTTACTTATTCGGTTAAGAGGTTCATGCATGCCATAATTAGTTCTATGAAAATCTACGTGAAAAAGTTCAAAGTTCGGTTCATAGATCTCGGTTTAGAGACTGCTTTTTAAGGTTTATATTTAGTGCAGTTATTTGATTCAGTTACGAAGTCCGTATCAGAGACTATGTTTGGAACTGAACCTTGATTCACAACCTGAACAGGAAATTCAATTGTATTATTGGTACTATGGTGTTTGGGATTGTTTGTGAGATTTGATTTTTTTGGGGGTGGGCCAGAGTTTTTAACAAGTAATGAGTTATCAAATTAGAGACAGCAGTGTTAAACATGCTGAGCAGTTCTTCAAAACCTTTTGAAAGGTTCTTAATATCTGCTTTAAAGGAAGACATTTTGAAAGCTAATTGAGATACAGACAACTTGCGGCAATCGGTGCAATACCAAAAAGCAAATTTAGAATTTGATATTTTGTCAATAAATGCATTAGTTGATCCAATGCACTTTGCATGATAAATATTACCAAAAGGTCCATAACAGGCAAAAAGCGGTGAAGACTGCGATCCATATGAACAATTTTTTGCCGAGCAAACCATTGTTTTTAATTTGAAAAGTTTAAGAAATTTACTTGAAGAGAGAAAAAAAATAGAAAAAAGAAAAAGATTGAAGCAACCAAAAAAAAAAAACAAATTAGAGTTAAATGGCAGGATTCGAACCCACTTCGCGAAAATTACAAACTTTAGCCGATCACCGCGCTTTTTTTTTTAAATTCATTTTCATTTATTCATTTTTCTTATAACTATCTTCAAGGTAGACAAAAATTCATTAAAAACTAGCTTACTTATCAATATCTTAAAAATAACTTACTGGCCCTAAGTGGGCGCTCTAAATTAAACAATAACTTAATGGTAATGCCTTTCCATGTAGCCATGTAGCAAATCACCTTAACCCTGCTGTCAAGACGGCTGCTATAAAACAACCGTTTTGTCAGGGCAAAAGCTCCCCTGGCTCTGGTCACAGCACCATTTATATGTCAAATACTGATCCATCCAGATGCCAAGGTACTTTACTACACTTTTATTCGCCAGTGGATGTCCATGTGGCCCTACGATCACCAGCTTGCGCCAGTTCTTTCTTGTATCCCTAGGGGCTCCATGCAATGGAGTCCTGAACAGAATGGTTTCGGATTTCTGAAAGTTGATTTTCAACTTCCAGTCATCGCAATATCGCTGAATCTTGTCGAAGTCACGCTGTAAGAGAATTCTGATGACCTCAACTGTTGGAGCTGTTCTGTACGCAATTAGATCGTCGGCATACGCTATGGCATGGGCCAGACTACCTATCAGATCGCTGGTGTAAATACTGAAGAGAATCTGTGAGACCATTTTTAATTTCGAAGGTTGCGGTAGATGTTACATTGCCAATTTTGACAACAAACTTTCTACCATTGAGCACATCATAAAGCATATATAAAAGTGGTTTACTTATGCCCATTCTGGCTAGCTTTAGATAGAGACCTTCTAACCATACGGTGTCAAAAGCTTTCTCCAAGTCAAACAGACAAGCACCCGTACACTGTCTTTTAGATTTGTTCCATTGGACATCAGAAACGAGCTTAGACGCGGCATGAATGGTGTCATGTCCCGCCTTAAAACCGAACTGATTGTCCGGTATGATATTGTTGTCCTCCGCCCACTTGGACAGAGCTCTATTTATAACTTTCTCAAATACCTTACTGATACTCTGAAGAAGACTTATCGACTGGAGATTTGCTGAATTGGAGTTGTCCTTTCCCTTTTTCGGGAGAGGATGAACCACAGCTGTCTTCCACCGCCCTGGATAATATGCATTATTCAGAGCGTTGTTAAACAGTGTGGCATAAATGTCAACTGCTTCCTGAGGCAGATGTCGCAGTACAACGTTGGATATACCATCGATTCCTGCTGACTTTTTTTTTCTTTAATGAAGCGAAGATGAGCTGGAGCTCAACTTTCGAAATTAACAGGGAATAAGCCCCGTTTTGCTCGGCGATGGTGGCGTTTGCCAAGTGTTCTTCATTGAACCCGGTGAAACCGAGATTCTCTGATCGCCATTGCGTCATTTGATTTCGAAGGTAGAAGTGGTGAAGCAAAGCTCTGTTTTCTAGGTCATGGTTCGGGCGAATGCTAGCATTCACCTTGTACACTTGCTGGAAAGCAGCCCCCACAGCCTCCACTTTCTCACGAGGATCTTCGATTATAAAGAGGTCATCGTCCAAGGCGGCTTCCTCTGGATCTATGCCTGCTATCAGAAGTACGTCTCTGTTCTCTGTCGTTCTCTGAAGCTTAAGACACGGAAGATCATTCCGTCTAAATATTTTATTAATTTGAGGAAACATACTCGGGTCGCTAGAATTAACGGCCCGAATTTTTTTGTCCCAATACAAATTAATAGACAACCGGTAATTTTCCTTGATCAATTGGTTGATGTTTTTAATTGACGACTTCAGTGTCCTAATCTCCAGATCGTGTATGTCAGTAAATCGTCTGTACAAGAGTTTCAGTCTTGTCAAAAGTCCACTTTTTTGTCTGTGTAGCGCGTCGATGGTCGCGTTGCGGTACATGTCTGTGGCTTCGCGTTCTTTGTATTTCGGTATTGTTTTTTCCATTGTTCGTTGGATTGTACTGTCCATCTTTTCTAAGTAATCGTCAATTTCGGTATTTGTTAAATTCCTGTTATTTGGTGTGGATATGTTGTTCATTCGTAGTTCAATCGATAAAGCGCTGGTGAAGCGTGGCCAGCGAGTCTTACTGTAATTGTAAGAATGCACTGAGCTCGTTCGGAAGTTGAATTACGACAGCAAGTCCGCAGTGGTCACTGTCGTGTTCGATCGTTCGTAAACAGTTTCTTGGTCGTTGACCCACAGTGTCAGTAATTGTCAGTCTTGTATCTTTCAACAATAGATCCAGATAGGAACCGCTCCTTGGAAACGAAGGCCTATCAGTAGCCAAAAGGTCGAGCCTATAGTCAACGTTGTATTGACACATCCAATTAAATAGATGGCTACCTCTCGGATTTTGTATTTGATTTCCCCAATCTACATGTTTGGCATTCAAATCACCGGCCATGAGATAGTAATTCTCTTCCGAGTTCAGTTGTAAGCATTGAAAAAGTTTTTCGAGCTCTGTTAAAAATTCAGTTGGCTGAGGTGATTCCGGTGCATGAGCCGCAATCGCAACAATTGCTTCCCATGTTTGAGAGGAATGCATACGACACACGCCTCAAGCAACCAAAATCTGCGTACTTCACTATTATATATTACTTTATAATTTATTCCTTTTCGTACAAAGATTGCGACTCCTCCCCCCAAAGTGGAGTTGGGCCGATCTCTTCGTACGATATTGTAATTATTGTTAGTCAATTTATGTTTCTGGTTCAGCTTAGTTTCGCTGGCCATAAACATCAGGACTTTGATCTTTGAACAATTGGAATAGATTTGCTCTACGTTCGGTCCTAATCAATGAATTAACATTCACAGCAAAGATCTTTAAGGGCCTCTCCGGCAGCGCGCCCTTAACCTATAAAATGCGATAAGCTCGGCAAAGCAGAGTAGATATTGTATACCCTTTTCGCCTGCTCACTTATCTGTTTTTGAAGTCCTGCTATTTTGCTCTGAATGGCCAGTAGCATACCTCTTATATCGGCCTGCGCGTCCGGAGCCGTAGGCACAAGGGACTGTGGGGCTGCCTTTGGCGCAGGCTGTACCGTTTTGCCCCTTCCTGACGCCATTTGGACGTAGGAAATTTGGAGATTGACGGAAATTGTTGTGTGATGACGCGTTGGTGGGCGTCTTTCTATCATCGCTGCTTGCCTTGCCGCTTTATTGTGTTTCAATTGTTGAAACGTCGGGCATCCCCTATAGTTTGCGGTGTCGCCTCGCCAAAGTGCACATTTAAGTTTAGTCAATTCGACCCGTTCCTGCCCGAGCTTACACTCTTCTAACATGTGGTTCTCACCACACTTAACGCAGCGTGACTGCATTTCGCAGTTTGCCGCAGTGGCCAACCTTTGGCAGCGCATGCATTGAAGCATGTCGCCGCGCCTCTTTAATTTATCCCAAGTCACAAGCTGGTAGTCGAGGACGGAGATACTCCTCAGACTTTCCAGTTTGCTGCTGGGCGAAAGCTGAACCGGGAAGAACGGCAGATTCCGTTTCTCCCGCCTGGCCTTAACTGTAGCGAACGGCTTAACCCCGATAAATTCGAGATCATCGCTCGCTTTTTGGCGAAGCTCATTTAAGAGCGCCTGTGGGTCCGTGCAGGAATCTATGCTCTTTAGTAGGACCGTCTGAAACTTTTCAGTTTTTGGGGTAAAACTAAAGAACTCCGTTGTGGATTCTTTTAACAGATCTTTAATGATTTTATAATCCCTAATTGAATAGCACTGAATAGCGTGCCTATCTACACTTAATCGTTTAATAGTAAAATTTGTGCCGACTTACATAATTTTATAGTGTCCTGTAATTCCAATTTGTATGTGTTTATTGGTGGCACCTTTTCTTTTTTTATTTGCGATGACGACTGTGGCTGCTGCTGGTGTTCCTTCTGCTGCTGCGGTATCTGCTGCTGTTGTTTCTGCTGCTGTTGTATCTGCTGCTGTTGATTCTGCTGCTGTTGATTCTGCTGCTGCTGGTTCTGCTGTTGTTCTTTCTGCTTCTGTAGTTGTTGCCTTTGCTGTTTAGGCTGCTGCTGTGGCTGTTGTTGCAGCCTATTTTGTGGCTGCTCTGGTTGTTGTTTATTTTGCTGGGGCTGTTCATTTGCCGGTTGCAGCTCCGCATTTTTCATTTGCTGTTGCGCTACTTTTGGTGTAGCCTGTAGCGTCTTTTTGAACTCCCGCTCCTGCCTTTCTCTTTCTCCTCGAGCTCCTTGTTTGCCTTTGAGGGCCTTTACAATTTCTTGCACCTCTGCTCTTAGTTTTTCTATTTGTTTCTGTTTTTCTGAGACGATGTTATTGAGAACTTGCTCCTCTATTTCATCTTCCGATGACTAGTCTACTGTTGCATTTTTTTCATCGCTGGTGGGGAGCCCTTCTCCACCCTCGGACATATATTCAATTTCCTCGTCATCGATGACTTTGAATGACGAGGAATTAACTTTCTGCTGAATCTCGCTATTTGCTGCTTGAATTTGGGTTTCCTCTTGTATCGTCTGCCTACCATCAGCTTGCAGCTGTGCTGAGGGGGCAGGTGGACGTGCGGTGCGCTTCACCAAATTAGGAACATACTTCTGTTGCTTCCTCTTCTTCGTTAAATCGGCTAGTGGTGCCGTTGCCATTGTTGCTAGGGCATCTTTGGATGTCCCCGCTATTGCTGCCGTTGCTGGCTTTATTGGTTTTGCCTTAATTGGCTTTACCGCTGCTGATGAAACATCTTTCGATGCCCCAGTTGTTGGTGCCGTTGCTGGCATTGTATTTGGTGCTGCTCCGTCGTCCAGATGAGTTTTATCCCACTCAATTATATTTTCGACTTCTCTATTATTAAAAAAAGCCGATAAAATATTTGACCCTGACCGGCTATCTTCGGCTCCGGGATCTGCCACTCTACCTCTGTGCTATTTCACACTATGAAAACAGCTTGGCTTAACTAGGACTTAACCACTCGCGATGTTAATGTGAAACTCTGTGAAAGCCGAAAACGTCTACACACTTCCACAGTACTAGATCGACTGATCACCACGCTTACTTACTATACCACAGAGGATGCATAAATTTGAATAAGATATTATTTATAAGAGATGAAAAATAGAATTTATTCATGCAAAAATAGGTTTAAATTTAATATTTAATATTAAGGAAAGAGTGGGACAAGTTATAAAGCTTAAAGCTTAGTTTAGTATCAGGTTTAATTGATGCATGATATTGAAATTTGTTTTTCGTTTAATTGGGATTCATAATGTTGTTGTTGGTTAAGTTTATTTATATGATGAGAGAAAGTTTGTGCATCCTCGTCGTCGAGGGTGCCAAAGAAATTGATTTGATTCTATATCAACCAGTAGCATTTATTAATCCTCTTTTTTTTATTCGAGGTTTAATGGTGGTTCCTAAGTATTTGTTTATAATTTGGTCCTGTGATTTAATTCGATCAAGGACTAACGAAGAAAGGGTAGGAAGGGATTCGCATTGGGATAAGTAAGAAGAAAGAAGTTGTTTGCAAGAGTAAGTAAGTCAGTAAGATAGAATTGTATTGAAGGTTGAGATCGGTAAGGTTAGTATATATGAGTAAGTTCCAATGGTTAGAGAAAAGCTTAAGGTTACCAACGTGTTCGTAGTATATTCCCGTCTTGTTTTTCAAGTCGACGATTTCATATGGTTGCTCGTGGTTGATCATCATTGGGTAACTCAGTATTATTTTACAGATGAGGATTACGATTATAGGTTTCTCCATTTCTGGAAAGAATATTGAGATTGAAGATTTTAATTAACTTGAAAAATTTTTAGTCTATTGTTGTGGACTTTAACTATTTTATTTTTAATTTTAATTTCGGAGTTTACTCCTGACTTGGATAAGATTTCGTAAGGTCCTGACCAAAGAGGAAGAAGCTTTTTGTTTTTATTTTTTTAGTGACTTTCATTTTTGAGTAAAACAAGCGTTCCTATCTGAAATTCTCCAGGATTTAGTTTTTTATCATACTAAAGTTTTGATGATTCTTTACTCTTGAGAAGTTTGTCTCAATGTTTTGTGACAATGCTGAAGCCTTGATTTAAGCTCATTGGCATACAAATCGTAATTGTAACAGATTTCTGGGTTTTTTGTTACACTAGAAGGAAGTTCAATTTGTCTACCGTACATAAGTTCGAATGGAGTGTATGATGTTGAAGTGTTAGGAGTCGTATTATGTACGAAAACGGCATATTTAATCCAGCTATCCCAATCATCTTGAGATTTATTGATAAAACAACGGAGATATTCCACGAAGTTTCTGTGACTTCTTTCGCAAGAGCCGTTTGATTGTGGTCGGTATGCAGTAGTTTGGAGTTTAGTTATTTTAAGAAGTTTGCATACATTTTTGAATATATCGCTTAGGAAGTTTTGGCCTTGATCTGACAACACGTATTTGGGTGTGCCATGTCGAAATATTATTTCTTTGACGAATGCTTCGGCAATTGTATAAGCCTCTTGATTTGGTAAAGGGATTGCATCAGTGTATTTAGTAAGATCATCGATGAAAGTTAAAAGATATTTATTATTATTATTAGTTATAGGATAGGGTCCAACGATATCGATGGAAATTTTTTCGAAGGGGTATTTGGAAGTTGAAGTTATAACCATAGGTTCCATTGTGTATTTTGTTACTTTGTTTTTCTGACAGAGTTTGCAATTTTTAATTTAGTGTGGCAGCCCATTAATACAAACTAACAATTATTCATGAAAGTCATCTCTGTGAGTCAATGGAAATATTATATTCCTAACATCTTGCAGCACTTATTTGTAAGAAATCTTTTATTTGACACCTTACAATCTGTCATACAACACAGCTGTTATTTTTCAATTCAAATTCTTATTCTAAACTGCCTTCTGCAGTTGTTCTAAAGTTCCATAAATTAATTGTTCTCTTTTCCATTGTCCGGAACACTTGTAAACGTTTTGTTTAATTTTGGTCTAAAATAAAAAGAATAAAGTAAATTATAGTAAATTAAACGGAAGTCTTTTATCTTAAACCCATAATTGGTGACCCCGTAACGCGAGTAAATTGAATACAGCAGAGAAACATTTAATAAAATGAACAACAAAGGCGATGATAGCACAACATTGCCCAAAGACGAAGATGATGCCACCGGCACCGGGTTGGGAAACCAACCAATTGAACCATCCGGAGGACAGAACAATTTGTCCGTCGACACAGTAAGCGTAGTGAAGCTGCCGCAGTTCTTATCGTCCGATCCTGAGCTTTGGTTTACCCAAATTGATGGATTACTCCACGTGAACAGAATTACATCTGATTTATCAAAATTCTACACGGTTATTACGGCTTTAGATCCAGCCAAACTTTGTCAAGTATCTGATGTAGCCAAGAACCCCCCGGAGTCAGGTAAATACATTCCATTAAAAAAAATTCTCATTGCTCGGTTTGGTGAATCAAAAGAGAAGCAATTGGTAAAACTTTTGACTGGGTTAGAATTGTCGAACAAAAGACCTAGCCAACTCCTGTGAGAGATGCGTGACTTAGCAGGCACCAATGTTTCCGAAGATGCTATGTCAACCTTGTGGTTACAACGTATGCCAAACAATGTTAGATGTATTCTTTCTGCTTGCAAGTCTGAATGTTTAAACGACTTGGCCGAAATCGCAGATCGTATTTTAGATAATTCTCCCTCAGCTTCCTATGTCATGGCAACAACAGCGTCTCAACTTACAATGAATCTTCTAAACTTCATGCACTTGAAGCAAGGATACTCGCTTTGGAAACTTCTTGGCAGCAAGTCATTCAGAAGCTAAGCGAGATTTCTATTAACCTCGCCACAAGTGTCCGGCACTCACGCAGTGACAGTAGAGTTCGAGGAAGGAGTCAGAGAAGAGATAAACCGCGTGGTGGTGCACAGAAAGTTTGTCGATTCCATATTCAATTTGGTTTGGCAGCTAGAAGGTGCGAACAGCCATGTGAATTCAAGAAGACATCAAACAGCAGCCAGTCGGAAAACTAGATATGCTGCCGTCAGTACTGGCAGTTGGCGGCAGCAAAGAAGATACCAGCATATCCGAGTTACGACATCACATACGCGACCGCAATAGCAACTTAAAATTTTTAATCGATTTAGGTTCTGCCGTTTCAGTTATACCAAAAGAAATTCTCAGTAATAACAAGAATATACTTCCAGATAAAGTCGAACTGTTTGCAGCCAACGATACTATAATTCCAACGTTTGGCATCAAGCGAATGAAAGTTGATTTTGGTCTTAGACGTTCTTTTGCATGGAATTTCATCATTGCTAAGGTAAAGTCAGCAATACTGGGCGCAGATTTTTTATCTCAATTTGGACTGATCATTGGTTTGAAGGAAAAACAACTATTAGATCCTCTAAAGTCACTCAAATCTAAAGGTGGCTTGGAGCTGACACTTTAGCAGAGCGTATCAACAATCTGTTCGTCATCTAGAATGTATGATATTATAAGTAAGTACATCAATATAACTAGTCCAAACTCGTATCGGTTACCTGTTACAACAGAGGTTTCGCATCAAATCATTACCGAATGTCAGCCGATTGCAGATCGTCCACGCCGCTACAGTGGTGAAAAGTTAAAAGCAATAAAAGACGAGTTCGAAGCTCTTCTCCAACAAGGCATAGTTCGTCCATCAAGCAGCTCTTGGGCTGGTCCAGTTCATCTTGTCAGAAAGAAGACAGGCGATTGGAGAGCATGTGGAGACAATCGAAAATTAAATGCGCAAACACGTCCAGACCGATATCCTGTGCCACATCTTGACGGTGTGGGCGAAAAACTTCACAATAAAGGATGGTTTTCGAAAATCGACATCAACAAAGCATACTACTATATTCCAATGTATAGTGAAGACATCGCTAAAACTGCAGTTAGCACTCCAATGGGATTGTTTGAGTTTGTGGTCATGCCTTTTGGCTTGAAAAATGCCACTCAAACTTTTCAGCGCTACATGGACTCGAATTTTCGTCATTTAGATTTCGTTTTTTGCTACCTGGATGACATTTTGATTTTGTCGGAAGAGGAAAGTGAACACAATTCCCATCTTCAAACCGTGTTGTCAAAACTAAAGGATGCTGGATAATCTATCAATGCTTGCAAATGTGAATTCGGTGTAAGCGAGTTAACCTTTTTGGGATACAATATTCCATCCCAAGGAATGAGCACCCCTCAAGACCGAGTTGAAACAATTTCTAATTATCCCAAACCAACAACTATTCTCGATGTGCGACGTTTCATCGGACTTTTGAATTTTTATCGAAAATGTATCCCGAATGCAGCGAAGATGCAGGCACCTTTAAACAACATTCTCAAAGATTCAAAAAAGAGGGACATTAGAAAAGTTAATTGGACTCCGAAGTTGGTTGAGGCATTCAAGGCATGTAAGTCAAGCATTGTTAATCAAACGCTTTTAACATTTTTAGCCCCCAATGCTCCACTTTGTTTGACAACGGACGCCTCCGATGTTGCAGTGGGATCCCATTTAGATCAATCAACTTGTTGAGGGATTTTGGAAACCGATTGGATTCTTTTCTGCTAAGTTAAATCTTTCTCAACAAAGTTATAGCACTTATGACAGAGAGCTGTTGGCTATTTATTTGTCAACTAAGCATTTCAGACACATTTTAGAGGGACGAAACTTTGTGATTACGACAGATCACAAACCAATTACGTTTGCCTTCCAACAGGAGCCGGAAAAAGCATCATCGCGCCAGTTACGATATCTTAACTACATATCAGAGTTTACAACGAAAATAATTTATGTCTCGGGATCCGATAATTCAATTGCAGATGCCTTATCTAGGATAAGTGCAATAGATATGCCAATTTCCATCTCCTTGGATGAAATTCATGAATGCCAAATAGCGGACTCAGAATTAGAAGCGCTTAAAAATAATTCAACATCCCTTCGACTTCAAAAACTGAACTTACAGGATGGATTCCAAGTTTATTGTGATATTTCAACATCTCAAATTCGCCCTTACATACCAGTATCCTTACGTCGAAAAGTTTTCGATTCCGTTCACACGCTTTCACATCCTGGAACCAGAGCTACGTTAAAACAAATCCTGCAAAAATACATATGGCCATATATGAAGAAAAACATTACAGAATGGGTCCGTTCCTGCCAAAGTTGTCAACGAGCAAAGGTACAACGGCATAGTCATCTTATACCGTAGTCGTTTGCATCAGTGGATCAACGATTTGACCATGTACATATCGACTTAATTGTTCTTCCAGAGCACAATGGCTACAAGTACTGTCTGACGATGATAGATCGTTTCACACGTTGGCCAGAGATAGTGCAACAAGCTTTTACTCATCATGGAAAGCCAGATTTGGTGCACCGAAGTCAATAACCACGGAACAAGGTACTCAATTCGAGTCGGCACTGTTCAAATCGTTAGCAGCTCTTGTCGGAGCACAGAGAATTCGAACTTCACCATACCACCCGGCTTCGAACGGAATGATTGAGCGTTGGCATCGCTCCCTTAAAACAGCTCTGATGTGCAATCCTCAAATACCTTGGACGGAACTACTTCCAACAGTAATGCTTGGTTTGAGGACCTGTTTTAAAGAAGACTTATGAGCATCTGCGGCTGAAATGTTGTATGGGGTAACTCTTCGTCTTCCTGGAGAGTTTTTCGCTGATGTGGACACACCTAGTAACCCTAAAAGTTTCATTTCGAAATTCCGGGAACACATTCGACTTATACGACCGACTCCAGCAGCTCATCACATAAGGAATAGTTCGTTTGTACACAAGAATCTCTATTCATGTACTCACGTATTTCTCAGATCAGATCATGTTAAAAAACCATTGGAACCTCCTTATACCGGACCATTCAAGGTAATTGAAAGAATAAGCGACCGAGTTTTCTCAATCGACATCAACGGATCAACTCAAAACATATCCATCGAAAGGCTCAAACCAGCATTCCTTCTGAAGAACCCAGATGATAAGCAGCCAGAAGTGAGAACTTACGGTAAGAAAAAAAACGTTCGTTTCGGCCTGAAACCATCATTTTCCTGACAAGGTCACTAAGGAGGGAGTAGCTGTGGCAGCCCATTAATACAAACTAACAATCATTCATGATGTGAGTCAATGAAAATATTATATTCCTAACATCTTGCAGCACTTATTTATAAGAAATCTTTTGGGTGTGTCAGAGGGCAATAGAGTGTTCGATACCTCAGAATTTACGTTCAGAACCCAAAATTTACGTTCAGAACCCAAAATTAACGTTCAGAACCCAAAATTTACGTTCAGAACCCCAGGACCCGTTCAGGAAATTTACGTTCTGAACCCTTAAGATCACGTTCAGAACCTGATTTGGTGGGATAAGGTTTGAGAAAAGCGGGTTACGGCTCAGCGGCTGCTCTCAATTACCGGCTCTGTGGAGTCAATGTTCACGTTCACAACCTCAGAATTTACGTTCAGAACCCAAAATTTACGTTCAGAACCCATAAGATCACGTTCAGAATCTGATTTAGTGGGATAAGGTTTGAGAAAAGCGGCTCATATGGTTTTAGAGAGAAAGGGAAAATACCATTGTTTTTTTTTCAAATATATTTTTTTTTTATTTCATATTATAATACATTAGAATTCTCAAACAATTCTTGTTACAACTTGATCAAACAATTCTCAAACAATTCTTGTTACAACTTGATCAAGGGGTTATAATCTATAATTCTGTCATGGAGCATAAGACAGTAAGCTAAATTGTTTGCAGGAATATGTTTTGATGTTCTCATCTCCAAGCGTATATCGATAGGGCCCGTTTTTAAGGATTCATTTTGCTGTCTGCAATCTATAACAAAAATTTGAGCATTCAATTTATATTGTTCCCGAGATAGAAGAGGCTCTGACATTGTTTTGTTGTAGTAATTATTTTGAAAATCGGTGTACATTTTGTATAACAAACTATATCTGCTTCGCTCAAAGCAAATATTGAGATCTTCATGTGGGTATACATCTGAGTTAAGGTATACTTTAATGTCTGTTATATCGCAACGGTCAAATATTGTTGGATCCGCTGTTAGTTTTTTGTTTTTGGCAGTTTGAAGTGCAAATATAATATATCGAGGTTTTTCAATTTGAGTTGTAGTTTTAATGTTCCAGATATGATGATCGGAGATCAGAAGCATTGGATATTCATACAGGTCCCAGTTGCGGAAAGCAATTTTAATCGAAGCATTTTTATTTATAGATTTATATAGATCCAATTTAATTGAATCGGATAGAGTAATGTGTGGTACTTTCCACTGAACCTTATGAATATGAACTTCAACTTCTTCATCAACTGTTGAAATCAATACATTTTCATCCATTCTAGCACGCGTGAGAATAAGATCATGTCGAGCATTGGGAGTGACTTTTTTGTAATCTTCAGCAAAACCTATTAGCTTATTCAATGGAATGCAATAATTAAAATGAGATGATTTCGAAACATCATTTGATTCAGTAGTAGACCAGGAAGCATTCGAAAGCATATCGCTTTCATTTTTAGTTAATGATAAATAGTTTTTGATCGTTGAAGTAATTCCAACATTCCTATTGCAGTCAATTTCTCTCTCATTTAGCCATGGAATTATTTCCCAGCATTGTATTTACAATCTCTTTTCCATTACGTTGTTTAAGTGATCCTTCAATGTATAAAAAACTTTCTGAAGGTAAAACATTAAGATTCTGATGTTGTATACAAATCTGAATGATGTCATTCCGTTCAAAATTGTTTTGATATGGGGAATATGTATGATACTCATATTAAGATATAGTTTCATTGATCTCTGGTTCTTGAAAAATGTTCAACATATTTTGTTTGTTGTTGTATTTGATTTATTTTATTATTTTAAAGTGAAACCCAAGGATAACAAATATTTCTTATTATCTTTTGAAATGTGATGTGTTGTTGTGTCCGAGTTCGAAGCGTTATTGATTATTGAATTATTGTTACAAATGTTTATATATTGATTTTTGTTTGTGTTAGATATATAGTCATATACAGGGTGTCCCGTAAGTAATGGATAACCCTGAAATGCCGCATAGTAGACTTTATGACCGTCCTGAAAACTGATAAAAAAAAGTTCTATCCCAACCACAAGAAAAGTTATATGCATTTTTTTGTTCAGTGCATTATTTTTTTTCTTACTTTACATTTTTGAATACCACGACTACAAGTGAATGAGTTCCATCATTTTTTATTTGCAGGAATATTTAACATTACTTGTGCCAACACATAAGTAGAAGAAAATTATTATAACTGTTGGACTTCTTAGAGAAAAAAATTATTTAACATTGAATTTCAATGCAAAATGTGAAAACAAATAATTTTTGAAAAAGTTAAATCATAGCTGGTATAAAAAAAATGCATGAATACCTGAGTGGCCAACTATTTTAAAAATATGCGCGTTAAATGCAGATTTCAAAATGGTATTACTTATTATTATATCTAGAGTCAATAGCAAGTTATTGGTAAAAATTTGCAATACTAGAGTCAATTTAGCAAAAACAAAAGTTTTCAAAATTAGCACAGTAAACGTGAAAATAATACCAAGCGTTGAACATAGCAGATTTTTGAATTATTAGCTATTTCTACGATGTTGTCCTTATGATAAATCCAAGCTTTCAACTTCTAGGGCCGAATGCATTATTGATAAAAATGTCAAAAAAGTGCAAAAAACGGTTACATTTTCGAGCTTGTTTTGAATTTTACCTGTTCTATTGGGCTTTAACAAACCCATCAAATATTTTGTTGGTTGCTATTTTTTATTTGTTATTTTCTCCAAACAAAAAGTCTTCTGATTCAATTTTAATTGTGTTTTTTGAATAGTAAATTGTAAGATCCTGAGAAAGTGAGAACGCATAAAATCATAAGTTTTTTAAATTTTGAATTAAAGTTTTTGTAATTTGATCTTAATTCATAAGATTAAGTCCACGACGAACACTTATTTATATAGTTTTTATTGTTCATTCTTCAGAAAAATTAACGGTCTAAATAGCTGTTTTCCTGAACCTGCTTTTTGATAATTAAGACGTTTGATTGAACTTTTTCGATGCCACGTATTCTGTATTCTGCACAAGAATATGCAAACATGCATTTCATTTATGGAGAGTGCAGAGGCAACGCAAACGAAGCTGCGACTCTGTATAGGGAAAGGTACCCTAACGCACGTCACCCGGATTATCGAGTGTTTATTAGACTCCATAGCTGTTTCTCGGAAGGAAGGCTGCCTGGTAGTGGTGTTGGTGGTGCTGGCGTGGGACGACCCCCTCGAGGAGATACCGAAGACTTAGTGCTTGCGGAACTGGACCGAGATCTTACAGTATCAATCCGAGCAATAGCACGACGTACTGGGATCGGAAAGACGACTGCGCATAATGTGCTAAGTAAATATAAATATCATCCCTTTCACCTAACACGGGTGCAAACTCTCCAGCCGCAAGATTTTGAAACGAGAATGAGTTTTTGTCGACAAATGATAATGAAAATTGAAGAAGATCCGCAGTTTTTTGACAAAATTCTTTGGAGCGATGAGTCGACATTTAAAAGAGATGGCTACACTAATCTCCATAATCTCCACTTCTGGGCACTACAAAACCCAAACATCATGAGGGAAGACAGGTCCCAGTACCAATTCAAAATAAACTATTGGACTGGGATTCTCAATGGGAAAATAATTGGACCCTTTGAGTTGCCGGGGATTTTAACTGGCCAAGGTTATTTGGAGTTCCTCCAAAATGATCTCCCAACCTTGCTGGAAGAAGTGCCTCAAGAACTAAAGGAATCCCATTGGCTTCAAAATGATGGTTGTCCAGCACACTATGCTGTGCCTGTGCGGGCATATTAAAATGCCAGATATCCAGGCAGATGGATAGGACGTCTGGGACCAATTTTATGGCCACCCCGTTCACCAGACCTAAATCCACTTGATTTTTTTTATTGGGGATGCATTAAGGAAATCGTATACAGCAAGCCGATCAGGTCTTTAGAGGAGCTAAGAAATCGTGTGGAGGCAGCTGCATTACAAATTTCTGAGCAAAACCTTGCACGTTCACTAAGACGTTCATTTATTCGGAGGTGCAGAACCTGTACAAGAGTGGGTGGAAAACAGTTTGAGCATTTGCTTTAAATAAGAAAAAAATTAAAAAATTATCTATTTTTGTTTTTGTTTTCTAACTAAGTGATCATGTGATTAAAAGCTGGCTCAAAAACTTTTTGTTTAGAGAAAATAACAAATAAACTAATAGCAACCAACAAAATATTTGATGGGTTTGTTAAAGCCCAATAGAACAGGTAAAATTCAAAACAAGCTCGAAAATGTAACCGTTTTTTGCACTTTTTTGACATTTTAATCAATGATGCATTCGGCCCTAGAAGTTGAAAGCTTGGATTTATCATAAGGACAACATCGTAGAAACAGCCAATAAATCAAAAATCTGCTATGTTCAACGCTTGGTATTATTTTCACGTTTACTGTGCTAATTTTGAAAACTTTTGTTTTTGCTAAATTTACTCTAGTATTGCAGATTTTTACCAATAACTTGCTATTGACTCTAGATATAATAATAAGTAATACCATTTTGAAATTTGCATTTAACGCGCATATTTTTAAAATAGTTGGCCACTCAGGTATTCATGCATTTTTTTTATACCAGCTATGATTTAACTTTTTCAAAAATTATTTGTTTTCACATTTTGCATTGAAATTCAATGTTAAATAATTTTTTTCTCTAAGAAGTCCAACAGTTATAATAATTTTCTTCTACCTATGTGTTGGCACAAGTAATGTAAAATATTTGTCCAAAAAAAAAATGATGGAACTCATTCACTTGTAGTCGTGGTATTCAAAAGTGTAAAGTAAGAAAAAAAATAATACACTGAACAAAAAAATGCATATAACTTTTCTTGTGGTTGGGATAGAACTTTTTTTTATCAGTTTTCAGGACGGTCATAAAGTCTACTATGCGGCATTTCAGGGTTATCCATTACTTACGGGACACCCTGTATAATCATTATTCAGGCTTTAAATGTAATCGTGCTGTTATTTTTCTCCTCTGAAGTATATAGTTCTTCCGTCTTGATCAATAAACTTTAAACTCAACGATGTTATTCGTCTGACGTTCACAGGTAAATAAATAACATTACTAGGAACCTCAATGATTTTATAGCCTGGGCTGACTTTAATTGAAAATTCATGTAAAACGTGGGCGGACTGGTTATTTATATATTTTCCATCTGTTATATTACATTCTATCCGTATTGCATTAACTTTGTTTATATCATCATAAAGATCAGATTCATTTAGTTTATTTGATTCCAATATCGTGTTACTGAATCCTTAAAGCGATCCAATAGAATTCGGTTTAGAGAAATCGATTATCTCCGAACTAAAAATTTTACACATTTCAGAGTATTGCTGTTTGCCACTAATTTTATTTCACTTTTTGGATTTGAACTTTTTCTATTTTTATTAATATCATTTAGTTTCTTTTGTATAAAATTATTTATATCTCCAATCTCATACGATCCAGTAGGAAATGAAATTATATATTCGCCTATGTGCAACAAGTTATTAAAATCATCCACATTTGGTATAGAGTTATAGGATTGAAAATCTATGAGTCCGCAGACATAGTTGGATCTTAATACAATTGGTGGGAAATATTCCGTTGTAAGATTTGATTGATTAATGTTAACGACATGTTGATTAAAAGATGAATGATACAATTTTTTAAATTTCTCAGCATTTTATTCATTTTTATTTATTTTATTTTTGAAAACATAATGAGATTGTTCTAATAAATACTTTAAATATAAATGTCCACATATAAATGTATCAAAATCCTGTTCTTGAATATAACTATAATTTATATGATTACCAAGATAGTTTATTATTTCGATTGGTGGCCTTAAATTACCAAAACTATCAAAATACTTAACTATATTATTCATATTTTTAATATATGCTACCTTTACCAGATTCATCATCCAAATTGATAACGCCACACTCCAGATTAAATGATTTTTTTGGTAACGAATTTCGCATAAAAACCCCTCTAAAATGTGGTATATGTTTCTCTCCGAAGCGTTGAATATCATAGAATGGATGATTGGGTAGCAGATCTATTAGTTTTTTGGTTGTGGATTACTAATAAAAAGACACAGTCCATTTCTATATGGTTGTAAGTATAAACCATTTCCTTTAATTGCAACTCCTTCTATAGTCCTGTTGTGTCGAATGTTTTCTTCCAATTGTTTTTTACCAGCACTTGCAGCATTAAGAGTTTTTACAACACCAGCAGCTCCTCCGGTAAAAGTTCCTATAGCTGATAGGCCTGCTAGAATAGGAGCAACAAACGGAAGAAACCCACCTGTTTTTGGAAGTGGTATTATTCTTGGTGTTTTAATGGTAGATTTCTTCTTATTTTTAATAACATTTCTTGCAGCCTTTAAAGCAATACTAGCCATAGATGTTGTACCGCAACAGTTAATATTGTTTTTAATAGCATTTCTAGTTTCGTTTATTGCATTTTCAAACAAGTTTTTGATATTACAGGTTTTCTTTGAAGAAGTTTTTTTAATTTGTTTCTTAGTTTTTTTAGTACCCATGCCAAATTTTGTCTAAGCCTTCATCATATTGGTGACTAAAAGACTACTTAGCTTTTCAGGAACAGATGAATCTTTTGCTTTAAATCTTTTCCAAGCTTGTTCTGTTAGAATTTTATCAGCTGCATGACGATCTGTTAACAAATTACTTTTAAAATATGCAATATCATGCGATCGGCATGCCTCGTCGAGCTGATTAATGCCTTTATCTCCTCTTTTTAAACGTTCTTCCAGCTTTGTTCCAGGTCCATAGTAATTATAAGTTGGTAAGTGTAGTTCAAATGGTAGTTTATCAATAATAGTATTTATAAGTCCTGATCCTTTAAAAGATTTATTATTATTAAAGGTTTTAATGTTATGATCAATCATATTTATACGATAGTGTTATTCATACACCCTTCTTGATTGAAATGTCAATCTTTTATGAACACAAAATATATAAATTGTATGTTTTATTATAAAACAGATCAGTCATCAATATGAGGTTTATCAAACAGTCGCAAGTTATTAAAGTTCAAAACTTTGATTCTAATATTAAAATTAAAAAGAAACATGGCTCATTATTCCCGAATAGTATAAGAGGGGTAATCGTGGGCCCATCGAACAGCGGAAAAACAAATGTAATGCTTAGTATTCTCCTTGACCCAAATGGATTAAAGTTTGAAAATATTTATATTTATTCCAAATCATTACATCAACCTGAGTATATATATTTAAAAAGGTTATTACATCAGTGGAAGGAATGGAATATAATGAATTCTCAGACAATAGCGATATAATGCCACCCACAGAAGCTAAAAATAATTCAGCGTTTATATTCGATGATGTTGCATGCCAAAAACAGAACAATATAAGAGATTATTTTTGTATGGGTTGTCACAATGGTGTTAATAATTTTTACTTATGTCAATCATACACACATATTCCAAAACATTTGATTCGAGATAATGCAATCTTCATAATACTTTTCAAACAAGATGAAATGAATTTAAAACATGTTCACAATGACCACATAAACTCTGATATGACATTTAATCAATTTAAAGAGCTCTGCTTTCATTGTTGGATTGATAATTATGGTTTTCTAGTAATAGACAAAGAAAGTAGTATTAAAAACGGTCGCTATAAGATTGGTTTTCATGAAATAGTTTTACTATAAATACACATTAATAAATAAAAAACAAGCCATTCTAATATGAACTCTGTTTGAGAAAACTCAAATTTACTTTGTTGTCTACACCAAACAATTTCAGTTGATCTGATACCACTGCAAACACATCTTTCACTAAAAAACTATTGTCTGATTCAAATCGTGATACAGTGTTCGGTCCGTATTATGATGCCAATACACAAACTACTAAAATTGATAAATCTATCTTTTGGATGGATGACGATGTGATTAAAATTGATGATGAACATTTTACTAGAACCCCTGGTCTCATTGAGTTAATTCTTAAGAAACAACCACGTAATCGGAAATATACCGATGATGATTTGAAGCAATATGGAAAGATTTTACAAAAAACTTGTTTGCATATGCGAAATCATGATGATACTTTTTGGATTAATAGTAACAGAGGAATGAAGTATACGAGTATTATTAAGAATCTTGTAGTTGGTTTTAGTAATAAAAATAAAAAAACATGAAAATCTTATTCCGAAATAAGCGAAATCAAATATACAAACAAAAATATTGAATATGTTTACTGGAATGATCCAAATGAACTAGTAAATAGACTTAAACTTTTAAAAGCATCCAAATATGCTGGTAATAACAACCACCAAAATGAAATTAAATCTATAATTGAGGAATTAAAGGAATCGAACATCATATATTAATAACATTAAAAGCTTAAATCTGTTTAAACTAGAAATGAGTGTGGACAAGTTCGGTAGGAATTCTAAAACGCTTTCAAAAAGTAAAGGTCCTGCAGGTCCTCCAGGTTTAGAATTTAAACTTCTACAATCTGGTGATTTCAACATGGAAAAAAAACACTTGAACAACGTTGCTAGACCTGAGAAACATCATCAAGCTGCCTCTAAGGAATATGTTGATGATCAAATAAACCTCTGTATAGAAATTCATGATCCCAAAAATTATATGGAAGCAGTTGTTAAAAAGTATCTTGATGATAAAATCAAAAACAAAATTGTAGAGTTAATAGAAGAAAGAAAAATATTCCCAACACAATTTCAAAAAATCACAAATACAAATATAATTAATAAGAATATTCAATAGTTCTATAGTTGTTATTGTTGTGTGTATGTTACAAATGCTTTTCATTTTGCATTAATTCATCTTTAACATAAAAACAAATTATTTATCAGTTAGCATTTAACAGTCTCATATACAACACCTTTAAAAATGGACTCAGAAATTATATTAAAAAACATTTGTGATTTTTTTAAAACAAATTGTCAAGAAATATTAGATGAACATCATGAAGAGTTTATAAATGGTATTGCATTATTAAAAAAATTTAAAAATTCTTTTTATATTGAACCAATTTATGGTCAACATTACTTTAATTCTGGGCATCCAACGAATGTAAACTAGGACCGGACACTTGTGCCTGCTATATGGTAGAAAAACGATTGATAAGGGTTAAGAAATTAATGTTATTTTATAAAAGATTGAAATAAAAGCAAGAACATTAATAAAGACAAAATATAAAAGACTTCTTTTTACTTGTATTAAATTCACTCTTTACAAAAATGAGTAAGCGAAAGGTTGTTGATGAGTTGCATAAGGCTGCCCGGAGAAATTTCATACGACGGCATGTTATCATAAAAGGTTATGATGACTTATGGCAAGCAGATCTGGTTGAAATGATACCTTATAGTGATCAAAATAAAGGATTCAATTACTTAATGACCGTTATCGATACTTTTTCAAAGTTCGCCTGGGTCATTCCAATGAAAAACAGAAAGGGTATTACTATTTCAAAGGGGATGGAAGAAATATTTATACGTTCTTCTAGGATCCCCAAAAATTTGCAAACGGATGATGGAAAAGAATTTTTTAATGCAAAATTCAAAAGCTTGACAGAAAAATATGAAATTAATCATTACTCAACATTCAGTTCATTAAAGGCTTCAATAGTAGAAAGATATAAAAGAACTTTCAAAGAAAAAATGTGGGAAGAATTCAGTTTCAATGGCAGTTATAAATGGATAAATATTTATAAAAAAATACTTAATGATTACAATCACTCTTTTCATCGAACAATCAAATGTAAACCTGTAGATGTTAACAAGAAAAATGCAAAGTCATTGTTGCCACTTTTCAAAAATAAGAAAAAAGATAAAAGTAAACGCAAATTTATAGTTGGCGACAAAGTACGGATCAGCAAGTATAAACATATATTTGAAAAGGGTTATACACCCAACAGGACTACTGAAGTATTTAAGATAAGAAAAGTCCAAGCAACTTATCCTATAACATATCTTCTTGAAGACTATGAAGGAAAACCAGTACAAGGTGGTTTTTATGATGCTGAATTGATGAAAACGAATTGTGAAGATGTATTTCTTGTGGAAAAAGTTCTACAAACAAGAGCTAATAAGATGTTTGTGTAATGGCTAGGATTCTCTGCAGTATATAACTCTTGGATTGATAAAGATGAAATTCTATAAAATATAACCAAACATTTTTGTAATAATAATAATAAAATAAAAAAAAATGTGATTTGTTAAATTAACTTTATATATATATATTTGTATTCTTCTCATAGATATAAGTATATAAATTTAATTTACATGTATGTATGTTAGCAATTAACCTATTTAATTTTCAAAAACCTTAATTCATATGTAGAACCGACTTGTTTTATGATTTCAAAAAGATAACCTCCTCCACCAATTGCTGTTATACTGCTGGTTGTTAGAGCTGAATATCTCTGAAGCAGAAAGACCTGCAAGAATGAAAAATAATTTATATCACAATAAAAAAAAATAACAAAAATAAATAAAAAAAAATCTAATAAAATAAATATTAATACATTTTAAATTACCTTATACTCTCCAAGATCTGCAATAATTCGATCCCCCCATCTTGTGTTCACTTTCCGCAGACAGAAAATATTATATTTAAATAACATCTCTAGTTCTGAAATTTTCCTTGTCGGTTTGAAAACATTGTTATATTCAATAAATGAATTCGCTTCTTCAACAGCAAAATCATCTAAGGTAAAAATGGAATATTCAACTTCCTCTTGAAAATGCATATTTATGTTTTGTCGTTTTAACTTCTTATTATGAACTTTGCCCATCAGTATCAAATCATTTTCCTTTTATAGAAGTTTCCCCCTCTCAATGTTCGTATTCGTATCTTTAAAAATTTACTAACACATTGAGAAATATTTTTGGTTAAACAATTTTCATGTTAATTCACGTTAATAATATATGTGTGTCCAACACGCAATTGTATAATGATGCTTATTTTTTTTAGTTTTAAAGAAAGTATTTCGTTTATATTTTTATTACAATGATAGAAAACCATAGATGATTGGGGATGAGAAGAAGTATATGTATATTCTTTACAAGTGTTCACAGCGGCATTGTCAAGGATGAGGACACATTTAAAACCTCACGTCACACCTTTTTTTTTTTGAGATGTTTATTGAGCATTAGTTTCAATGATATATAGATGTTTGGGGGTGAGAAGGACTATATATTCATTGCAAGTGTTCACAGCGGAATTGTCCAGGGCAAGACCACATTTAAAAACAAAAAAGAAAATATTCCGTCTATACTTTTATTACGATCATAGAAAACCTTTTCCTAAGATGTGTATTTTATTGAAATGATGGTAAGGATTGTATTTCATGATCAGTTTTTGTATTTTTTGATATTCTTTTACTTACTTTTTTCAATGAAAGTATGCAATATGGGTTTTTCAAACAAATTATTTCGGATACTTTATTATCCTCTTAGAAAATCTAACATTGAAATGTTTATTACCTCTGCATGTATGATGAGAAAGATCTTATAATGATTTTTGTTTTTCTTTTTTTGAGATGTTTATTGACCATTAGTTTCAATGATATATAGATGTTTGGGGGTGAGAATACCTATATATTCATTGCAAGTGTTCACAGCGGAATTGTCCAGGGCAAGACCACATTTAAAAACAAAAAAGAAAATATTTCGTCTATACTTTTATTACGATCATAGATGTGTATTTTATTCAAAGGATGGTAAGGATTGTATCTCATAATCAGTTTTTGTATTTTGTTGGTAGTCATTTACTTACTTTTTACAATGAAAGTATGCAATATGAATTTTTGAAACAAATTATTTTGGATACTTTATTATCCTCTTAGAAAACCTAACATTGAAATGTTGATTACCTCTACATGTATGATGAGAAAGATGTTATAATAAAATGATTTTTTTTTTTTGTTAATATTCATTGTAAGTGTTAGCATTAGGCATATGCGTAAGAAATATATTTATATTTGTGCTGGTATTCTTATTTTAATACAAAATGAATATAATTTTATATAAAAGGATTGAAATCTAAATAAAATGTTTTAATAGAATTATTCCTTCAGTAGTACTCGGTACGTTAAAATTCTATGTTTCGAAAGTGATATAAATAAATAAGAAAAAACTCATACAAACAATTTTTTGTAAAATAAAAGATATTGAAATATTTGTGCTCGTTTTCTTTTAAATATTTCAATTGATAAACAATTTATTCATCAGTGAGCCTGAACTATTCAAACATTAGTTACAACTCTATGTTTTCAAAAGTGATATAAATAATAAACAAAAAAAAAAATTTTTACATAAACATTAAATATCTACTTGTGTATATATATATAAAATGGATAAATTCATTTGCATCATTTGTGCCAGTAAATTTGCACATGCATCCTCACTTAAGCGACATGAGACAGCAGCACATGGTATTAAAATTAAATGCCCACAATGTTTTTACGAATTCACTCGAAAGTTCGATGAGGAATCATTTAAAATAGGCCCATATAAATGAGTCCTACGCAAATGATTTGTCTGGTAGCAGCAAAAGGAAAATTAACGAAAATAATGATTCATCAACACTTGCTGCATCAGAAAAAACAACAAATATTGTAATAGAAAATATTAATAATTCCTCAAACTCACCAAAAACACGTAGATGTGAGGGTTGTGAAATGGATGTTAATATTGAGAGTAAGCTTGCATGGGAAAGACACTCTAGGACAAATAAGCATAATATTTTAAACAAAGAGCCAGTTAACAACACTCCGTTCAAAAAAATAAGGCAATGCTTTCAAAGCAAAAAGTTGTACACCAGATGTTTTAATTTTACTAGAGGATTCGTTTCAAACAAAAGGGGGCGTCAAGTTCAGTATTGAACTATTTGCCGAGTTCATAAAATTCGTCACAGCACCTAACGACGAGTCAGATGATGATATTGAAATCAGCATTAAATCATTTAAATGTCCAATGCAAATAGCTCTGGAGAGTACTAATTTGGAATGTATTTTGGGAAATATGACGCAGACAATCGATACCAAAAGCCAAGAGTTCCAGCTTAAAGATTCTGGTTGGACATTGTTGCGAATTTTACATTTAGAGGTGAACATAAATGAATATAAACCTTTAAGAGGAAGCAGATATTTAAGACTTCCAAAGTGCATAGAGCTCAAAAAAGCATGTATCAATGTGCAGAATTTTGATATATACTGCTTTAAATGGGCAGTAATATCAGCTCTCCATCCTATGAATAACCACGCTCAAAAACCCAACAAATATCAAGTTGATAATATACAAAATGATGTCATAACTTTGATGAATGGAATTACATTAAACTTCAGCAATCTTACATTCCCTCTAAAAATAAAAGATATTACCACTTTTGAAGAACTCAATCCTTCAATAAGTATAAATGTGTTCGGAGTTGAACAAAATGATTTTGGATGCAAGTATAGAATTGTTGGTCCGTACTTCAATTCAGAAAATATAAAGGAACATCATATAAATTTGTTATTCCTACAAGAAGGAGATTTGAGTCACTATGTTTGGATTAAAAACATGTCCAAATTAATTGGAAGCCAAAATCAATCATGGTAAACGATCAGTAAGAATGTGTAATGCATGCTTACAATCGTTCAACACTGATTCAGCATTTGAAAAACACAAATCTGAATGTAACAAAAATGTGACAACCCTTCCAGATCATACAAACAACATCTTGGAATTCAAAAATCAATGGAGATCGATGGAAGTTCCATTCACCATCTATGCGGATTTCGAGTGTATGTTGATGAATATTAACACTTGTCAGCCAGACTCTTTAAAACCATTAACAACATCTATTAAACAACATGTGCCAATAGCAGTTTCATATTTTATAAAATGTTCCTTTAATTCATCTTTAAATAAGCTATTTAATTATACCGGTAAGTTAATTTTTCCTTTAAGTTTCATCTCATAACAAGAAAATACATAAACATAATTTATTTTAACATTTTATAATTCTAGGTGAAGATTGCGCAAAAGTTTTTATTACAAACTTACTTAAGCGTATCCACCGTAATCACTTAGGCAGGAAGATCCCAATCCTCATGACATCTGATGATGAAAGAACATTTCAACAAGCTACAAGATGCCATATTTGCCAGAAACAAGTGTGGGGTGCAGAAAAGGTACGTGACCATGATCATCTTACTGGAAAATTTAGAGGAGCAGCACATTCGAAATGTAACATAAGTTATCAGGTACCTAAGTTCATACCCATTTTCTTCCATAATTTAATCGGTTATGATTCGCATTTATTCATTAAGGAGTTGGGTAATACTAATGGTGATATCAACATTATTCCTCTTAACAAAGAGAAATATCTTTCTATTTCGAAAAAAATATTGATAAATAGGGAACAATGTGAGTTTTTAGAGTTGAGATTTTTAGACTCATTCAGATTTTTATCTTCTAGTATTGATAATATAGCGAAAACTTTAGACAAAACTGATTTTCCTATATTATCAGAATATGTTGGAAATGATGTAGAGTCTATCAACCTTATGACTCGTAAGGGAGTTTTCTGCTATGATCATCTAGATTGCATAGACAAATTGAGTGAAACCGAGCTTCCTCCAATTAAATTATTTAGAAATTCTATGATTGAAGAGGATTGTAGTCCAGAAGATTATGAGCATGCTGGAAAAATTTGGTCACATTTTAAATGTAGTAGTTTAAGAGAATATCTTAAACACTATTTAATTACAGATGTTTTAATTTTAGCAGATATTTTTGAAAAATTTAGAATTGATTCTAGACATCATTACTGCCTTGTTCCATGTCACTATTTCACATTGCCTGGTTTCTCATGGGATGCAATGTTAAAAATTACAGATATTAAGCTGGAACTTTTAACAGACATAAACATGTATAACTTTTTCGCTAAGGGTATAAGAGAAGGTTCGACACAGTGTAGCTTACGACACTGTAAGGCAAACAATAAATATATGGAGGAGCTTAATTCTAATAATCCATCCAATTATTTGATGTATGCTAATAACCTTTACGGTTGGCCAATGTCTGAATACCTTCCACATTCAAGTTTCGAATGGTTGGAGCCTCTAACTGATTTGTCTGGAATTAAAGTTGATCTAGAGTATCCTCAAGAAATACACGACGCTCATAATGATTTACCATTTGGTCCGTCAAATATTTCAGTGACTGCAAAATCCCCTAAAAATTGATTGCAGATAAATATAATTATATTATACACTATATGACTTTAATTCAATGCCTTGACAATGGTTTGGTATTGAGTAAAATCCATAGAGTGTTGCGATTCGAGTAATCTCCATGGTTGAAAACATATATAGATCTAAACAATCGACTAAGAACAAACGCCACCAAAAAGTTTGAAAAAGATCTACAAAAACTATGTAATAATGCAGTATATGGGAAAACAATGGAGAATGTGGATAAAAGAAAAATTGTTCGGATTGTGGATTCCATTGAAAGTAATGGAAGACATCTCGGAAGTCGTGCAAATGATTTGTCTGGTAGCAGCAAAAGGAAAATTAACGAAAATAATGATTCATCAACACTTGCTGCATCAGAAAAAACAACAAATATTGTAATAGAAAATATTAATAATTCCTCAAACTCACCAAAAACACGTAGATGTGAGGGTTGTGAAATGGATGTTAATATTGAGAGTAAGCTTGCATGGGAAAGACACTCTAGGACAAATAAGCATAATATTTTAAACAAAGAGCCAGTTAACAACACTCCGTTCAAAAAAATAAGGCAATGCTTTCAAAGCAAAAAGTTGTACACCAGATGTTTTAATTTTACTAGAGGATTCGTTTCAAACAAAAGGGGGCGTCAAGTTCAGTATTGAACTATTTGCCGAGTTCATAAAATTCGTCACAGCACCTAACGACGAGTCAGATGATGATATTGAAATCAGCATTAAATCATTTAAATGTCCAATGCAAATAGCTCTGGAGAGTACTAATTTGGAATGTATTTTGGGAAATATGACGCAGACAATCGATACCAAAAGCCAAGAGTTCCAGCTTAAAGATTCTGGTTGGACATTGTTGCGAATTTTACATTTAGAGGTGAACATAAATGAATATAAACCTTTAAGAGGAAGCAGATATTTAAGACTTCCAAAGTGCATAGAGCTCAAAAAAGCATGTATCAATGTGCAGAATTTTGATATATACTGCTTTAAATGGGCAGTAATATCAGCTCTCCATCCTATGAATAACCACGCTCAAAAACCCAACAAATATCAAGTTGATAATATACAAAATGATGTTATAACTTTGATGAATGGAATTACATTAAACTTCAGCAATCTTACATTCCCTCTAAAAATAAAAGATATTACCACTTTTGAAGAACTCAATCCTTCAATAAGTATAAATGTGTTCGGAGTTGAACAAAATGATTTTGGAAGCAAGTATAGAATTGTTGGTCCGTACTTCAATTCAGAAAATATAAAGGAACATCATATAAATTTGTTATTCCTACAAGAAGGAGATTTGAGTCACTATGTTTGGATTAAAAACATGTCCAAATTAATTGGAAGCCAAAATCAATCATGGTAAACGATCAGTAAGAATGTGTAATGCATGCTTACAATCGTTCAACACTGATTCAGCATTTGAAAAACACAAATCTGAATGTAACAAAAATGTGACAACCCTTCCAGATCATACAAACAACATCTTGGAATTCAAAAATCAATGGAGATCGATGGAAGTTCCATTCACCATCTATGCGGATTTCGAGTGTATGTTGATGAATATTAACACTTGTCAGCCAGACTCTTTAAAACCATTAACAACATCTATTAAACAACATGTGCCAATAGCAGTTTCATATTTTATAAAATGTTCCTTTAATTCATCTGTAAATAAGCTATTTAATTATACCGGTAAGTTAATTTTTCCTTTAAGTTTCATCTCATAACAAGAAAATACATAAACATAATTTATTTTAACATTTTATAATTCTAGGTGAAGATTGCGCAAAAGTTTTTATTACAAACTTACTTAAGCGTATCCACCGTAATCACTTAGGCAGGAAGATCCCAATCCTCATGACATCTGATGATGAAAGAACATTTCAACAAGCTACAAGATGCCATATTTGCCAGAAACAAGTGTGGGGTGCAGAAAAGGTACGTGACCATGATCATCTTACTGGAAAATTTAGAGGAGCAGCACATTCGAAATGTAACATAAGTTATCAGGTACCTAAGTTCATACCCATTTTCTTCCATAATTTAATCGGTTATGATTCGCATTTATTCATTAAGGAGTTGGGTAATACTAATGGTGATATCAACATTATTCCTCTTAACAAAGAGAAATATCTTTCTATTTCGAAAAAAATATTGATAAATAGGGAACAATGTGAGTTTTTAGAGTTGAGATTTTTAGACTCATTCAGATTTTTATCTTCTAGTATTGATAATATAGCGAAAACTTTAGACAAAACTGATTTTCCTATATTATCAGAATATGTTGGAAATGATGTAGAGTCTATCAACCTTATGACTCGTAAGGGAGTTTTCTGCTATGATCATCTAGATTGCATAGACAAATTGAGTGAAACCGAGCTTCCTCCAATTAAATTATTTAGAAATTCTATGATTGAAGAGGATTGTAGTCCAGAAGATTATGAGCATGCTGGAAAAATTTGGTCACATTTTAAATGTAGTAGTTTAAGAGAATATCTTAAACACTATTTAATTACAGATGTTTTAATTTTAGCAGATATTTTTGAAAAATTTAGAATTGATTCTAGACATCATTACGGCCTTGTTCCATGTCACTATTTCACATTGCCTGGTTTCTCATGGGATGCAATGTTAAAAATTACAGATATTAAGCTGGAACTTTTAACAGACATAAGCATGTATAACTTTTTCGCTAAGGGTATAAGAGAAGGTTCGACACAGTGTAGCTTACGACACTGTAAGGCAAACAATAAATATATGGAGGAGCTTAATTCTAATAATCCATCCAATTATTTGATGTATGCTAATAACCTTTACGGTTGGCCAATGTCTGAATACCTTCCACATTCAAGTTTCGAATGGTTGGAGCCTCCAACTGATTTGTCTGGAATTAAAGTTGATCTAGAGTATCCTCAAGAAATACACGACGCTCATAATGATCTACCATTTGGTCCGTCAAATATTTCAGTGACTGCAAAATCCCCTAAAAATTGATTGCAGATAAATATAATTATATTATACACTATATGACTTTAATTCAATGCCTTGACAATGGTTTGGTATTGAGTAAAATCCATAGAGTGTTGCGATTCGAGCAATCTCCATGGTTGAAAACATATATAGATCTAAACAATCGACTAAGAACAAACGCCACCAAAAAGTTTGAAAAAGATCTACAAAAACTATGTAATAATGCAGTATATGGGAAAACAATGGAGAATGTGGATAAAAGAAAAATTGTTCGGATTGTGGATTCCATTGAAAGTAATGGAAGACATCTCGGAAGTCGTGATCTTATTGCCAAACCAAATTTTCATAGCATATTAATTAGAATTTAGTGCAAACATGGCTGTTGTTCAGATGAAAAGAATTCATAGTGTATATAATAAGCCAATATACCTAGGTTTGTGTGTGTTTAGAGATTTCAAAGTATAAAATGTATGACTTCCATTATGCTTACATGAAACCTAAATTTGCTAATAACTTAAATCTGGCTTATATGGACACTGACTCATTTATTTATAAAATACGAACAGATGACTTTTACAGCGATATTAAAACTGACATAATTGAAAAGTTCGATACTTCTGATTATCCCATTGACAGCCGATTTGTTATTACCCAGCTGAATATGACAAAATTAGGATATATGAAAGATGAGAATAATGGAAAAACTATGAAAGAATTTATTGGCCTTAGAGCTAAAATGTATAGTATTGATATCGAAGATTCTGCTGTGATAAAAAACGCTAAGGGTGTTAAGTTCTCAGCTGTAAGAAAATTATTATTACTTGTTACTAAAGAAAAATTTTTAAAGCAAAAAGTTGAATTTTAGATCAAAACATCATACAATATACACAGAAAGCATTAACAAATTAAGTTTAAATTGTTCAGACGATAAAAGGTATATTTGTAGCAATAATGTTAATACTCTAGCTTGGGGTCATTATAATATAAATATAACTGAAACATAGCTTTTTTTATCACAGCAGAATTTTCTTTATTCAATTCATAAATAAATTGTTTTTTATAACTAAGTAATAATAACAACAAATATGTAATTCATAGAAATAAGAAAAATTATTAAGCTAAAATAAATAAAAATTCATTACTATGAGAAGTAAAAATATTTTTTACTTATGGAATCCTTTTGGCAAATATAATCCGTTGATCAAGTTGTAATAAGAATTGTTTGAGAATTCTTATGTATTATAATATGAAATAAAAAAAAAATATATTTAAAAAAAAAAAAAACAATGGTATTTTCCCTTTCTCTAAAACCATATGAGCCGCTTTTCTCAAACCTTATCCCACTAAATTAGATTCTGAACGTGATCTTATGGGTTCTGAACGTAAATTTTGGGTTCTGAACGTAAATTCTGAGGTTGTGAATGTGAACATTGACTTCACAGAGCCGGTAATTGAGAGCAGCCGCTGAGCCGTAACCCGCTTTTCTCAAACCTTATCCCACCAAATCAGGTTCTGAACGTGATCTTATGGGTTCAGAACGTAAATTTCCTGAACGGGTCCTGAACGTAAATTTTGGGTTCTGAACGTAAATTCTGAGGTATCGAACACTCTATTGCCCTCTGGCACACCCAACGCTCCCTGTCCCACCCCCTGCCCCACTCCCTGCTACGCCCACCACCCCTGCCACGCCCACAACCCCTTTCACACCCCCTGACACGCCCACACACCTCCCTGACACCGGATTCGTTTATGACATGTCCCAAATAAGTGAGCTCAGTTCGTAAAAATTGGCATTTATCTCGTTGCAATTTTAGATTATGCATTTTAAGACGTTCGAAGATTTCTCTTAATTTTGAATTGTGTTCTTCTAGAGTCTTACCATAAACCACAATGTCATCCATATAAACGAAGGTTTTTATATCTTGAAGTCCAGTCAAAACATTATTCATTAACCTTTGGAAGGTGGCTGGAGCACCTTTTAATCCATAAGGCATTCTAATGAATTCATAATGACCAAAAGGAGAAGAGAAAGCGGTCTTTTCTCTATCTTCCGGGCGAACTTCGATTTGATGAAAGCCACTGGCTAGATCTAAGGTTGAGAAGAACTTTGAACTCCCTAACTGATCCAGAATATCAGTTACGTTAGGTAACGGATATGCGTCACCGACGGAAGAGGTACGGGTTAATTTATCTCCTTTTATAAAAAATAAGTCACTGTACAAGCAGCATAAATCTAAAATTGATTCCTTTTCGTTTTTGGTCATGTGGTCAGTCACCACTAGTTCTTGTATAGTTTTAATTCTTTCATAAGAAGCAGGATAGTGTTGAATTTGCAAAATATTGTAATTAGAGACTTCGTCAAATACTATATCATCAGTGTTAAACTCAATGAGGGATTCAGAGGAATTAACGACTGATATGTAAGAGAAAGAACTATTGGCAGGGGTAATGCTATTGCCAATATATAATCCATTGGGAAATTGTTGGGAGAGAGAAATAATATCCACAATAATTTCCTTGAGGATTGGAACAATGATTTCAGATCTAGGAGGTATATTAATAAGATTAGAAGGAATTAGATCATAGTCGATAAGATAATTTTTTCATGAGAAGGTAAGTATTTTGGTGCCATAATTTATTTGGGCTTTATGGTCATCCAGGAAATTGTTACCTATTATTCCATCGGTACTGATGGGAAAGTTTATATCTACGACGTGGAAAGGGTAAGAAATTGTAACGTTTTTTGGAAGATTAATAAGAAGTTGTATACCTCCTTTGGTACGGATAACAGAATCAGTTATACCAGATAGGGAATGAATTATACCTGAATCGATGGATAGTTCTGGTTTTATTTTATATATTTTAATCAGACAAATTTCACTACCGCCATCGATTAGGAATTTTGAAGGTTTAGGATTTCGCAAGGTTTCAGAAGAAAGTTTAATGGAATCTACTCTACTTATATTATTTTTTAAATGTATGTTTAAGATGTGGCGAGAAGATATTAGGTTTGGGTCCGAAGCATATCACTGGTTTCGGCCTCTGAATTGTTTTCCGAATGTTTATTTACAGTTGAAGTTAAACTCCCTTTTACGACATTCATTTATATGATGCCCAAGGTTCTTACAGTAACTACAAGTAATATTTACTTTCTTAACTTCACTTTTGAAAGAAGGAAGCTGTTCCTTATTTTTCTTTAAGTAGCATTGTTCGATGCTATGTCCGAGTTTTTAACAAAAATTGCAAGAGGTAGGGTTTCTGGGTTTGGGTTGTGATTGGTTATAGGAAGTTTGGTTATTATATGAGGAACCACTTCTCTCTTCTAATACGGCAGCTTCTACAGCTTCCGTCAGAGTAGTGAATCTCGAAGCTTTAATAATGAGACTTATTCTAGGATTTAGACCTCTCTCAAATGCTTTTAAAGCAGTTTTACTGTTGAGATTCATAATAACGCTGGAACTGTCTGACCCTTCGCTGGCTATGCAGGCATCATTCAGATTTGCAAGCGTTTGTTCCAATCTATTAGAGTAAGAACGCACTCATTTGTTCTTTGCTTTATATGTATTAGTTCCAACTGGGGTTGGGACAGAGATTTTGTTTCTAGGAATTGTTGGACTAGTTTTTCTTTAAGGGATTCCCAGGTGGTGAATTCCGTATGTTTTACTATATTATAAGCTGGGCCGATAAGTTTAGTTTCGATGATAGGATGATAGGATAGCTGGGATAGGAACTTCGGCAGCGGTGATATCTTCGGATATCAGATCACACACATTGTGGAGATTAGCTCTGTTCCCATCAAATTCGGGAATTTATTTGAGGGCGAAAGATCGGTCGAGTCTTGGAGCCATTTCGGTTTCGAGTTCAAGAATAGAATTAGAGGTTTCGGAGGAAGAGGAGTTTTCGACAGTACTAGAATCGGAATCTTCGCAGTCGTATATTTCGATAGTCTTACTTTCGGACATAACCTGATTATATTATAACAATTATTTAAAAAAAATTTAATTCGAATTCATAAAAATGTAGGTTAATAAAAGTAATGATAATAATAAAGTATATTAATTGATAAAAGTATATTAATTGATAAAAGTATATTAATTGATAAAAGTTTTTGCTTACAATATATTTTTTTTTGAAATAATTTTCTTTTTCTTGCCTCTATAAGAATTAGTATGGAGGTGGCTAAAGATGTAAGATGATTAAAGATGAATGGTTGTTTTAATGATGAATGATAGAGATGATTGTTGCTTTAAAGATGATCACTGAATTTCAGTTTTTTTTTTTGTTTTTTTGTTTTTGTGTTTTTTTTTTTTTTTTTTTTTTTTTTTTATTTGCAGGAGGAAGGTATCACTTGTTATTTTTAGGCCTAATTCATTCGCTAGTTTGTAGGCCAGAAGGGCGAGAGGAGAGATGTTTTCCTTCCCCTTACCCCCTTCTCGCCTACAAACTGCCAGCTGCCGGAAACTCAGTTTCCTTGTGTGAATGCGGTCTTAGCGAGACAACTTGGGATTTTTCTTCATTTTTGTCTATTCATTCATGCTATTCAGTTCTCGACCGATCACCGAAATCAAGCATTGTCGGGTGAGTTAGTACTAAGATGGAGGACTGCATGAGTTTTTTTGGTTTAATTTTTTTTTTTTATAATTGAAATTTGTTTATAAAAATGGTGCCTTTCCCCCACTAAAAACTAGAACGGGTGAAAAATTTCAATAAACAGATAACTTCAGCATTTGTGTTCCAAGTTATACTTATACGGAATGATTTGCTGGTCTTGTGATGTTTGAGTAGTGGGCGACAATTTCGCCGGACAAGTGTAAAAACATACTCATGAACATGGATCCATTCATGATTCCATTTCATAATATCAGTTTTTGACACAGCAAAACACTCCAATTCTATTCAACCTTATAAAAACGGATCTAATTTAACTGGTATCAAATTTAACCAAAATTTTAACGCAAGTGACACACGGCCATAACTGTGTGTTGCTCACAAGCTTCACAAAATAATTTTAAGGCCGTGTGTCAATTGCGTTAAAATTTTGGTTAAACTTGATCCCAGTTAAATTTGATCCGTTTTTATAGGGGTGAATAAAATTGAAGGGTTTTGCCGTGTCAAAACCTATCCGAGACGGTGTCAACCTATCCAAACATGTTCAGATACCTTGATTTGTTGTTGCAATAGCTTTTTTCAGGGGAATTACATCACAAATCTGTCCAAATCACTTTGGATACGATCTTGAACGCGGAAATTGCATTTTGATAGTGGCATTCATGAACCCAGTATACCTAGACGGCTAGTCGATCGTCATTCTCATTTGTTAAGCATGACACACACGACGCCATTTTCAACTTTTGGTTTGCATTAGAATAGTTTTGCATTTGAATAATAAAATACAAAATAGAATAAAAAATAATAAATAGAATAATTGCAATGGATTTTTCATTCCACGTGAAGCGCGGAATGAAAAGAATACCAAGCATAATTGAAAGCTATACAAAATGGATTAGGTACAACTTTTATTTTTAAAGCGAATAAGAGGTTAGTTTTCATACACTATAACTTGTTTTGAATATGTTTCATTATTCATTTTAGATATTCAAAATATTTGGAATGAGAATTTTGTGTTTCCTTATTTAAAAAAATACTCGCGATAAATCATTGTCGATTTTTTATTTAATCCGAATAATTTAAATGGATTTTTCATTTCATCTGAAGCACGGAGTCAAAAGAATACCAAGAAAAAAAACTCAATGCTCCGGCGGTCCTCCATCTAAGTACTAACCGCACCCGAAGATGCTTGATTTCAGTGATCGGACGAGAACCTGTTTTTGTTTTTTTAAACCAATATTTTCCGTAACGTCAAAAGGCAATGAATCCTTTATTAAATAAAAAAACCATAATTGTCGTGGCTTTTGAGAGGCGAGTACGAAGTCATGGCCGTCCTATTTATCGATACCAACACGGGGAAGCATTTTAAACTGCCGTCGTTTTAAAGCGATAAATTTTCTTCCTCTGCATCATCTTCGCTGCTCCAAAAAGATGACGCCCAATTCTCCCAGAAGAAGAGAATTTGCACGAAACATTTTTATTTTATTATGTCAATGAAAACAGAGCTCTGTTTTTATTTAATTATTATTTAGTTTAATAATCTTTTCCTTTCGAAGTCAAAAGCGAAAAGTTTACACAACTGAATATCATGAATGAATAAACAGAAATGATGAAAATTCCCAAGTTTACTCGCTAACTTCTTTTATTTCGTTGATCAACTCTAGAGCTAAAAATCGCTAGTGTATCAGTTATTTTTTAATAAAGGGTACCATCGTCATGTTGGCTCCTAGCAGTGCAGGTATAATAGGTCGATGGTGTAAGCAATGTAAAAGAAGTTTAATACAAACGTCAAAATGTATCCACTAGTTAAAATTAAACGAGCTCCTGAGCAGGTTAAGTTTTGACGACTGTATTCACCTTAGTAATGTCAAAATTTAGCCATGGTATCAAATTTAACGCATTTTTAACGAGCTCCTGAGCAAGTTAAATTTTGGCGACTGTATTCACCTCAGTTATGTCAAATACCCAAGCTGTAAGTATTCTCAATTAGTATTTATAGGTATTTAAAAGAAACAAATTTAAATATTTTTTTACCATAGGTCTGAAAAAGATTGTAATCACAAACCAAAAACTGGACTAAAGCCCACAAGAGGGAAATTTAATTTACCAAAAAAAGGTCACGAAAAAAGGAATTAGTTTTTATTTTATAAAGATATAAAATCATTGTTTTCTTGTATGACCCAAGGTCATAACCACGAACGACCATCAAAGTAAAAAAAAAAAAAAAACGAAGAGAATCTGAACAAAGTTTTCTGGTTTTCAATAAAAATATCTTGGTAAGAGACGTAGGTATCTAATTTCATTGTACGACACCATTTTATTTTCATCCAAAATGTCGATTTCAAACGAGACTAAAATTCTCGAACTATTGGCAGTGCAATCCAATCTCTTGCAATCAATCATAGCAGGAGGACAGCCATGGAGTCGACAAAATGAAAAACCAGAGTTTCTCTTGCATACGTTAGCAAACAGCATCTCAGAGTTTTGCTACGACACCCAGTGAATGGAATTGTCTTTGAATCATGGTATTGTCGGCACTAGGACATTTGAAAAGTTGACGGCAAGCACCTGGACGACGCCTCAAAAGTTAGATTGTTGATACGAAAATTAAATCCAATCGCTCACGAAAAATATGCGTCATACATTCTTCCGAAAAATTCCAGAGACATTCCATTTACAGAAACAGTCGAAACCCTCAAGACTTTGTTTGGTGCTCCAGAATCACTCTTCAATGCTCGTTTCGGCTGCTTGAGGATTTAACAACATATGCAGCTAGGGTAAACAAGTCTTGCGAAGATTTCAAGATAAAGGACTGCAGTCATCTGCAGACGCAGACATTCGAACTAAGCTCCTTGCAGCATTGGAGAACAACGTAAACTTGGATTTGAGCAAGCTGTTGTTGGATGTGCAAAAATTCAAAAATCTTAAAAAGGAAACAGCTCTCATTGAAAGTACATCGACTCCAGATATTGCAGTCAATGCTGTTAAAAAGGAAAAGCATTTTCAAAGTTTCCTAAAGCCTAAACACCAGCAGCAAGGTAAGCAACAAATCAGTCAACCCAGAACACCATGTTGGAGTTGTGGGCAAATGAATTTCGCGAAAGATTGCGAATTTGAAAATCATAAATGCACCCAATGTGGCCAAACTAGACACAAGGAAGGCTACTGCAATTGTTTTGCGAAGAAGGAAAAACAAAACGGCGGTAATATCCAAGTAAAGAAGTCGAATCAAGACAAATTGAGACTTCGCAACAAGTCAATTCAAGGCAAAACAATCAACCATGCCCTTAGAAGGAAGTTTGTAGCAGTCGAAATTCGCTTCAATCAACAACGCGAGACATACCCACTCAAACTTCAAATCGGTACTGGGTCAGGCATCAGTATGATAGACGTCACCACATGAAAGAAGCTTGTTCAGCTTGACGAGCGAAATGTATCCATTGCCAGCATTCAGCAAAAATACGTCAATTTGTTCAAATTCGATTCTTCTGTCTGTACCAAAACAGAAAACGAACTTCATCCCAAGTCCGATACAAGTCCAATATTCAGAGCAAAGCGCCCAGTGTCATATTCCGTACTCCCACTCATCGAATTGAAACGTCTCCAAGATCGCAATATCATCACTCCAGTAGACAGAAAGGCATCAGGGGGAGTTCGCATTTGTGGAGACTACTCTTCAGGCCTAAACCAATCATTAGAGTCTCATCAATATCCGCCTTCACTACCTGAAGACATCTTCGTAAAAATAGCAAATAGTCCATTTTATACGCCCATTAATTTGGCAGACGCGTATCTTTGAGTTGCTGTCGCACCAGAATCCAGAAAGCTCCTCACAATCAACACGCACAAAGGATTGTTTACGTTCAGCAGACTTGCACCAGGCGTTAAGTCTGCGCCAGGAGCCATCCAGCAGCTAATAGATACAATGCTCATGAAAAACAACTTTCAAATTAAAATTGATAAATGTTCATTTTTTGTACCAGAAGTGAAATATCTTGGTCACGTAGTCGACAGAACTATCATGGTAAGTTTGTTAAGCAAATTCGAGATATCCGAGCACTATTAGACAATTTGCTCCTGGAAAATGCTAAATTAGAATGGTCAAAGGGATGCCAACAATAGTTCCTGAAATTTAAAAGCATTCTCGCATCAGACCTTTTGCTTACACACTTCAATCCAAACTTACCGATAAAAAAAAGCAGCTGATGCATGCAACGTTAGGCTATATTAGGTTGTGCTATATTTAGTTTTCTGAGAAGCACGATTCTCAGCTGGGTTTTTCCTGTTTATTCGTGTTATATTTGTTTGTTTCTAGTGTAAAATAAAATAATATTATTTCTTTCGGTAAACAGAAGTGTACCTTTTAGTTTTTATTTTCCTTTTTTATACCATATATTTAAGTCTTAGGATTATTTTAGTATTAACAAGTAAGTCTTACAATTAGCTTTAACGATTAACAAGATTCAGAGATTTATTTTTAAGAGTTATAAATTTCAAAAGAATTAGCACAATTAATAATTATCGAAAACGAAGTTCAAGAAAAGATATAGTATGACGACCGAACGATTTCGAATTCAAGATACCGAGTGTCACCTCGATAGCTCGTCACCCGACACGATGAAAAAGAAAAAAGATGCAACATCAGCACAAGTGTGCCTGTGTGTAGTTCCGATACGAGGTTTGGGATCAATGCACGTTTAATGGGTTTAAAGTGTGTGTATTGGAAATGGAGTGCATTGATTGTTGGATATAGAAAAAATGGAAAACGATGATTTGGGAATTTTGGGTTATGTTTCAATGAGACATAAGCAAAGAAATTGGAGAAGTTTAATGTATTGGGAAAGTGAATGGGTTTAAGTGGAGCGATCGTTGATCGCGTGGCTGACGACTTTGGAGTTGAATGGAACTTTTGTAGGTAATTAAGGAAATGATGAATATGGGAATTAAAATTGGGTCGAATATTGGTCAATCAAATGATGACTGTGGGAATTTGAAGTGGCAATGGGTTGAATTACAATGTGATAAAAAACGATGATAAGGGAATGTTGTGAAGTACGCACTTTACAACAGTACCTGTATCATGCATACTTTTTCAGATGGAACGAAAAAAGTCATCGCTCATGCAGCTGGATCTTTGACATCTACCGAGACGGGGTAAAGTCAGATCGAGAAGGAAGCCGCAGCATTCATTTTCGCCGTGAAGAAATTTCATCGAATGATTTTTTGTCGAAATTTTCTTCTTCTCACTGAACACAAACCGCTCCTTTCCATCTTTGGTAGCAAAAAAGGAATTCTAGTGTGCACATTAAACAGACTTTAGCGGTGGGCTTTTATATTAATGATGTACGATTTTGAAATACAGTATAGCTAAACAAAGGATTTTGGGTTCGATGATGTTCTATCACGTTTGATTGACACTAAATCAAAATTGGAATAAGAATCAGTAGTTGGCGTGTTCAGAAAGCAAAAATCTCAGTTTGGCTGTCAAAATACTAAGGAAAAAAATGGTTGACGGAGAAAAATCTCCGATATCTCTCTTTCCTGAACTCGCCTAATGATAGCCTGCCTGAGATTCGAAAAAGATTTTTCAAATCATTTGCTCGAAACAATCAAAGTGCAAAATGCTACGCTACTGTGATTGTCAACAGCTTGTCTCAGACAATGGGACACAATTCAAAAGTTCCGAATTTCAACGTTTCTTGGAGGATCGAGGTATCCAGCATCTACGAACAGCCCCATACCACCCAAAAGTCCAACGGACAGGCAGAGCGTTTTGCAGATACGCTTAATGGGCCTCTTAAAAACTTAAGCAGGAGAGAACCAGTTCAAAAAACATACACACATATCGATCTACACCTAACCGCAATGTTTCAAGTCACCAGCAGAAGTATTCATCGGCAGAAAGTTAAGAACATCACTGGACTTACTAAAACCAAATCAACCAAAACTGATTTACATATGAATTGTTTTTTTTTTATAATACAAATTCTATATACTACTGAAATACATCAGCCAAGTAGAAGATTTAGTATTATTTAATTGGGCTTGTTAAATTATTTATTCAAAATAGCGTTAAAAGCTGGCAAAATCGCTATTTTTAAACCCCCACCACCGCCAAAGGCTGAAAAAGAAACCTGCCAGACGGCTGTTTTTGATACCGCGATATATGCACCTACAAACCCTCATACTCATATTTTGGTTATCAATCCACTCCCAAAATTTGCTGCCGGCTCTTAGACTAAGAGATTCATTTCAGAGGTTCAGAGGATATCTTCGAGAGGAAGAAATATTCAGACTCCTAGTTGGATGAAGGATTATGACCTCTTTTAAGTGAGGGAGGTTTTGAGAGCAAGGAATTACGATAGCTAGGCAGCACTGCAAAATACTATTAAATTTTCATCCTTGGCAATGACCATCCGCATCTACTGAAATAAGAGATAGATACATTTTGTGAGATACATATTCTATCTTTTTTATACTCTACAGCGTATCACTTGCAAATTCACGTCTTTTTGTCTACTTAGTTTTTAATAAAGTAATTTTATAAAGATATAAAATTATTGTTTTCTTATATGACCCAAGGTCATAACAATGCTGCATATTTCTACATAAAGTGATCCACACAAAAACACCCCAGTATTTTAACGAAAGAATAAGCTTCTGCTATTCGTCTAGAACAGGAAATATATAAATGCCCTTTTTCAATTACTTGAGCACATGGTTGTTCTTTGTTAAAAGCATTCGTGTCTGGAATTCATTGTCTCTAAACAAATAAGAGAGATATCAAACTTCAAACGTTAAGCATTTAAAAACTTTTCAATTACGCGTTCTTAGTTCAAAAAAATTATTTAATGGAATGAAGAAAATGAGAAAATTTTAAGTTTGTAGTTAAAAAACAAAGTACTAGGAGAAGAGTAAAACCTAGTTTTTTGTTTATATAATTATAATTATCATCCTATTATCCAATCTCTAAAAATACATACTATAAAAGACTATGGGGCGTATTCATAGTCATTTTAGACCTGGGTCTAAGATAAACATAGGTTTTGTTGAATTTTCGGACGTTGATTCTATTTTTTTAAGTTTATAATATCAAAATATTTTAAGCTATATGTGAAGTATACCAAGTTAATTATCTTATAAAAATATAAAACCAACAATTTGTAATTAAAATCGGTCTGTATTCATTGAGCCAAAATTGTCTTAAACTGTAGTTTAGTTAAAACTGGGTATATCGGCATATGAATATGAATATGCCTCTATGTCTTACTGTATTATCCAATAAACTGAATTGAATTGATATGGTGGACGAAAAAAGTACCCCGAACGAACGTACATACACACATACAGACATCTGGTTAAAAACGGCGCGTCGGTTTCTGATTCTTGAGACCTCAAAGCGTGTATCTTTATGTCAAAATTTTCAATTCGATAAATCGCACGAATTACAATTGGGTCTATCGGGAATTGTGTTTCCCATGAAATTTTTCCGATATTCGAAAATAAGTATCGTGAACCTCTTTCGAAATTAGGGAAAAATTCCGAGAAAAAAATACCTATCGTGAACAATTTTTGTTTGAGAAATTTGTTGCTTTTTCCCTCGGTTAATTATTTAAATGGTGTTTGCATAAAAAAAAATAATTTAAGGTTTTATGAAAAAAAATATGTGAGGAAAAAAATGTCAGAAAATTGAAGAAACAAAAAAAGTGACTGGCGGGGGCCCTTGCAAAGAGTATATAAGCAGTGGCGGACTAAGCTTGATGGGGGCCCGGGGCGGCAATCAGGGGCCCCTTGTATGATCAGATATTTTTATAGTCTTAATAACGTCAGCTATTACGACAGAGAAAACATAAACCATAGTAATTATAACACTCTTTATTCTAATTTTTATTCGCTATTTATACTGCATACAATAGATATCTACTAAACAAATTGGGGCATATTCATAGTCATCAGTCTAAGTTTAACATAGGTTTTGTTGAATTTTCGGACGTTGATTCTATTTTTTTAAGTATATTATTTCAAAATATTTGAAGATATTTGTGTAGTATACCAAGTGAATTGTCTTATAAAAAATATAAAAGCAACAATTTGTTATTAAAATCGGTCTGTATTCATTGAGCCAAAACTGTCTTAAACTGTAGTTTAGTAAAACCTGGGTCTATCTGCGACTATGAATATGCCCCATTGTGTTTCAAAATAAATTTACTAGTTGTGGGTACATACATATTTTACAAAAATAAACATGAAAACCTAAAGAATACCTTGGAATATTTAAAGAAATATCACGGATTTTGTTAATGAACTGAAAAAAAGGTATAAAAAGTTGTGTCTCTTGATTGAGGCCACGGTAAATTTCGCGTTTGAAAATTTAACGGAATGGATTTTTTTAAACAAAAATTTTAAATATTTAAGAAAGGGTCAAAAACTATATTTTTTGTTCTTTAAATAAAAGTGAAGTTTAGAAAAACGTTTACGGAAGCAGAAAAAGTAAAAATACATAAATGCGTTCAAGAAACTTTAACTTTTAAAGGCCTTCCACACTAGCCCACTGTGTATTAATACATGTCAAATAAGTGGGAAAAAATCATGTAGAATATTGTGGAAACAAAATATGAAAGCCCAGCCTAGACAACCCGACATTCTATCCCACACGATTTGACATGTGTTACATGAATACATAAATAATTTAAGGAATGGTTCTAATTCTATCCCACATTCTATCACACTTTTTTTTAATGTTATTGTAATGTATTAATACAAGCAAGTATGGAAGCGAAATATGAAAAGTTATTTCTTTCCCACAAATTTGGCAGTCGCGTGGAATTCTTTCCCACTTCCAATTTGGTATGTATTAATTCACAGTGGGCTAGTGTGGAAGGGCTATTATGCCGAGGAAAATCAACCAAACTGAAAATAAGTTACACAGTTTTTTAACAATTATATTGCGGATACCAACAAATGCTGCAAAAACTTACACAGCGGAAGAAATAAGGTAGGGACGAAAAAAATGAGGTTAAAACTGCGGTTTGCCTCAAATTACATTCTCAGCCCCTTAAATGACATCAAAATTGACGTTTAAGCCAGTTTTTTTGCGAATGAATTTTCCTATTGATAATAACGTTTCGAGTTACGAATGAAAATATATTGTCTTTTCTGATTATTGTTATTGTTATTTTTAATTTTAATATTTTATAGAAGAGAAAGACTTTATCCGATTAGACATCACAGTCGTACGTCAGGTGTTATGGCGTAAGAAACTACATATAACCCAAGAATATAAAGTTACCAAGAAGACGCATCTTATAAAAATTTTGCGGGTTCCAATATTGCGAACCGCTCTCAGAGCTTTTGCTTTTTGTGAGCTTTTCAATAATGCTCTCAGCGCTTTTACAATGATATACCACACACAGTGACACAGCCTGCGTTTTTGTCCTTATTACCTACCCATCTCCTTACAAACATTGTCCCCAGTAGGTATACGGATACTTGGGGATGGTAACTTTTTTACGACTTTTTAATTGTTTTTTGTGGTTGGTTTTTAATTGCTTTTTTTATGACCTTTTTAATTGTTTTTCAATGGCTTGGATTTTCCTTGTCGGCACGTGCGGTGCACAAGTCGGTCGAGTTTTGTTTTCTTAACGACCTTTTTTTCATTCTGTTTGGTGTGATTTGAGATGGATGGGGGTGTTGGTCATGAATGTGAAAGAGATCTTTTTAGGAGCAATTATGTGTGTGTTTGTATACGCAATGTCATTGAGGATTGGTATTAGAGAATATCACTCAAGTGCATTTCTTAAAATAAAAAAAAAAATGGGTCTTGCCCGTTGCTGTGTTTAAAGTGTCGTCGTAGTTAGATTTACGTACATATGTATATTATAATTGTGTGTCATCAGATATATTGACACCGTCGAAGTCAGCCGGCGCACTTTCGATTTTCGGAAAAATAAAAATGCCAATCGATATATCTCTTATTGTACACTTGATTTAGCAAAAAAAATGTATGTACACCCACTCGTTTTTTTTTTAAAAATAAAAAAAAAATAACTTTGTATGGAACTTTGAAACGCCCATATCTCCTTCACTATATCGGATATTTTTATGTACACGGGCTTAAATCATTCTCCTATTTCAAACCACTATTGTACATAGCACATTTTTTTTTTTTAGACCTCCCCCAATCAATAAATCGATAATGAAAATTTGCAAGCTTTACTGTGAAAATCTTTATATTACCAAACTATCCCATGATATTTAATATTAACCGCAGTCTGTTGGCAGAGTTCCCGCCCATGGCTCCAACAGTCATGAGTTCGAAAAAATAAACTTTTTTACAAAAAAAATAAACTTTTTTACAAAAAAAATTAACTTTTTTACAAAGAAAAATTAATTTCTTTTACAAAAAAAAAATTTTACAAAAATAAACTAAATAAAAATAAAAAATTTTATAAAACAAATTAACTTTTTGACAAAAAAAAAATTAACTTTTTTACAAAAAAAATAAACTTTTTTAAAAAAAAAAATTAACTTTTTTCCAAAAAAAAAAAAAAAGTTTTTGATTTAAGTGTTCAAGATTGAAGTAAGTAATATTTACAAATTATTCAAAATTCAAAATTCGCTTTAGTTAAGAAATAATAACCAAAATAACAAAACTAATGAAAAATTCAGTTTTTTAAGTTTTTTGAAAATTTATTTAAAAACTAACTAGGGGTGTACGAAAACAGATTTCAAAATTCGCTTTAGTTAAGATAAAATAACCAAAATAACAAAATGATTGAATAATTCACTTTTTTTGAATGAAAGTTATTTTCTTTTTTTGTAAAAAAGTTAAATTTTTTTTGTAAAAAAGTTTATTTTTTTCTTGTAAAAAAGTTAATTTTTTTTTGTAAAAAATTAATTTTTCTTTGTAAAAAAGTTAATTTTTTTTGTAAAAAAGTTTATTTTTTTTTGTAAAAAAGTTAATTTTTTTTGTCAAAAAGTTAATTTTTTTTATAAAAATTTTTATTTTTGTAAAAAAGTTTATTTTTTTTTTGTAAAAAGTTATTTTTTTTTTCTAAAAAAGTAATTTTTTTTTTTTGAAAAGTAAATAAAATAAGTGAATCAAAAAAAAAGTTTTTTCCCGGGTAGGATTCGAACTCACGACTGTTGGAGCCATGGGCGGGAACTCTGCCAACAGACTGCGGTTAATATTAAATATCATGGTATAGTTTGGTAATATAAAGATTTTCACAGTAAAGCTTGCAAATTTTCATTATCGATTTATTGATTGGGGGAGGTCTAAAAAAAAAAAATGTGCTATGTACAATAATGGTTTGAAATAGGAGAATGATTTAAGCCCGTGTACATAAAAATATCCGATATAGTGAAGGAGATATGGGCGTTTCAAAGTTCCATACAAAGTTATTTTTTTTTTATTTAAAAAAAAAAAAACGAGGGGGTGTACATACATTTTTTTTGCTAAATCAAGTGTACAATAAGAGATACATCGATTGGCATTTTTATTTTTCCGAAAATCGAAAGTGCGCCGGCTGACTTCGAGGTGGTGATATATTGACTTCGTAGAAGAGGGCATCGCTCTATAGTCCGATGGAATTTACTTCAAGTCAAATCATTCAAAAAATTAGAAAAGTAATTTGATTTTCTCAAGTATTTAGATGAATAAGAAAATTTCACATAAAAATAATAGCAACCAAATCCGATGTCCTGAAGAATTTGAATAATAAAATCATAATAAAACTTAGGAGAATTAATTACCGAGACGAGAAAAAAATCGAAGACATTAGCTGGAGAATTCGACACCTCCTGACAAAAATATATTGGAAAAAAGAAACCTTTGTTTAAGTAAAAAGAGGCAGTTAATACTTGAGGACTCCATTCCAGTTTTTTAAATATTAAAACAAAAACCGAATGCATCATAAAAAATGTAGTTCCCCTCAATGGCTACCATCTTTTAGAAATACGTATTTGAAGAAAAACGCACTCAAGAGTATAAAACCAGGTGTTACTACAATTCATAATTCAGTTGTCCTTCAACATAAAAACGTTCAAGTATACCTAAATTTTTTTTTAATTTTATAAAACTAAAATCATGTCGTCGATATTAAAGAAAATTCGTGCTAACGCAAATGTCTTCGCTGAAAAGAGCGACAAGCCGCTAACGAACCTAAAAAATTTAACGCTGAAAAAGCGGTACAATATTTTTAAGACAAAGCGATGCACAACTCGATATGGTCAGCAAATTTTATTGGAGCTGGAAGATTGCTCCGTCTACCTGCCGAAAAGATGTGCTGGACAATTTGATGATGAAGACATCACCGAGATACCCAATCTGGCATTGGAAGTTATAGAGCCCTACGAGCAGTCCTTTAAACTGGATTTTCACGAAAAAAGTCCACAACAACAACAACAAACATTTCAACAACAGCCGAAGGAAATAGTGGAGGTAAATCACCCCACTACATCAAATACACAAAAGCATATTTTTTACAACTCTTTGTATTAAATACATTTTTTTTTCGATTTTAACTGAAATAAATCTTGTTTTTAATAATTTATTTGTTTTGTTTTTTTTTTCAACATCGTCGTTTATTTTGATTTTAACTCAAAAAAAATCTTGTTTTTTATTATTTATTTCCTTCTTTTGGTTGTTTCAACATGTTTTAAATGCATTAAAAAAAAATGATTTTAACTTAAATGCATTTTGCTTTCTTATTGTTTGTTTGGTTTGGTTTTTTCAAACATTATGTTGTTTTTCTGTTTGTTACTTTTTCTAGCGAATCCAGGTAATCAGTGACTTGGAGCCACGCGTAAAGCGCTTTGACCTAAAGGGTCGAAAAATACAATTCAGGATAAGACCCATTCCAGAAAGAGAAGAACCAACGTCATGGATCAGGGAAGCGGTAAACGACATGTTTAAACATGCTCTAACGAGTCTCAGCCCTGCAGATAAAGTAGGGATTACTTTTTGCGGGAAGAGTTTTGCTGCTGAGCGAGGAAATGGGTGGATCAATTTTCAGGATTGCGCAAACGTTAAATTCAGTGACGTATGGGAAATGATTGCAAAAATCTTTCAGAGCAATTCGGAAGGTTTGAGTACCGATGATTTTTCTCTCACCATAACGTCGGTTAAGCTCCCTTCAGGAACAGGAAAAGTCGTAAGTGGACAATACAATACATTTGCTGAGGAATGTATTAAACGCCGGGGAATAATAAACATTAGAAATAATGACAATTTATGTTTGCCTCGGGCTATAGTTGTGGGCAAAGTATATGCCGACAAGGAAAACTACCTTGAAAAAATAAAATCAGACAAGACATTGGGAAAATTCAAACCCAAAGATCCCTTAAACTTATAGATGATGTAAGCATAAGTGTACCGACTGAAAGCTGTGGGATTTCAGAGTTAAGAATATTCCAAGACCATTTAAAGGAATATAAGGTGACTGTGTACGAGTATGGATCAAAGGGGCGGAAGGTGATATTTGAAGGATTTCCTACTCAAGATGCTGAAGAAAAAAAGAACATTAATTTACTATATTGTGGTGAATATGCCCATTTATGCAAGCAACGACATCTTTTATTCTTCTATAACAGAATAAATTAGTAGCGCCATTTTTGAACAAAAGATTAACTAATGTTATCCAATACCTAAACCACACTAATGTTATCCAATACATAAACTACTGAAAACTGCTATAATTAACTGAAGCTTTTGAGAGCTTTTGATCTACTTGTGGAGGGGAAGCTTATTCCAGCAAATTCCAGCACATTCCAGGACTTAAGAAGATTCTAGTAGCTTTTTCTCGGATATAAATACAGGGCCACCAGTCCGAAGACCTCAGTTTTGATTTTGAAAGTGAACGAATAAACATCGGTGTAAAATAGTGAATTGTGCTTGTTATAATAAAAGTATTGGAAGTAAAGTATTTGAAGTGAAATAAAGGTGTTTTGTTAATGTAAAGTAATTGTTGTTCAGTTTAAGAAATAAGTTTTATTGGCGAACTCTTAGTAAAATATTACATTGGTGTCAGTAAAGTGGAGTAGAACTTATTTAATCTGTGCATTCAGATAATTAATGGTGAAAAGTGATAAAGTGTGTAAATAAATAAACAGTAAAAGTGACATAGAAAAATATAAGAATAAAAATACAAACAAAATGGGAAAAATTGTGAATGCATTGAATTGTGTTGAACTTAAGGCAGAATTGAACAGACGAGGTCTTCCTACTGCTGGAACGAAAAATGACCTTATTATTCGTCTGCAGGAAGATTTAAGGCAACACGGTGAAAATCCAGACACGTTTCTATTTGAAATTGAAATGTCGGAAGATCAAGTAAGTACAAGCTTAGACTTAACCAATATGATGGCTCAGTTGCTCGCCCAGTTTGAAAACCAACGAAAGGAGCAAAAGAATCTTCTAGAAGAGCAACGCAGTGAACAAAAGAATATTCTAGAAGAACAACGAATTGAGCAGAAGAATGAACAAAAGAATCTTCTTGAGCGGTTAGAAGAACAACGCAGTGAACAAAAGAATCTTCTAGAGAAACAGCGAAGTGAACAAAAGAATCTGCTCGAAAAACAAGAAAAGAATCTTCTCGAACGGTTCGAAGAACAGAAACACATCCTCGTAGGTAAACTAGATTTATTCGAGAACAAGTTTATTGCCCTTGACGAACGTGTTGAAAAACAGTTTTCGTCAGTGTAAGCAAAATTCGAGAAGATCGAAGATAACATTGAAAGCATTACTAAAGAACTGGACAGAGTTCGAAAAATAAAGGTTCGAGAAAGTTCTGGTGACTGTCCAAAGAAAAAGGAAATGCATCCACCGACTTTTGATGGACAATCTACAAGAAGCAGTTTGAGGCAGCCGCAACAACAAATGGCTGGGATGACGAAGACAAGTTTATTGCCCTGACGCTTGCCCTTAGAGGTTCTGCTGCTGAATTATTGCAAACCGTACCAGCAGACCAAAACGGCAAATTCAGTGGTCTTGTTCAGGCCATTGACAAACGCTTTGGTGATGGCCATATGCAAGAAGTCTTCCGCGTTCAACTTAATACCAGAGTCCAGAAAAGAGAAGAAAGTCTACAACAACTCCAAGCTGACATTGAACGGTTGGCGCATCTAGCATACCCGACTGCAGGAGTTGAAATTACCAACCAGCTAGCAACAGAGACTTTTGTCCGTGCAGTTTCCGATATCAATCTCCAGCGAGCAATTCGAACTGCTGGAAAACGCACGCCTTCTATAGCATTAGCCTTCGCGCTCACTATGGAAGCATCGGAACAGGCTTCTTTAGGAATTCATCGGGTAAGAGAACTGGAAGTTGAGGAATGTTTTTGCCAGAGAGCTGAATTCCAAAGAAGGCAGCGAGAAGGACCTGCTCGATGCTGGAATTGCAACAAAATCGGACATCTCCAGCGCCAGTGCAGATTGCCACCAAGAATAGTCACCTGTCAACATTGTGGAAGCAAAAATAATACCCGCGAACAGGTAAGCAATAACATCAACGCTCCTGCTCGCCTTGGTATCGATTTGCCCAGAACCATAATCCAAGTCTCGCAGACTAAACGAAACAATAAGAGTCTGACAGTGGACGCAACAGTAAATGGTAAGAAACACGTGGCTACAATTGATACCGGTGCCACAGCCTCCATTGTGCGAAGAGACTTGGTCAAAATGACGTAGCTACACAACACCAATAGCTACCGTCTTAAAACTGCGACAGGTGAGGCAGCAAGAGTGTATGGAGAAGTTCGTCTCAAAATCCGTTTGGCAGAACTAGAGTTTTCGCATCTATTTTTGGTAGCAGATATATGTGACGAGTGCATAATTGGAATTGACTTTATGGAAGAGCTCGGATTGATTCTGGATCTCGGTAAGCAAGTTCTCAAGTACCAAAATGGAGAGATTTCTATGGTTTATGGCAACGAAAACTCATCAACTCTAAGAACTGTCATCAAAGAAAACAGCAACAACAACAGCTGAGAGACGAAGAATTTTAAGATGTGCATCAAATTCTTCTGATTCTGTGGCAAAAATAAAACAAAAAGTCGGCGTAAACGCAAGTTGCTCAACAGTATTAAGAGTAATCAACAACTCAAGCCATCTTAAACGAATGAAACTTAAGAAAAAACCACCACTTGACGAGAGACGGAAAATGTTGCTATTAGATTTTTCAAGACTTCACATGAGTTGGAAAAAAGAATGGTATCACGTGGTTTTTTCAGATGAAAAAAAGTTTAATTTCGGTGGCCCTGATGGGTTCAACTTCTATTTTCACGACTTAAGAAAAGAAAAAAGATTTTTAAAGCGCCATCATAGTCGTGAAGGAGGTGTCATGATATGGGGAGCAGTCAGTTATTATGGAACAGTTGAGCTCGAGGTTGTAACATCAAGAATGACAGCAGCTGGGTATAAAGTAATTTTGGAAAGAAATTTTCCTAAATTTTCTAACATCTTTGGACCCATAAACTGGACCTACCAACATGATAATGCGCCTATTCACTCAGCGCGCATAATAAAAACATGGATAGAGGAGCAACAAGTGCAGTTGCTTCAATGGCCGCCGTACTCACCTGATCTAAACATCATAGAAAATGTCTGGGGATGGTTAGTACGCAAAGTTTATGAGGGTGGTCGTCAGTTCGAAGACAAAGAAACCTTAATTTCTGCAATCAAATTAGCGTGGAGCGAAATTTCGTTAAATTGCATTAAAAAGCTATACGATTCCATGCCGGATCGAATTTACGAAGTAATTAAAAATAAAGGTGGAAGTACCCACTACTTAACTTAAACAAAAACTTGTTTCATTCCATTCCAATACCAATTTTAATTTTTGTACCTATTCAGTTGACTCAAAAAAAAACTTCTACTTTGCATAAGTTACACTTTGGAAGTGGTTGAAGGAAAAACTCACGGTTGTTTTTGGATAAAACTTTGAAATTCTGTTATTTATATGTTACGAAAATTTTTACCATCAACAGATGGCATAATAACCATCACTGTTTGGAAAAAATGGATAAAATATATTCAAAAATGTTTGTGCGTATTGAGTTGACGAGGAGTGTATGCTTGCCTCCCTCTTCGGAAGTGTTTGTGTGGACAAAAATAGAGGGCGATTTAGGTAGCCATCGATACCTCATGGTGAAACCAGAGTCTGAGCAATCTTCCCAAAACATCATTTTAGGGAAGACTCTTGTGGAACCAAAGAACAACATGGCACCCGTACGGATACTGAACATCAAACCGTACGAAGTCAAGCTCAAGAAAGGAGAAATAGTTAGAAAATGTGAATCTGTGTCCGCAATAACCAAGATCACAGAAATGAACACAGACAAATCTATGGACCCCGGAAAATTCAGCACCATGCAAGCCAAAATTCTGAAGCCATCCAATCTAAGTCAACATCAGCTTAGTGTTGCTGGAAGCCTTCTTCATGAATACGCTGATATATTTTCTTCACCGAGTGGGCAGTATGGTCGAACACAACTGGTTCAGCATCGAATCGACACAGGTGACGCTAGACCGATTCGACAGCCAGCAAGACGTCTCCCATTAGCCAAACAAGCCGAAGTTGAAGAGATGATATCGACAATGAAGAAAGATGGGCTAATCGAAAATTCCAAAAGCCCTTGGGCATCACCAGTAGTTTTTGTCAAAAAGAAGGATGGAAGCACCCGGTTTTGTGTGGACTACCGTAGGCTGAACGATGTGACAAAGAAAGACAGCTACCCTTTGCCCAGAATCAGCGATACTTTTGATGCAATGGAAGGAGCTCAATGGTTCTTGACGCTGGACTTAAAGAGTGGCTACTGGCAGGTAGAAATCCATCCAGAAGATCGCGAGAAGACAGCTTTCTCTACAGGAAATGGTCTGTGGCAGTTTAAAGTTATGCCATTCGGACTTTGCAACGCTCCGGCAACATTTGAGCGTCTAATGGAGTGTGTCCTACAAGGACTTACCTGGAAATCATGCCTTGTGTATTTGGACGATGTCATCGTTTATGGGAAAACTTTTGACGAACATTGTAAGAACCTTAAGGCCGTATTCCAGAGGCTTCGAGAAGCACACTTAAAATTAAATCCAGAGAAATGTTCGCTTTTCAAGACCGAAGTTAAATACTTGGGACATATCATCTCTTCCCAAGGGGTAAAGACTGATCCGGAAAAAGTTGACACTTGAAGAATTGGCCAACACCACAGGATAAACACCAACTCCGTAGCTTTCTTGGTCTAGCCACATACTATCGGCGCTTTGTGAAGGACTTTGCTGGAATCGCTAAGAGCTTTCATCAACTAACTGAAAAGGGGAAGCCATTCAAATGGTCAGGTGAGTGCGAGAAAAGTTTTCAGGAACTCAAGCTACGTTTGTGTAATGCTCCTGTGCTGACCTATCCGACTCCTGGAAAACCTTTCATCATCGACGACGATGCCAGTAACGTTGGAATTGGAGCTGTACTGTCGCAAGTCCATGACGGAGAAGAAAAAGTCGTCGCCTACTACAGTAAGGTACTCTCGAGGCCAGAACGCAATTACTGCGTGACCAGAAGGGAACTTCTAGCTTTGATTTTGGCAACAAAGCACTTCCATAAGTACATCTATGGACAGAAGTTCCTTCTTCGAACAGATCATGGTGCGCTTAATTGGCTTCTGAACTCTAAAAATCCCGAAGGTCAAGTAGCTAGGTGGATCGAGAGACTACAGACACACGACTACCAAATTCAACATCGGAAAGGAAAGCTGCTCACAAACGCAAATGCATTGTCTCGACGACCGTGTAAACAGGACTGTAAGCATTGCACGCGTCAAGAAGAAAAGGAAACAGTTGCCATCCAGCGGGTAAAAGCCGATCCCAATTACGGTTGGAGCAATGAAGAACTGAGAATTGCCCAACAAGAAGACACAGATATAGAGCCCATTCTTGCATGGAAAGAGCACGAAGAAAAACCAGGATGGGGTGAAATCTCCGATAGAAGTCCAGCTCTCAAAGCGTATTGGGCACAGTTGGACTCTCTTCATGTCCAAGAAGGAGTACTAAGGCGTAAATGGGAGTCTGCAGATGGTAAATCGTATGTGATGCAGTTAATCGTGCCCAGGTCAAAGGTTAATGATGTTCTTCGAGAGATGCATGATGCATGAGCATCTGGAGGTAATTTGAGAGTCAACAAAACGCTGGAAAAAATACGACAACGGTTCTACTGGCTACATGCAAGAGATGATGTCGAAAAGTGGTGCCGAAAATGTGATACTTGTGCTGCTACAAAGGGTTCAGGTAGAAAACTTCAAAGTAAAATGCAACAGTACAATGTGGGTTTTGATGTTTCTAATTTGTACTTTTGTCAAAAGTGTCATCTATCGCTTAACATCATTAAGGAAGAAGAAGAAGGAAATGTTGTGCCTAAATTCCAGAAACACATACTTAATGTCCGATCAAAGTTTAAAAAAGTAATTGTTATAGCACATAACGGCTAGTCATACGACCATCAATTTCTGTTAAACTGCATATTGGAACAAACAAGTTTGACCCCTAAATTAATAATGCGAGGCAGTAAAATTATATTAATGGAAATAGCAAATATCAAGTTCCTAGATTCATTAAATTACTTTCCGATGGCTCTGTCAAAACTACCAAAAGCGTTCCAACTTTCACCGTTTTAAAAAAAGGATATTTTCCGCATTTTTTCAATACAAAAGAGAATGCTAAATATATTGGGAAGCTAGCTGACATGAAATATTACAGTCCGGATTCAATGAAAACTGAAGATCGTGATGACTTCTTAAAATGGTATGCGGTACATCAAAACAATAATTTTTTTATGGAGCGTGAACTAGTGGAATATTGTATTAACGATGTTAAGATTTTAACTGAGACTTGCTTAAAGTTTAGACAGTTGTTCCTCAGCCAAAGCAATGGTGAACCATTTTTGGAAGCAACAACAATAGCATCAGCTTGTAACCTTGTGTTCAGGCGTAACTTTCTTCAACCAAATACTATTGGGCTTATACCTAAAAACGGATATAGGTGTGTAGATAATCAGTCAACAGCTGCAATCAAATGGTTGATTTGGGAGGAAAAGAAACGAAAAATTGATATCAAGCATGCTGCTAAAGGAAGCGAAGCAGTTATAAATGCAGTTAAAGTCGATGGTTTTTGTAAAGAAACTAAACAGATTTTCGAATTCTGTGGTTGTTTTTATCACGGTCACCCTACTTGTTTAAAGCATATACGAGACGACCCTCTATCAGAAGACAACTACGACACTCTGAACCACAGATACGAGAGAACGTTAGCCAAAACAACACGATTAAAATATTTAATTACGAAGTAATTGAGATGCGGCACTGTGAATTTCAGACTCAACAAAGGTACCTAAATAATGAAGAACTTAATTTCTTGAATAATCACCCGTAATACAAAACACGCCTTTAAATCCTCGCGATGCTTTCTATGGCGGACGGACTGGAAATACATTTTTACTTTAAATGCAAGGAAGGTGAAAAAATTAAATACATAGACGTATGTTCTCTTTACCCCTGGGTTTGTAAAAATGGAAAATTCCCTATTGGTTACCCAAAAATTCACACTATTTTGCTCTGCTATGAAACTCGAGGGTTTGAATGGACTTGTAAAATATAAAATCCTTCCACCAGAAAATTTATTCCATCCAGTTTACCCATGAAGCAAAATAATAAACTGATGTTTTCCTTATGTAGAGCTTGCAGTAGTGGGAAAATTCAAGAACAAATCTGCACTCATTCTGATGACGAAAGAGCTTTACTTGGAACCTGGGTTATCGAAGAAGTTGTGAAAGCAGTTGAAATGGGGTATAAACTGCTTGCTGTTTTAGAAATTTGGGAATATGATGTGACCCAATATAATCCAAACACAAGTTCTGATGGTCTTTTTACTCGTATGATGAGTGCTTATCTAAAAATAAAACAAGAAGCATCAGAATGGCCCAGTACATGCACATCTCAAGAAGCTAAAAACAAATATGTTGCTGACTTCCTAGATAAGGAAAATATAGGACTAGAGCTTTCTGAAATAGAAAACAATCCTGGAAAAAGATCACTAGCCAAACTTATTTTGAATTCTTTTTGGTGTAAATTCGGTCAACGGGAAAATCAGCAAAAAACTTGTATCCTTAATAAACCTTCGGATCTGTTTCTACTGCTTATCCTTCTATTGAAGTTTTGCATATTTAACCAATTAATGAAGACAATATTGGGGTTAATTTTGAGTTGAAAGAAGAAGCCGCTGACTCTCTCCCTACGGCTAATGTTTGTATTGCCGCTTGTACAACAACACAAGCTCGTCTAAAATTGTACACATATTTAGAAAAACTGAAAGAAAGAGTTCTCTACTATGATATTGATTCAGTTATATATGTAAGCAGTCAAGGAGAAATCGATCCACCTACTGGAGAATTTATTGGTGATATGACTGATGAATTACAGAGCTATGGTCAGGGAAGTTACATCACCGAATTTGTTAGTGGCGGTCCAAAAAATTATGCCTATAAAGTCTACAGCACAAAATATAATAGTGAACACGTTGTGTGTCAATCTTCTCAAAAAATTAATTTTGATTCAATTAAAGAAGCAGTGCTAAATTTTTCTGTAGAAGATGATGAAAGTATAGTTATTAAGACTAATAACATAAGGCGAACAAAAGAACATCAAGTAGTAACTATGGAGGAGGTAAAAAAATACAAACCCAAAGCAGCAAAACGTCGTTTTCTTGATGATCATAGTTCCGTACCGTACGGTTTTAAAAGACAATCTTAGTATTCTAACTTATATGAAATAAAAAAATAAAAAAAACATACAGATATATAAAACACAAGTTTTGTGTTGACTTGTTGACTTGAAGTTTTAACTGTCCATAAATGATCCGTGTTGGTTGGCAGTGTTGGATATTCGTACATTTCCCAAGTTCGAAAATGAATTTGAATTGGATTTAATTGTATTTGTTTCAATAAGGTAAGCTTATTTGAATCGGATAAGGTATTATGTGGAAGTCTCCATTGCAATTTAAAAATTGAAAGTTTTAATTCTTCGTCAGGAAAGTAAGCATTCTCATTACTTCGAGTACGAATTAGAATCAATTCATGTCTTGAGTTTACTATAATCTTTTTATAGTCTTCAGCAAATCCCAACAGATTCTTTAGTGGTATGCAAAAATTAAAAGTGCTCGATACAGGTGTATTGGGGGAGTTTCCAGTCCATGAAGCATTTTCTAAGCTTTTACCTTCATTCTCATTCAATGATATATAATTTTTCATTGATGTTGTGATGCCAACATTTTTATTGTTCTCAATGTCCACTCCGTTGAGTTTATAATGTATTTTATAATGTATTAAGAAATGCCATAGCGTTATTAGATACTTTTCCCGTAGAAGAAGACTTTCCATCTGATTTCGTTAGACTTCCTTCTATATAAATGTAGCTTTCACAGGGTAAAATGCATAAATCCTGTTGTTGTATAGGGAAACGTATTTCATCACTTGGATTGAGTGACTGAAGAAATGGCGAGTAACTATGGTACTCAAACTTAGATATGCTATTATCATAGTTAGGTCCATGGGTAATGTTTAATATTTTGTTCATATTGTTTTTACTTTAGTTTAAATCCTAATGTAATAAGGTAGGTCTTATTTTCAGATAATAGTTTTGGTCTTGACAGTGGTGATGTTCTAGTAGAACTAACTGGATGGTTACCTTTGGTATCTATTCTATAATTAGTATTATAGATTAACATTATTGCAATTTTGGAGTTAAATGCAGTCGCACAGTTATTCTTTCTCCTCTGAAATTTATCAAGTCACCGTCCTGATCCACGAGTTTTAACGTTAGACTGCTTATTCGTTTGACGTTCACAGGTAAATAGATGACATTTTTGGGGACTTCTATGATTTTATACCCTGCCCCTGATTCTGGAGAAAATTCATGTAAAGTATGCAAAGGACTATTATTAAAATAAGAACCAGTAATGATATTAGACTCAACTCGTATTACATTCACCTTATTTATATCAACAGGTAAATCTGACAAATGTACCACACCGGGGTCAAGAACACATATACTGAAACCTAGTAATTTTCCAATAGTTCTATCCTTATTAGAATATATTTTTTCGTTGCTTTGGATTTCAGATACCATTGTATTATTATTTGCTTCTATTGTTCTATTATTTGCTTCTATTCGAACAACAGCTGTAGAATTTCGCAATAATAATCCTTCGGAAATAAATGTTGCGATGTCATCAATTTCATAAGATCCCGTTGGTATTTCAATTTCATATTCCCCAATATGGAACAAATTGTTACGTTCATCTACATTCGGTATAGATTTGTACGTTTAAAAATCAATCAATCCGCAAACGTAATCCTGATCCAGACTCAAAGGTGGAAAATATTCAGCTGATAGATGGGAAGTTTTTCCGCTTAGCGTAAGTGTCAACGCCATACTGATAAAAAATACAATGAAACCTTTTTAAACAAAACTCTTTATTTATTTGAAAATAAACAATCATATAAAAATCTTAAACACAAATGACCACAGTTAAAAGAGTCATAATCTTGATATTTAGTATAATTATAATTAATTTTTTCACCCAAATAGTTGATAATTTCAATAGGAGGCTGTAGATTTCCAAAGCTATCAAAATATTCAATTTTAGTGCCTTTTTTATTATACGCTACCCAGTGTGTTCCAGGACCAATTGAGGTATCAAGATTTACAATTCCAGACTCATTTCTCATCGTTTTAGTTTTTGGTAAATTGTCGCGCATTGAAAACACCTCGAAAATTCGGGGCTAAATTCTTTGCAAAATTTCTCAAATCTTTTTCATTTAATGCACGATTGGGTAAGGAACTTGGGAGTTTTTTGGCTGTGGTTTCAAATAAAGCCCAAGGCCCTTTCTATATGGTTTAAGATGTAAGCCTTGTCCAACTGCAATGGATTCCATTTTCTCGTTATGACGTTTTTTCTCCTCTAGATCTTTTTTAGCAATGCTAATATCGCTGACAGCTTTGGCTACTCCTGCAGCTCCTCCCGTTAAAGCTCCAAGTGCTGAAAGTCCAGCAAACAGAGGAACAAGGAACGGAATAACTCTTCCAATTTTTGGTATGGCAATAGCTCTTGCCGCCTCAATTCTAATGTTTTTGTTGAACTGTTTTCTTGGCAGATGACATTGCTATTTTAATTGCTTTTTCTAAATTGACAGGTTTTTTACGTTTGATATTATTTCCAATTGTTTAAATCACTTTTCTAAAGGAGGACTGTTTAGCTTTATTATCTATCTTGGACTTCTTTTCTTCGTTTTTATTTTTCGCTCTCTTCTTAGGCTTTTTATCTTTATTCTGAGAACAACCCATACCGAGTTTTATTTTTGCTTTTAAAAGGTTGGTAACCAATAGTGTGTTTGACCTTTCAGCTATACTAGCGTTCTTAGATTTAAATTTTTGCCAAGCTTTTTCAGTTAAAATTCTATCGGCAACGTGTCGATCAGATGTATTTTTAAATTTAGAATACGATATATCGTGTTATTTGCACGCTTAATCAACATTAATACCCGGATCTCCTCGAGCTAAGCGTTTTTGAAGTTTTGTTCCAGGTCCACAGTATTGATAACCAGGTAGATGTAGTTCAAGAGGTAGTTTATTTATTAAGGTATTTAATAAACCTTTTCCTTCCACAATATTTCTTTTACTGACAGAGTTTTTGGAATAATCAAACATTTTATATAATTATCTTTGCTCTAGAATGGTTAGATGCGATATGAGGTTTTTTATATATAAGCTTGACATTTATAGGAATTTATTTAGTTTTCATCACTATGCGATTCATTAAGCAACAATACCAGTTACCCGTACAAAATGTGGAACTGGATAACAAGATCGAAAGAAAAAAGCATGGTAAACTATTCCCTCATAGTATAAGGGGGTTAATTACTGGTCCTTCAAACTGTGGAAAAACAAATGTCATGATGAGTTTACTACAACACCAAAACGGCTTGAAATTTGAAAATGTCTATATATATTCTAAATCTCTACATCAACCAAAGTATGAGTTTTTACGAAAAGCCATAAAACCAATATAAAATATGGGCTTTTTTACATTTTCGAATAACAGTGATGTTATTTGACCCGAAGAGGCTAAACCAAATTCTATATTCATCTTTGACGATATTGCCTGTGAAAAACAAGATACAATTCGAGTGTACTTTAGTATGGGATGACATCATCACATCGATAGTTTTTATTTGTGCCAAACATATACAAGAATACCGAAACACTTAATTCGAGACAATGCGAATTTTCTCATCGTCTTCAAACAGGATGATATGAATTTGAAACACATTTATAATGATCATGTCAATTCGGATATGACATTTAAAATGTTTCAAAAGGTATGTGCAGAATGCTGGAACACAAATTACGGTTTTATGGTCATTGATAAGGACAGTCCCCTGAATGAAGGTCGCTATAGAAAGGTTTTGACTGCTTCCTTAAGATATAAAATAGATACAATTTTTGATTTTTGGATCATATGTACAGTTATGTTCTATGAGAGCAGTACAGAACAGTTCAGCGAGCAGATTATAGCAGTAAAAAGCGGTTCAATTCAGTTTAAGACCCAGTCTTCTACACCTAAGACCAGTAACCGACATATTAAATTCAGTTTAAGAACCATCGAAAGATTTTTCCAACAACTTCGAGGCTTATTTTTCAACTGCACATGTAAGAAGAAATAAATCTTGCAATATGATGAACATAGATGTAAAACTAACAAAAGAGCTTATTAAAACCACTGATGCTCTACGAAAGAAATACAAATAATTCAAGAACGATAGGGAAGCTTACGAGACTCAAATTGAAGAAACTTTTAAACCGCTCACGAAACCACTTAACGAATTGGTAAGAAAATCAAATACCGAGCAGTTTCAAAATAAGGAGAGCCCTTTAAAGAAAATAAAAGTCAATCTTGAACAACATTAACCACCAGATGAATTCACTACCCCAAAGTCTTTTATTGATGATTCACCAATTTTTGTCGATAATAATGATACTCCAAAAAGAACAAAGAAAACCTCAGTCTATTACGCAAGTCATCGCAACTTCATGGAACGATTGTCACAAGAAGAATTTCACGACACGCCTCAAAAACATATAGATTTATTTATAAATAATTCCAACACTCTTGATAAAACCTATGGTATTCGTTTAAAAGATGGAAAGTGGTACATCGGTAACGCTGAGTTCAATATTCTCGGCAAGAATATAGAAATTAAAAATAAAACCTTTGAAGGAACAAATGGGTTATATGAGCTTGTATTTAAGAAAAACCCCGATAAAAAAATTTACACTAATGAAGATTTAAAAAAACTACAAGACCGTATTACATGATACTAATGCATATAGAAAATATCAGGATTCACAACGACAAATACTTGGTAATCGTGGTTATAAGTATAAAAATATAATAAGTAAATTATTAGGATTTGACACAAATACTTCTACTAAACCATCACCTTCACCATTAACACCACAAACAACTTCAGGAAATGGATTAATGCAATTATCAAAAATTAAAAAAGACTATATATTTTGGGATGATCCCAATGAGCTTGTAGATCGAATGAGAATTCTTATTGCTTCAAAACAAGCTGGACATAACAATCATTCTAACGAAATTGTTTCAATTATTGAAGAACTTAAGGAAGACGATATTGTTGAATAAAAAAATAATAATGAGTGTTGATAAATTTGGTCGTTATTCCAATAGGACTCCACCAAGAGGCCCTAGAGGGAAACAAAGAGAGCCGGGCCACCAGGCTTACAGGGAGAGCGAGGTTTACCTGGACCAGCTGGTGAGGGTGTTTTCAAAACAGAAAGCGGTGATTACAGTCTTACTTTTAAACGACTAAAAAATGTTCAAGATCCACAAGAACAGGAAGACGTTGCTACCAAAAAATATGTTGATAAGGCAAACGAGCAACTTACAGAATACATTAAATATGACATTGTTGAAAAATTTGAGAAACTCTTGTTTGACACAATTAATTCAAACAAAAAAAAATTATAACTCAAGGGAAAACTAATATTTAACTTAAAGTCAATCATTATTTTACTTCAGTCTTTAACTAAACACCTCATTGTGTCAACTCAATCATCATGTCTAACATAGATACTCGATTCATTTTAGATGAAATTTTGGAGTTTTTGAACACAAATCATCATAATATATTGGAAGAACATCATGAGGAGCTTTTGAACAGTGTAATCTTCTTGAAAGGATTTATGAATCTATCGACTACAACTTCAAAACACGGGTGTCATTTTATTAATTGTTTATGGTCTTCAAACCTATGTAAAGCTGGACCAAATACATGCGCATGCCATATGCTTGAAAATAGAATGTTAAGAATAAAATAATTGATGTCTCTGTATAAAAGACTAAAATAGTATAAGTAAACCTTGTAACTATATAAAATGAAATATTTTAAATAAATAAACTAATAAGAAGGAAAAATGTTTTGTTTTTAATCATTCTGCGTAAAGATGACTAAAAGAGACATTGTCAAAGAACTACACAAGCCAGCAAGAAGAAATTTAAAAAAAAGGAGAGTCATTATCAAAGGGTTTGATGATTTATGGCAAGCTGATCTAGTCGAAATGGGGGCATATTCAGCTGATAATGAAAATAATAGATATCTTCTAACGGTAATTGATACATTTTCTAAATTTGCTTGGGCATCACCCAATAAAAATAAAACCGGATCGAGTGTCACTGAAGCTATGGAAAATATATTAAAAAAAGGTCGTATTCCAAACAATTTACAAACAGATGACGGGAAAAAATTTTTCAACACTACTTTTCAAAGTCTTATGAAAAAACATCATATCAATCATTATTCGACATATACATCACTTAAAGCTTGGATTGTCGAACGATTTAATCGGACTTTAAAAACCCTTATGTGGAAAGAGTTCAGTGCTAATGGGTCATATTGTTGGATAAATATAATAGATAAACTAACAAAAACATACAATAATTCAAAACATCGCACTATTAAAATGAATCCGTCCAAAGTCAACGCTGCAAATGAAAAGCAAATACTTCAGCAAATACTACAGTTCGAAGTGGAGGAATTTGTGAGAATAAGTAAAAACAAGCATGTATTTGATAAATGATACACACCGAACTGGACAACAGAAATCTTCAAAATAACTAAAGTTCAACAAACAAATCCAGTTACATATCTGCTAGAAGACTTTCAGGGAAACCCTATCAAAGGCGGGTTTTATGAGATGGGACTACAAAAAACTAAGTTTCCGTATACTTATCTAATTGAAAATGTGATTCAAAAGAAAAAAGATCGATTACTTGCTAAATGGCTTGGTTTTGCATTCGATCACAATTCATGGATACCTATTTCAAAAGAAAATAAATAAAACAATATTTTTTTGTACCTTTTATGTATTTTTAAAATAAAAAAAATGCCTTATTTTATTATAATGATTTAGTTTTACTTTTAATTTAAAAATATTTACTGGTATGTTTGTTAGGAAAACCATTCCACTCAAAATAATCGGACTATAGGTCGATGCCCTCTTCTACGAAGTCAATATATCTGATGACACACAATTATAATATACATATGTACGTAAATCTAACTACGACGACACTTTAAACACAGCAACGGGTAAGACCAATTTTTTTTTTATTTTAAGAAATGCACTTGAGTGATATTCTCTAATACCGATCCTCAATGACATTGCGTATACAAACACACACATAATTGCTCCTGAAAAAATCTCTTTCACATTCATGACCAACACCCCCATCCATCTCAAATCACACCAAACAGAATGAAAAAAAGGTCGTTAAGAAAACAAAACTCGATCGACTTGTGCACCGCACGTGCTGACAAGGAAAATCTAAGCCATTGAAAAACAATTAAAAAGGTCATAAAAAAAGCAATTAAAAACCAACCACAAAAAACAATTTAAAAGTCGTAAAAAAGTTCCCATCCCCAAGTTTCAGTATACCTACTGTCCCCCTTATTTATAAAGAAAAAATAGTTATTTCAGCTCCCGTGTTTAAGAAAACTACACCATGGAATACGATTTTTTTGGGCTCAAACTATAGGCATTTGCTTAGTGTTCCATTTGAGTCTGGAACATTTTTTTTCCATGGTGTAGTTTTCCTAAACACGGGAACTGAAATACCTAGTTTTTCTTTATAAATAAGGGGGTGTAAGTGTTGTTTGGCAATATTGTATGAGTAAGAGCTGTTCTCTCAAATATTTTTGTTTCGTTGTTGTATTCTTCTTTAGAAAAGCTTGATTTTATTTTCAGATGCAGATAATACATCTTGTTAACTTTATATTCTTTGTTATAACCCAATATGGTGATCTCGAATCGATATTTAGACCTATTACAGTGATAGAAAATATTTAATAATTAATGTTTGCTGGAACGTATATTTCCAAAACTTACTAATATTTTTAGACTTGTACCTTCGATGTTTCAACGTCTGCGCCCCTTTCCACACTTCCAAGTCAGGTTAAATCTAGATTTAGAATACAAAAATGGAACTTGTACCGGGATCGCCCCTTAAACTTGGCTTGAAGTTCGTTGAAAACGTTTGGACCTGGCTACTTCAAAAAAGTTTTTGAATTCACTAGTCGAGATTGGTCTTGATTATTTAAAAAAAAATCTGTATCATACAATTAGGCCTTCTAATATAGAGATTTTGTAACAAAATTATTGTCTTTTTTTGAAAGATTTCTGAAGTGGCCTCAATCAAGTGAGGCAAATATTTATGCCGTATTTTTGCAGTTCTTTTACAGAGCCCGGCAGATTGCGATAGGGTTTTCTGGTTACCCCTTCAATTTGATGTCATGACTTTAGCAAAATGTGTTCTGAAACATAGCTTGTAAACTTTCCCGGGAAAAATTATCCAACAAAAAATTTTGGAGAACGGGAACAGAAATTAGGACAATACATCAGCATTTATAGGCATACCAACCAACATGTAAAGTGCAAAAAACAATGAATAGAAAACAAAATAAAAGCTTTTATGCAAAACTGGCGACCGACCCCCTGCTTTGTATAGGAAACACTTTACTTTAACCAAAAAAAAAATTCTGTTGATCCAGTTGGGCTAATCTAAAGATTTCCTGAAAATTTAATCAAAATCGGCATAGAATATGTAAATACATAAATGTTTATTGAGTGGAATGAGTACTTTACTTTTGATGGCGCTCACAGCCCACGATGGGCTTCGGCCTCAACTAACAAGCCCCTCCAGCCTTCGAGTTGCGCACACCGAGTGCTTTGATGTCGTCATCCACTTGTTTGCGCCAACTGTTACGGGTTCGAAGACTCGTCGGGAAGGAGCGTTGCTGTCCATACGCTCCACGTGCCCCAGCCATCACAGCCGCTGTATTTTCAGCTTGTTGACCAGGTCCACGTCGCTGTATAGCCCGTATAGATCGTCGTTGAATCTTCTCCTCCATACTCCTTCGATACACACCGGACCGAAAATCACACGAAGAATCTTCCTCTCTGAGCACCCTAGCAGATTTGTATCCGAATCTTTCAGTGTCCATGCTTATGACCCATAAAGCAGGCCCGGTATGATTAGGGTCTTGTATAAAGTCTCCTTGGTTCTCTGAGAAAGGGCCTTACTACTTAACAGCGTTCTTAGACCGAAGAAACAGCGGTTGGCAAGAGTAATTCTTCGCTTGATCTCTGCACTGATGTCATTGTGCGATGTAATAATGGAGCCCAGGTAGGCAAAGTCCTTGACAACTTCGAAGTTATATCTGTCCATCGTGATATTTTGCCGAGTCGACGATGTTGAGATTTCTCTCTCAATGACGGCATATACCTACTTCGTCTTGTCCTCAATAACCGCCAATCCCTTTCTAGCCACCTCCGATTCAATGCTCGCAAATGCCCCTGCCATAGCACGCTTCGTTCTGCCGATAATGTCTATGTCATCCGCATACGCAAGCAATTGAACGGACTTTTGATAGATTGTACCGCTGGTGTTGACATGTGCGTTGCGTACAATGGCTTCAAGAACGATGTTGAATAGATTGCATGATAACGCCTCGCCTTGCCTCATTCCTTTCTCAACATCAAACGAATCGGTGGTGTTCTTACCAATTTTGACGGAGCAGCGAGATTTCTCCATCGTCATCCTGCACAGGCGGACGACTTTGGCAGGGATGGCGAGACTCGACATGGCTCTGTATAATTCGTCCATTTTCACGCTATCATACGCGACTTTAAAATCGATAAAAAGGTGGTGTGTATCGATCTGGAATTCCCGGGATTTTTCTAAAATCTGTCGGAGTGTAAACATTTGATCGACGGTTGACTTGGCTAGCCTAAAACCAAAAGGTTTTAAGCGGTCACACAGGATAGCCGACAAGATTTTATAAGCGAAGTTTAGGAGACTAATTCCTTTGTAGTTGGTACATTTCAGAACATCTCCCTTTTTATGGATGGAGCACACAATACCGAGGTTCTATTCATCGGGCATACTTTCATCCGACCAAATTTTGCAGATGAGCTGGTGTATGCTCCTAGCCAATTCATCTCCCGCTGATTTAAATAGTTCGGCTTGTAAGCCATCCGCACCAGGAGCCTTGTACGACTTAAGTTTGGATATCGCCAGCCGCACTTCGGTTAGGTCGGGTGGACGGAACTCTTGGCCATCATCGTCCAAGTTGAATGGAGCGTTCTGCCTATTAGCGGGATCTTGGTTGTTTTCGCCATTAAGCAGTCTAGAGAAGTGTTCTTTCCAGATCCTCAAAACTGACTGTGTGTCTACTACCATATTAGGCTTGTATCCTTGGGTGGATCGCTTCACGCTCTGATAACATTTTCGAACATCTCCCCTACCGCTACAACCCTCAATAGACTCTACCGTCCGCTTCTTGTGCTCTCTCTTTTTCCTCCTGAAAAGTCGGCTTTTCGTTTCAGCCTGTAAAGCTCCCGGGCTACTCTCTCAGCAGCTCTTGTTCGAGTCCGCAGCATTGCCTGGTAGGCCTCGTCCTTAGCTGCATGCGCTAGCCGGCACTCTTAATCGAACCAGGGGTTTCGTTGTATTCGCCTATTGAAACCCAGCACATCAAAGGCGGCACTTCTGATGGCTTGTTGACAGTGTTTCCACTGGTCCTCTGCTTTCGATACTGGTGGAGGACCCCCTGAGAGATTAAGAGTTACGTGCACTGCAAAAGTTCTGGCTATCTCTTGCGATTTAAGCTTCTCGACATCGAATCTTTTCACAGCATCTGCTCTGCGTTGTCGCATCGTGGATATCCGCATACGTAGTCTAGCTACCACCAGGTAGTGATCCGAGTCAATTTTGGCCCCGCGGAACGTTCGGATGTCCAAGATACTGGAAGCATGTCTCGCATCTATCGCAACGTGGTCGATTTGGTTGACGGTTAGTTGATCACGCGACCACCAAGTCCCCTTGTGTATATTGAGGTGTGGGAAGTAGGTGCTTCAGATGATGACATTTCGCCCCGCCGCAAAGTCTGCCAGCCTGTGTCCGTTGCCGGAAGTTTCATCGTGAAGGCTGTGTCCTCCGACTATCGAACCAAAGATGCCCTCCTTTCCGAATCTTACGTTGAAGTCACCAAGAATGATCGTACTTCGGGCACTATTATACGTTGTCTCCAGGAGATCGCAGAATGCTTCTTTGGTTGAGACATCTTTCCTTTCATGGGGGGCGTGAACACAGATCAGCGTAATGTTCTTAAATTTGCCTTTGATGCGGGTTGTGACCAACACTTCGGAAGCCCAAGACTTCTTGCCTAATTCTTCCCCTTATCACAAAACCACAACCTAAGAGCCGCTGACCTTGTTCCTTCAAGCACCTCTCCATCCCATCGCACTTCCTGGATGGCTGTTACTTCAGCCCAACAAACAATTTAACTTCTGTAAGGGTCTACCGAAGTTATTTCCTATTCAGCAAATTTGACTCTATTAGGCCTTAGAGATACACATTTGGCCCACATTGAGAAGCTCGAAAGGCTTTTAAGCAATCATTTACAGGTTTATTGGAAGTACTCAATTTATTTCGCTAAGGCCTTATAGAACAAAACTAAATTCAAACATTGCAAATATAGTAGTGTAGTTTTGTTGAAGTGTTTCGATAGGCACATCTAAAAACCCTTATAAAAAGCTTGTCGAGGCCTAGGAGAAGCCTTTTCAAAGCACAATGCAAAACAAAATAAAAACAAATTTTTTATTTTTATTTCTACATTGTCTCCTTTATTTTCATGCAAGTAATGATTTTCTGAAATTTAATGCACAATAATTATTTATATCTGAAAAAAAAACACATTACTTACTTGATGGATTTTGCGGGATTTAAACCGAGGATGGTTGGGTTGAGAGTCGAGCACCTTAGGTATTGAGCTAGCCTGGCATATGAAAAATGAGTGTCAAATTGGAACCACTTGAAACCGAAATTAGCTTCCTAAAAACTTCATTGAGACTTCCTGATGAATTGAACTAATTTAAAAAATACAGGTGAAAATTCGTCTGTTGCTTGCAAGGGAGTTTTTTTTACTTAATGTTATTTTTTTTTTGTAATTTTTAATGTTTCCATGATTACTCATCAGAGAAAACATGGAAGTGGTCACAAAAACATAAATTTTGTGAGACAAAAATTAAAATATATATGTAAGTTCCTTTTTTATTGAAATCGTTTGTTTTTAAGAACGAAAGGCTTTGATTTGATAAAAAATATAAAAAACTCTTTTATGCTCCATAAAATATGTACATACTTTTCATTTTGTACACAAACCATTTACTGACAATTTTAATTTGTAACTTTTTTAAAAACACTAAGTAATTTGGCAAAATAAAAAACATAAACAATAACGACCATCATTAAGTTTTTTCAACTGAAAGTAGCTATATAGTATAGATATTAAAAAACGTTTAAAATGTAATAAAAAAACTACTGAGTAATGCAAGCTTCATACTTAGATAATTTTTGAAAACATTCGAATTTCTTAACGTGACAATATTTTTTAACGATGAAACAGAAACTATACTATGGTCACCTCGTTTGTGAATAATTCAGCCAGCAGTAGCTTATTTTCACATCAATACTACTTTCCATGCGAAGAACCAGCTTTTAATGCTTTCGTGTTGAGTGTGTAACACTTCGCTAGGACCAAATAATCGGAATTATTACTTCCCGCGCATGCGCCTGAGAGGATGATTAAAATTATGTTTGTATAACCACCTCTTCACAGGTCTTATAGAAACAAATTAGGCTGACATCACTTCGCTGAGGCAAATTCACCGAAATGAATGCTTCTCGCGCATGCGTCTGACAGAGCTCACACAATTATTATGCTTGTGTCGGGCTTGTGTTTGATGGGTTATAGAACCAAAATTGGATGTCATGCTTAATCAGAGTTACCACTGCGATCAAATTTCATTCTATGGGAATCATTCCCAAGTAACATTGTTGGAGCTAGTTGAAGCAAAACTGCTCTTCTACAGCTCCAATAAGGTATAATCTAAGGCTTTAGCTCTGTAAGAGTTTATAATACAGCTCTCTTTATTTCTTTTAAAAATTGTGCTCTATAACAAAGGTCCTGGAATGGTTTCAGCTATAACCACTAATAACGTCTCAAGATTAAAAAATATGCTCCTTACTGGAGTTTATAGCATTCAAATTAGAGAATTGTCTAAACATCAGCTCTCAACGAGTTATTATAGAACTTTCAACAACACATGGACAAAATAACGCATGCGCCTACCAAAACGTTGAAACATAGCTCTAATAGAACCACACAAAAATTGCGTATAGAGCTGAATATTAATACTTTCACACAAATGGTACATAATAAAAATATTACTCATGCGCATTGTAAAATGTCCAAAAAAAAAGCATTTACAGAGCTATTGTAAAACCACCACTGATTTTGTAGGGTGTTACAAATTTATATTAAACAAAATTAATTCAACAAAAAAGAAAAAGAAAAAAAAAATCATGAGTCGAAAATAAATAAAGCCGTGGTTCTTGAGAGAGTGACTAGCAACTCCGTAAAAGTTTTACACGGAAAACACAAACAAAATTCTCTATAATATTTTGTTTAGTTATTGTTTTGCGTGTAAACATTTTGCTGAGTTGCTCAAAAAACACGGCTTAAACTAATTATAATTATTAGTTTTTTCTATGCCCTAAGAAATCTTTAAAGCTTATCGAAATTTAACTAAAGCTGAATCACAAAAAAAAAATTGCTTGTTAAGTTCAAAGTGCATCTCAGGGACACCTACTCTTTAAACAAAATTATACTAGGTATTTGCTGTGCAGAATATTCACTCTTTCTTTTATTTTCTAAAACACTCTATTTTATATAAAGGACTGAAAGCAAATCTGTCACCTTGTGGCTATTTGCTCTGAAATAACGCTATTACAGCTCTGAAGCGCTATTACAGCTCTATGGAAAAGAAACTTTTACCCTAATAAAAATATGGAGATGAAAAGCAAAATGATTCGAATAACCAATTTTTTTTTTCAATTTTGAAAGAGAAAAGGTCTCTGTTTTCGATTAAAAAACACAACGCATTTTGTAATTTGTAAACAAAGTATTTTATTAATAATTGACAATATTTCTTAAGATTTGTTTGTTTTGTAATTTCGCGAAGTACCTTTAATAAATTTGTGATAAAACAAAACGCGCACTTAAAATTCACGATTATTTTAACGAAAAATATAATAATTCCCTTATTCTGTTCGAATAAAAAAAATAACTTATCTTGTTGACATTACGCACTTAATGAAGTTTTACAATACTTATAAATACTTCAAATAAATTAATCCATCACACAAACATAAAATATGTTGTGCAACTATTATATATTATTCTTCGATTGTGCTATGCACACTTTTACCAACAAAAAGCTGTCAAAGGTGCTCCTTAGTAGATACAAAATGCATAATTAAAGAGCTTAAAATCTACTAAGTCCCTGATAACGAGCTTATTACGAACAAAAATTTGATCTAAATGTCAAAGAATTCCTTGTATGAGAGCTCTAAAATTACTCTTAAGGCGCAACTGGAGCTAATTCTCGAAGTAACGAGGTTTTAGACTTGCTCTGGAAGTGCTGTTAGAGCATTTGAGCAGCTAAATTTGTTTCTTGGGTTTTTATTGGTGGTATCCGGGGTATTATTTTTTTAATAGAAATTAAAAAAAAAAAAGACAAACAAGGAATATGAATAATATGCCGTTTTCACTGGGCCAAATGAGGTAATTTCGTTGCAAATTTCCAACGGCGATCCGAAATTACCTCATTTCCCATACAAAATCACATTTCGAAATGAGGTAATTTCAACCTCATTTGCACGAAATTAGGTTGGAAATTAGGTGAGAACAAATCGAACATACCTAAATTTTATTTTTATTTTGCATGCCTCTCAAAATTTATTTCTGGAACGCCTTACGAAAACTATAACCAAATTGTAAATATTCAGGCTTGCAGAAAATTAAAGATTCTGCTTGTAATAGCTTTGTAAGAAGTTGTTTTCAAAAATATGGCTTCGAAAATGCAACTTCGATGTCCAAATCAAATACAAGCCTTGTAGAAATAATAACTTATAGAAATTCAAAAAATTAACCTTATAGAGGAAAAAATGTTAGTTGGGAGGTTCTCCACTAATTGTTCGGCTGCACGTGTTCTGTATAAGGACAGGACGTTCCACGTGCAGATCTGAAATTCATTGTCCTTGTTTCGTTTGCTGGGGTCGTCAACTTTAAAATCATCCATATCCGAGGCTTGTTGTTGTTTCGGAACAACCTTTTTTTTACGTGGTAGGGAAGTTACCCCGACGCACAACCCCCGACCCGGAGGACCAGACCCTTTGTATAACTCCAAGGGTAGGGAGCCGGATAAACCGCTCCTTATAGGCCTGAGCTACAAATATGTCGTAGTAGCCCATATAAGGTGTTCACTGATTAGTTCAACCTAACTGGAACTGTAAACGTCACCGTTGACTCCATCTGGAGAATTCATCCGCTGCCGCCTCGATGAAAGGAGAAGTGCCTTAGTGGGAACACTCCCCCCTCTCTCATTGGCTGTACCCAGCAGCTTTCCACGGGGATTTAAACCCCGTCACCCGCTGAGGTACTAGACACCCGATGTTCACCACTAGGAGGTGAGAGTAGGAGTTGGTAGACAGAGGTGGGTTTTAAGAAAAACCTGTGGAGGCTTGTGTCCTCTTGAATGCACATAACTACCCTTTTGAATATGAATTGTTTTTTTTTATAATACAAATTCTATATACTACTGAAATATATCAGCCAAGACTTAGCATTATTTAATTGGACTTGTTGAATTATTGATCCAAAATAGCCAATGCCAGGCCACGGGTAACAAAATTTGCAACAATTCTTGATTAGAAATTCTAATTGGGTTGGATATAGTTCACAATTGATTTTCGCTGTAAAACTGATGGAAGCTGGACTGAACCTAATAAAAATTGCGTCTTGACAAGGCTTTCACTGTCAACTTAAGAGTCCAAGCGATAACGCCGGGACGAAACACCAATTTTTAAGGACTAAAGGTCATTAAAATCTATTTTGAATCAAAAACTGATTTATGCAAACGAAAAGCAGAATCTACAGTTCAACAGACAACACGGTGCAAAGAAACGGAATTTTATAGTTGGTGAGTTGGTATATGCCAAAATGTATCGAAGAAACAAAAACTATACTGGGTTCCAGGCAAAATAATCTAGAAAGTACGAACCGTCAACTACAACATTCTTGTCAACGATGCAAAAAGAGCAGACTTATTAGTTCACATACGAACCAAAAGGTCTAGATTCTCTGAAGCCAACGAGCAGCCAACTTCCAACACATTCCTGGATTTGATGGATTTATTTCAAGATAAAACGTAACCGACTCAACATGATCCAGAACCCAACTGAAAATGAAGGCTTTCTTGATTCATCAGACAATTTCGAAGATGAATTGGAATCAAGTTCAGAAACTTCAGTGCTACACGGATTTCCTTCACCAAGTCAGAGGTTCATTTCAGAAATTCAGAGGATATCTTCGAGAGGAAGATATTCAGAGGATTATGACCTCTTTTAAGTGGGGGAAATGTTGAGAGCTAGGAATTACGATAGCTAGGCAGCACTGCAAAATACTATTTATTGTCATACTTGGCAATGACCATCTGCATCTACTGAAATAAGAGATAGATACATTTTGTGAGATACATATTCTATCTTATATACTCTACAGCGTCTCACTTGCAAATTGACGTCCTTTTGTCTACTTAGTTTTTAATAAAGTTATTTTAAAAAGATATAAAATTATTGTTTTCTTGTATCACCCAAGGTCATAACAATACCCTTGTTTTATTGGAAAAGCTATCCATGGTAGTATTCCATAGTAGCTATCCATAGTAGGATTTTACATGAATAACAAATACAACATCGGCAGTATGAATACTGCCGATAAAGTAGAATCATACAGCGGATAATTTTCCGAGTCTCGAAAGGATTTTTGGTGATTTCATTCTCAAATGTTGGTTACTATTAGTTTTTTCGTGAAGTTAATTTTGACTGCTTCTGATTCCTACAAATATTATATATTTTTTTTAATATTCTGATAGGTGTTCTTTCAGTTGTACAAATACCAGGCTTCTGTTGCTGCATTTTTTTTGGTAATTTTTTACTGTACTATTTATAGAATGCCAAAAAACACTGGTAATGCTGCATATTTCTACATAAACAGATCCACACAAAAACACCCCAGTATTGTTACGAAAGAATAAGCTTCTGCCATTCGTCTAGAACAGGAAATATATTAATGCTCTCTTTCAATTACTTAAGCACATGGTTGTTCTTTGTTAAAAGCATTCGCCTCTGGAATTCATTGCCTGTAAACAAATAAGAGAGATTTCAAACTTCAAACGTGAAGCATTTAAACAATTTTCAATTGCGCGTTCTTAGTTCAAAAAAATTATTTAATGAAATGAAGAAAATGAGAAAATTTAGTTTCTAGTTAAAAAATAAAGTACTAGGTATAAGAGTAAAACCTAGTACTTTGTTAATATAATTATAATGATCATCCTTTTATCCAATCTGTAAAAATACATACTATAAAAGACTATGTCTTACTGTATTATCCAATAAACTGAATTGAATTGATATGGTGGACGAAAAAGTACCCCGAACGAACGTACATACATACATACAAACATCTGGCTAAAAATGGCGCGTCGGTTTCTGATTCTTAAAAACTCAAAGCGTGTATATGTCAAAATTTCCAATTCGACAAATCGCACGAATTACAATTGGTACTACCGGGAATTGTGCTTCCCATGAAATTTTTCCCATATTCGAAAAATAGGTATCGTGAACCTCTTTCGAAATTAGGGAAAAATTCCGAGAGAAAAAAATACCTATCATGAACAATTTTTGTTTGGGAAATTTGTTGCTTTTTCCCTCGGTTAATTATTTAAATAGTGTTTTCATAAAAAAAATAATTAAAGGTTTGGCTTGATGAATAAAAAATATGTGAGGAAAAAAATTTAAGAAAATTTGAAAAAGTGACTGGCGAAGGCCCTTGCAAAGAGTATATAAGTTCAGCTCAATGGAAGAAACCATCATGAGGATTTGTGCAATGGGCGATTCAGTGCAAGAATTTCCAAATACTTCTACGTTTGGTTCATTTGGTCATTTGACACTTGATCCATAACGGGCAAATTTTGTTCTCAAATCTAATACATTTGGAAGGACTTTTAAAAAGGAAGATTAAGCCAGCCCGACCTCATGGTCTTTTCCCACTCCTGCCTAATACCAACCCTCTGAAAAGAAACGCAATCATGCACTTTTCTTAATGAAAGGAGGCAAGAAATCAGACTGGGTATCAATCAAATGTTCAAACAATGGCTTGTAAACTCTATAACAACGATGGAAAATGTATATCAAAACTATATGAAAATAGAATGAGTCAATAAAATGTTTCAACTTACAATGGTTCTGGGCAGCTCTAAAGGACTTGAATGATCCCTTAAACTCGCCTTATTATTCTCTGCTCATTTCGTCCGCTTTGCTCTATCTCGTCAATAAATAATAAAATGGATATTCTATGCATTATCTATCATATTGTTTATAATTTAAACACTGCACAAAATATATAAACTTTTGTTTACTTCAAAATCAAATGTCAAACTCTTTGAAAACAATATTCGAATATTTTTTTTTCATTTTCATGTTGGTAAAAGTTGTTCCCAGGGAAAAGCATTCGATGGGGAATTCCCGATAGGAGGAATTCGTTCCCGGAAACTATAAAATTCCGTGGGAAAAATATTTCACAAGGAATTCCCGATAGGCCTGAATAACTTCCAATGGGGAGTTAAAAATTACATCTCGTAGTTACACCATATCTTCAAAAATGCCAAAATAAAAAAAAAAAACAAAAAATCTCGAAACCCTGAGCTAATGTTCTATTATATAAATAAATTAATTTCATTTATTTTTACACTAAAATTTAGTGTTACGACAAACTGTTCATATCTGATTTTTTTTTACCTTACAAAATAATTTTTATTACAAGAGAAAATGGATGAGAATACAAAATTTGCGGAGGTTTTTCTGATTTTAACTAAACGCTGTCAGTAATCCGTAAATTAAAACTAACCAATATTTCCAGGAGCTTAAAAAAAGCACTTAGCGATGTAATAATGTCAAGAAGAGCCATACAAAATATGAACACTCTCTATCCAGAGAATTAAGGCTATCAGATAACATTTGTATTATTTGGAGGTACCTAAGTCAAAACTGATTTATTGAATGAATAAAGGGCCGAAAATCGAGGTTATACTTTGTGATCGAGATAACTCTTTGTTAATTGCTTTAGAAAATGTTTGAGGTGGCTATTATTTCTTCTATGTTCGATACGTGAAAGTTAAATTAAAAAAATTAAATTAAGTTTTTGTTTTAAATTAAAATGTAATAATATTAAGAACTGGTACCTTTCATTTCGCCATGTTAGTATTTATAAAACACATCAAGTTGAATAATGGCTTTGAGGATTCTGCATCTTATGTTTGTATAACTCGTAAGTTAATTCTATGGAGTTACATAGGCCGAAGCTAGCGAAACACCAAGACACTTTCTTACACAAAATTAGACGGTCCGTTTTGATAGCGCATCTATGAAAGAGTTTCAAACAAAGTAATGCAAAAAACAAATTACGAGTAGTTTTATTGTTCTTTGTTGTTTCGAGGTATTGCAGCGACTCTTAAAGTAAATGCTGATAAACCAATTTGGAATTTAACATTATTAATTATTGCTGATTGAACAACTTGACAATAATAAAATATTTATGCAACAATAATTCATAATTTAAATCATAATGTTATTGAAACGTGAATGCTTATCATAGACATAATAACTGTATAGCTTAAGGTTACTGCACTGTTGGTGGATGTCACCACAAATATGTAATAGCCTGAGAGCCAGCGACCTTTCTAAATGACCAATGTAAGAAAAAGCTGATGTTTGTCCATATGGTTCATTTGATATCATAATCGCTCATTAAAAAGAACAGCGTCATAACTCAAAAATCGTCGAACTTCAGAAATCGCAGTTTAATGTTTGCATGGCTGTATTTCATAATCATCTTCATTTGTATCTATTTTCTTCTTTTTTCTTGGTAGAGCTATAAAATAAAATTTTATCGCAGAATATGACACTTTTAAAATATTTATTGGACTGTTTTCACTTCAAAGGTTCTTGCGTAATTGAAAAAAATACAGTATTTCCACAAAAAACATTTAAAAGTGACATTATATATAACGACAAATGATGCTCAATTTTTGAGTTCTAGAAATGAAATTTTGACAAAAAATAGTTTATAGACAATGAGTTTGAACTGTATCATTAGGTCAAAATTGATGTTTTTTGAGTTATGACGTTGTTCTTTTTAATGAGCGATATGTAAGTGTACCAAATGCCGTTTCGCGCACTAGCGGTAGATGCGGCAGCCGCCCAAACACGTACAAAAATAATAAAAAAAAACTGTTTTTAGAAAAGCTCAGATTTTGTATATATATTTATGGTGTTGTAGACAAACGAAAAAACGAAGTCTGATGCACTTCAAGTGGGGGGTCAAAGGTCAGCGTCCCTCCAAACATTGCACAAAAAGTGAAAACTGAATTAATTTTGAAAAGATGAAACTTGGTACAGTAATAGCTTATATAATACAGTTACAACCAGACCTGTATAATTTAAGCTGAAGTACAAGTACATGTACAATTCCTTTGTACTTCAAATTTTTAAGTACAAGTACCATTCCTCGGTACTTGTACTTTAAAATTTTAAGTACCAGAACCGAGGAATTGTACTTTTAATTAAATTCCACAATGGAATTTAAAAAATTGTATTCATTGCTTTAGTAATTATATAGTGTACTAAAATACTTTTTCAAATACCTTAAATTCCTTAAGTACTATGAATTGAAGTAGCCGAAATTTGTCATACAGCCATTTCGTCGCGTTGAGAAAAGAAATCAAGTCTTTGATCTTCATTTCAAAAAGTTCATTAATGGCGCCAAAGAATGCTCTTCCGAGTGACTGTTTTCTAGCTTTGGCCAGAGCAGGGCATTTGCAGAGGAAATGAACTACTGTTTCCTTTTCCTGCTGGTCCTCACAGCTCCGACAGGCCAGTGTCCGCTACAGGTTGCAACTATCCTGGCTATGGCTTGCCTGGGTCTGCGTATTAGATCAATTGTTCGGTTCTTGTCATAGGTGGGCCAAATCTTCCTAGATATAATACAGTTTGATAAACTGCTCCACCTACGGTTTGCTTTAGTAAAATAAATTGAGAGAATGTTGCCCTTCATAACTCCAAGCGGAATGTTGACTCTTTCCGCAAGTGAGCCATGAAGGGCTAAACCTTGCCTGGCCAGCTCGTCAGCCCGTTCATTGCCCACAATGCCACTGTGACGCGGGACCCAGATAAGAGTGACATTGAGGTCAGTGTTCAGACCCGCAAACTCATCCCGGTATTGCTGGACCAGTTTGTAGGATGCTGTAGCTGAATTAATGGCTTTAACAGCCGCTTGACTGTCTGTAATAATAGCTGCATTACAGTTCTGGTTTGGATCTGCTTTTAGTAACTTGCAAGCTTCCCTGATTGCCAGTAATTCAGCTTGAAAGACGCTAGCAAGGTCAGGTAGCCGAAAGGACCTAGATACATTTAGAGATTTAGATAAGATACCTGCACCAACGCCACACTCTATCTTTGAGCCATCAGTAAAGATAGTTGTGTCGAAATCTTTCGTCACGACGTTATCATTTCAATCCTTCCTGAATGGAAATTTAACTTTGAACTCCTTACTGATACTTATTGTAGGGGTGCTGTAATCAGTGGGAGTCGAAAACATTTCCATTGGAATCAAGTCTGTGATATTGCTGTGACCATAGGGCTTGGCAAACCAAGATTTTGATTCTTTAAGTCTTAAAGCGCTGCAAGATACTAGATATTTAATATGTAAATCAAGTGGTAGAAGGTGCAGAAAAACACTTAAGGCATCAGGCGGGCAGGATCTTATAGCCCCTGTAGTGCCAATGCTAGCAGTTCTTTGAACCTTCCTAAGTCTATCGATGTTATATTTTGTTGTTAAGTGCAGGCCACCATACAATGGAACCGTATGTGAGGATCGGTCGTACCACGGCTTTGTACGTCCACATGATCATCTTCGACTAAAGCCCCCACTTTTTACCAAAAGTTTTACTACAGGCATAGAATGCTATGCAGGCCTTCTTGACCCTTTCTTCAATGTTCAACTTCCAATTTAATTTGGGGTCGAGAATAACACCTAAATATTTAGCTTTGGAGGAGAGTGAGAGTGTTTGGCCGTTGAGTCGGGGTAGAGTTAAGGGGTGTATCTTAGTCTTGGTAGTAAATAGCATCAGTTCAGTTTTGCTTTGGTTAACTCCTAGTCCACAGCTCGTGGTCCAGTTGCTGACCTTCCTTAAAGCCATTTCCGTGATCTCACTTAACACAGGAGTAAACTTCCCTGACACTAATATCACCAAATCATCAGCATATGCCACCGCCTTTACTCCACATCTTTCCAAGTTAACAAGAATTTTATTCATGACTAAAAGTCATAGAAGAGGGGACAGAACCCCATCCTGGGGTGTACCTCTACTTACATGTTTGGTCGAGTTTGTATTACTTGACGTAGCTTGAACCCGTCTATCTCTGAGCATGGATATTATCCATTCCCTTATGTAGTCTTCTACACCAAAATCAACTAAAGACTCTAGAATGGATTCAGTAAGCACGTTGTTGAAAGCCCCTTCAACTTCTAAGAAAGTGGCAACAGTATATTCTTTAAAGTTTATAGTTTTCTCAATAGTGCGCACTACCTCATGCAGGGCCGTTTCAGTAGATTTGCCTTTAAGGTATGCGTGTTGAGAGTTTTCAAGTAGACATCTATCCAGGATGTCTCTAATATGGATGTCGAGGATGCGCTCTAAGGTTTTAAGCACAAAAGAGGTTTGACTAATTGGGCGGAAATCCTTCGCAGATTCAAGCCCCCGCCTACCGACTTTCGGGATAAATATCACTCTTACGTGTCTCCAGGACTCGGGAACATAGTTAAGAGATAAACATCCTTTAAAAATTGTTTCCAGCCAGGGAACTGCTATCTCTTGCAGTTTCTGGAGCATAATTGGCAGTATGCCGTCCAGGCCTGGAGACTTATACGGTGAGAATGTATTAATTGCCCAGGCAATTTTTTCTTTTGTTATAACGGTATTGATATGCTCTACTCGAGCTGAAGACATGTCCCAAGGTTCCAGCGTCGCTTACCTTCTGTTCTCGCAGCCCGAGAAGTGCGTCGTCATTAATAGCTCCAAGGACTCACCTGGAGAGACTGTCCAGGAACCATCAGGCTTTTTCAAGAATGATGGATTACAATGTTCCTTAGATAGAATTTTACCGAGCCTTGCGGAATCTTTTATATTTTCAATTGACTGACAGAATTCTCTCCAGCCTTTTTGCTTGGCTGATGCGAGAGCTCGCTTGTAAACCTTGAGACAGTCTTTATAGGGTTGATAAAACTTATGTTTGTGGCATATATTAAAGATTGTTACGGCTATATTTTATTGGACAGGAGACCTTAAAAGCAGTGCTCATTGATGCCTCAAAGGATTTCACCTTTGACTCAAGATCTATCACCGAGTCTGTACTTAGGTTCGGTATATTGCCCAGTTTAGATTTTACAACTTGCCTGAATTTCTTCCAGTCTATTCTTTTGGGATTTCTATAAGGGGATTTATTTTCGGTTTTGAAATTAATGTTGAAGAGTATCCATGGTCCGAAAAAGATTTCAGAAGGGATCCCCTCCAGTATTCTACTATTAGATTCATTTTGTTATTTACGGTCGTAACATCCAGTACGTCCTCCCAGCCTTTATGATTATCCGAGATCGGAAATAGTGCTACCTCTGTTCCAGACCGTCAGGTTATTTTCAATAATAAAATCAAAAAGAGATTCACCTCGTTCATTGATCTCTGAACTACCCCATATGGTATGTCGTGCATTAGCATCATTACCAATCACAAGGTTAGTCCCTTTGGCTTTAGCTTCATTTGTAAGGGTTCGCAACTCTTCTGGCGGTGACTGCCTGTCATGGCCGAGTACGCCGAGGCCAACAATAAGCCGTCTGTATTTTCATCCTCCAACCTTACAACTGTTAGATCAGGAGTGCTAAGATTTGGACACAAAAAAGCTTTTAAGTGTTTTTGAGATAAAATACAATTTCTAGGCTTACCTTGGTCTGGGCTTGCGATTTTATAAAACAGGTCGTATTGGTGATCTTGGAGGCCTCTTACTCTGAGTCCATTCACCCATGGTTCTTGAATGACCGCTACGTCGACGTTTTCATCCGTCAGGAAAACCCGCAGATTATCCGAGGCACATTTAGAGTGCTTCAGATTAATCCGTACGACTCGCAGCGCGTTTTTAATTTTGTGAGCAGCCTGCACAGTCAGGGCCCGGCGGCTCGCTAGGGACAACGACATCACCAACAACTTCATCGATCTCGACTTTGTCATCAGCTTTGTCGTGGTCTTCTCCCTGATTTTATGCAAGATTTTATTGCGGATATTTCGTATGCCAAACTTCAGCATGAAATCGGCCTTCTCGAGAGCTCCCCGGCTTTCTTTGCTGATCCTCAGAAGATAAGATCCGCTGTTCTTCTGCGGTTCCTCTGCCTTAATGACAGCCCAGTCATGCATAGGAACCAGCGGATTTAGCCTCTTGTCCGCTCGGCTTGATGCCCATGAGGGGCAACCAAATGCGAGCCATTGGTTGTCTAGGGATATCCTTAGCTGGGATGAGCTTCAAGCCTTCCCAGTCATTGCTGATCTTAGCAACACTTTTACTAATGAAATCCCTAGAGAACCCGTCCTCACACTTAATTACCCTATATCCCCTGAGCACCTCACTAGAGTCGAAACCAGGATAGGGACCCTCACTTGCCGATAAAGTGTTTAAAAACACCATCTCTGAGAGCTTGGCCTCGATGAGGTTCCACACAGCCAACAGACCTTTGTTGTTTGTGGAGAGCTCATCCACAACCGATACCTGGAGATCGTCTCTGACAACTTCCGGCGCATGCGGTTGCGCTGCTCTGAGAGGTGGCATTTGTTCACTCCTACTAGGGTTGTGTAGCCTACTCTTCTTCTGCGGTAGTGTGGTCTCTTTTTGAGACCTATTCCGCTTGAGGGCGATTTCTTCTATAGCCAGAAGACCGTTGTAATCTTCACCGATCTTCTGGTACATTATTTTGTCAGCGGCGTCCCTCTCATGGACCGTTGCAGCTTCCTCATTCTTGGCTATCAAGAAAGTAGGTACCTCTATTGAACTGGGCCTTGAGAAGGACGCTTGCTGATTGTCTTTTGGTTTTGCGGGATTTACTGGTGGGTTTGGAAGGTACAGGGGTACTATGTCTAGTACTGCCTGTGTTTCCTGAAGGTCCGGGTGGCCCATGAGTACCGGGACTTCCGGTGCTCAGTGAGCTACACTTAAGGGTTTCTTGGCTAGAGGCCAAGAGTTCATCCTCTGTGTCGGCAGATGGTTCTACGGTTGTATTGTCAGTATCGTCCATAGTGTAAAGCAAAAAGATTTGATTCCAACGAGTAGGTCGGAAAAGAAAGGTCAGCCCCGGCAGAGCCGATATACCGGGGTAAGGCAAAGAATATGACGGACCCTGCCAAGGCGTCCGAAAGAGCTCGTTAGAGACTGGTTTACCCCCCAGCCTTCCATTCCTTCGGCACGGTTTATGAAAACGCTCACACCACCACTGAAAATTAGGGAACCCGTATCTATGGTCAAATCGCATTGCTGATTGTTGAACTATTGAGAAGTAAAGGAACACTACAACAATTCGATCTGACCTTAGCTGATCCCCATCTTGACATCGCACAAGATTAGCCGTGGTGATCATTACCGCCCGGCACTCACTAGGAGGGTTTGATACGAGGATTTTTGCCGAGCTTGTGGAATTAAAGTACAAGTACAATTCCTCGGTGACGATATAAACAACTATCGGCCTATCAGTATAATTTCATGGATTTATAAGTTTTTTTCTAAATGTATATTCGAGCAGATGAAAACCATGCTTGACCTCAATCAACCTATTGAACAAGCTGGCTTTAGATCAGGTTTTTCCACAATAGATCACCTACAGACAGACTGTCAAATAATAGAAAAATGTAAGGAATACAACATAACCATTTACTTTGCTTTCATCGACTTTACAAAAGCTTTTGATACAGTCGAACAGAGTTTCATTTGGAAAGCACTTCTAAATCAAGGCATTGATGGGAAAATTATCAGAATAATGAAAAATATGTATGACAGGAATACCGCACACATTAAAACTGAATGTATTGGATCTGAGTTCAAAATATCACGAGGTGTTAGACAGGGAGATCCTCTCTCGCCTGCCCTTTTTTTCTGCGGTGCTTGAAGACATCTTTAGAAAATTAGAATGGAAGGATAAGGGTTTGAGAATAAATGGTCAATATCTTTCCAATCTTCGATTTGCAGACGATATTATACTCATGTCGAATAGTAGTGAAGAGATGCAAACAATGCTTAATGAGTTATGCTTCGAATGCAAAAAGATTGGCTTATTGGCAAACCAAGAAAAAACTAAAATTATGTCAAATGGTGATGTCAATGACTTAAGAATTGAAAATTATATACTAGAGTACGTTGAGGATTACACCTATCTTGGGCAAGTTATTTTTTTCAAGAATAAGGAAACAAAAGACGTTGAACATAGAATGACAAACGCTTGGAGACAATTTTGGAATGTTAAATATCTGCTCGACTTAAATATTTCCAAAACACTAAGAAAATACGTTTTCGATTCAACAGTACTCCCAGTACTCACCTATGGCTGCCAAACATGGCAATTTACAAGAAATACGGAAACAAAGCTTCGATATTGTCAAAGAGCAATGGAGAGAATCATTGTAAATGTTCGTTTATCCCAGCGAATAAACCATAGAAATATAAGAAGTCAAACTGATTTTGAAGACGTTAGGTATAGACTTAGAAAACTCAAATGGGAATGGGCTGGACACATTGTAGGCATTGATGATAACCGCTGGAAAACAAGAACAGATTGGTTACCTTTAGATAGGAAACGAAAAGTAGGAGGACAATTTAAACGCTGGAAAGATGACATGCGGGCATCATGTCCACTCTATTATCATCATGCACTGGATAGACAAAACTGGAGAAAGCTGGGGGAGGCTTATGCTCACGTAACATAGATTCTTTAAATGTAAATAAATGAAAAAAAAAAAAAAACAGCATTGTATAGATATTTAAAATGAAATATTTGAATTGATATTTAAGATCAATAATAACTATATATGTAAAGATAAATTGAGTTAATAAAGCTTGGAATAATAATCATAATAACAATTCCTCGGTACTGGTACTTATAATTTTTGAGTACAAGTACCAGGAATTGTACTTGTACTTAAAAATTTTAAGTACCAAGGAATTGTACTTAAGTAGTACTTAAGTCACAAATATATTTAATTACTTTACAGCTCTGGATTAGACATAATTTGCACGATTGGTTTTTTATGTTTGTTTTTCGTAAAAAAAAAAAAAATAAATCGGGTGGCACACGGCTCATGATGAACCAGGGCATAGTGACTAACAACTCGGAACCATTCCTGTGTGCGCCTTTCGACAGGAATGAAAGGGACCTACAATTTTATGCCGAATCCGAACGGCTTGACAAGAAGCACTTATTCGTGACAAGTGAAACTCTTGGAGGATTTGTCAATTCCTCGCAAGAGGCAGTAGCCCTGAAAAAAAACTGTTTAGTTTTTAGGTGGACGAGGCTGGGAAGCGATCCCAGACCTCCAGCGTGACAGTCGAACGCGCTAACCATTACGCTACGGGCTACTTTGTTTTTCATAATGGTAGGTGAATTTAGGTTCGATATCAGCAACATTCGGGAGCTGAGAAAGAATTTCTGTGCTGTGTACGAGCATTCTGTAAAAAACAGGCCAGCAGTATTGGCACTTAGTGAAACCCAGGTAGGTGAACATTCTGATTACTCCGAATTCAGCCCACATGGTTATAGCTTAGTGCCTTCATTTTTCTTACACTCGCAATATATGTACGTAATGATGTGGCTTATCAGCTTCAACCACAATATGGCCCTTGTTTAAATACAAACTTTAACTTCATGTGGTTAAAATTCACCGTCAATAAGCACATCATACATAAATGTTTCATTTATCGTAGCCCAAGTTTGGATGGTAATTCGACTGCTAATGAATTCGATGCGCTGTCTGACTCAATCCAGCGAACTGTTTCCCACTATCCGCACAGTGAAATCGTTGTTACGGGCGATTTCAATGTACACAATTCTTCGTGGCTACGCTAATCTGGTCAGACAACACCCGAACCCAACTAACAATTTAAGGGTCTTTCGAAGTTATTTCCTAATCAGCAAATTTGACTCTATGTGGCCTTAGAGAAACACATTTGGCCCACATTGAGAAGCTCGAAAGGCTTTTAAGCAATCATTTACAGGTTTATTGGAAGTACTCAATTTATTTCGCTAAGGCCTTATAGAACAAAACTACACTCAAATATTGCAAATGTAGTAGTGTAGTTTTGTTCAAGTGTTTCGATAGGCACATCTAAAAAAACTTATAAAAGGCTTTTCGAGGCCTAGGAGAAGCCTTTTTAAAGCACAATGCAAAACAAAATAAAAATAAATTCTTTATTTTTATTTCTACATTTTCTCCTTCATTTTCATGCAAGTAATGATTTTCTTCTGAAACTTAATGCACAATGATTATTTATATCTGAAAAAAACACATTACTTACTTGATGGATTTTGCGGGATTTGAACCGAGGATGGTTGGGTTGAGAGTCGGGCACCTTAGGTATTGAGCTAGCCTGGCATATCAAAAATGAGTGACAAATTCGAACCACTTGAATCCGAAATTAGCTTCCTTAAAACTTCCTGATGAATTGAACTATTTTAAAAAATACAGGTGACCATTCGTCTGTTGCTTGCACCGGAGTTTTTTTTTACAAAATTATTAATTCTTAATGTTTCCATGATTACTCATCAGAGAAAACATGGAAGTGGTCAGACAAACATACATTTTGTGAGACAATAATTTAAATATATGTAAGTTTCTTTTTCATTGAAAACTAATGTTTTTAAGAATGAAAGACTTTGATTTGAAAAAAAAAAAAATACAAAAACTCTTTTATGCTCCATAAAATATGTACTTTTCATTTTGTACACAAACCCTTTACTGACAATTTTAATTTGTATCTTTTTTAAAATCACTAATTTGCCGAAATAAAAAACATAAGTAATAACGACCATCATTAAGTTTTTTCAACTAAAAGTAGCTATGTAGTATAGATATTAAAAAACGTTTAAAATGTAATTAAAAAACTACTGAGAAATGAAAGCTTCAAACTAAGATAATTTTTGAAAACATTCGAATTTCTTAACGTGACAATATTTTTTAACGATAAATCAGAAACAATACTATGGTTACCTCGTTTGAGAATAATTCAGCCAGCAGTAGTTTAATTTAACATCAATACTGCTTTCCATGCGAAGTACCAGCTTTTAATGCTTTCATGTTGAGTGCGCAACACTTCGCTAGGACCAAATAATCGGAATTATTACTTCCCGCGCATGCGCCTGAGAGGATGATTAAAATTATGTTTGCATAACCCCCTCTTCACAGGTCTTATAGAAACAAATCAGGCTGACATCACTTCGCTGAGGCAAATTCATCGAAACAAATGCTTCTCGCGCATGCGTCTGACAAATTTCATACAATTATTATGCTTGAATCGGACTTGTGTTTGATGGGTTATAGAACCAAAATTGGATGTCATGCTTAATCAGAGTTACCACTGCGATCAAATTTAATTCTGAGGGAATCATTTTTAATGGTGAGATCCGGAGTATTATTTTTTTTATAGAAATTAAAGAAAAAAAACACAAAGAACGAATATGAATAAAGTTTATATGTTTTTGTTAAATCATTTCTAATAAAAAATGATTAAATAATTTGTATTTGTACTGCAATCTGAATATATGTAAATTACATAATTATATTTCCATGTAAAAAAATAAATATATTTTTTTTTTCAAGTGATTTTAAATTGTTTTCTTTTTCCATATGTATCTCAATGCAGAAAATAAATGTTTGTTCCGTTTTTGTTTTGCAAAATTTAAAAGCTTTACCTATACTCAATGAATTGGTTTAATTTAAATTTTTAAAATGATACAAATTTTCCTTTTTTTAATTTCATAAATAATTTGACCTGTGGTAACCCTCTCTCGGCAGTAGAAACACACATGCACCGAACAGTACACAAGATAATGCTTGTACCGGGCTTTTCCTCAGGGGGCTTACACAAACAAAAGAAATTGACATAATAATAATTATGCTTCCATTAGACTTTTGTACACATAATAGCTTGTTTCAGGCCTTTGTAAGCAGGCCCTCCCAGAGCTCTTGGCAGTGCTTCCTAATTAAAGCTTTTTCTTTGCTTTTTTTCGCATGCCTCTCAAAACTTACGAAAACTATAACCAAATTGTAAATATTCAGGTTTGCAGAAAATTAAAGATTCTGCTTGTAATAGGTTTGTAGGAAGCTGTTTTCAAAAATATAGCTTCGAAAATTTGCAACTTCGATGTCCAAACTAAATACAAGCCTTGTAGAAACAATGACTTATAGAAATTCAAAAAATGAAGAGGAAAAATTGTTAGTTGGGAAGGAAGGTATGTCGAGATTTTTGCTGAGTTAAACCACCTGACTCAGCTTGTTGAAGAGCCTACCCGGATTCCTGACGTTGCAGGTCAAACCGCCAACACCCTAGACTTGTTCCTTACCTCTGACCCTAATAAATACACTATTAGTGTATTATCACCTCAAGGCACATCGGACCATTGTGTTATATCTGCGAATTTCTCGTGCCACCAAATCACAGTTAAAGAAAAAATTCCAAAGAGAACCGTTTGGCAATACGAGAAATCCAACTGGGACGGTCTCAATAATTTCTTTAAGAGCGTTTAACTGGTCACTATGCTTCCTCGATAGTGGTGTTGACGCCAGTGCAGATATGATTACAAACTAGATTCTTTGTGGAATGAGAAATTTTATCCCGAATAGGGTAAAATCTATCAAACCCAAAGAAAACTCATGGTTTGATTCGAGCTGTAAAGAGGTTATTAGGGTTAGAGAAGTAAGCTTCCGATGTTATAAAGCCAACCCTACTGAGGAACACCGGAAAAAGTTTCAACAAGCTAGAAAGACATGTAACGTTCATATTCGAAGAACTAAATTTGTACTGGATCAAAAATTACGGCAAAAAATACTACAATGTCCCAAAGGTACACAAAATTTTTGGTCATTTGTAATAAACATATGAAATACCACCTCATCCTCGGTTCAAACGCTCGTCTTCAATGATACTCCTTTTGTCAGCTAGCAAGATAAAACCAATTTGCTTGCAGCACAGTTTGCTGTTAATTCGACGCTGCCAGAAAGTGTTATGACTCCTCCTGTACTTGAGAGCGTAAATGGTTTTATGGGACAAATCTTCTTTCGCACTCGTGCAGTTGCTAGAGTTCTAAAGGATCTCGATGAACACAAATCCGCTGGCCCGGATAGTATCCCTCCCATTGCTCTGAAGAGGTGTTCTTCAACGCTGGCAAAATCACTGCGTAAGCTTTTCCATCTGTCCTACTCTACTGGTCTCTTTCCAAGTGGGTTGAAAACAGCATTTGTCCAGCCTGTCCCTAAAAAAGGCGTATCTTCTTCACCCTCTATCTATCGACCAATTGCAATTACGTCCCTTCTTTCCAAGGTCACGGAAACGCTGATTAATTTCCAGCTCAAGAAATATGTCGAGGAACGAAAGCTTCTTAATGACCGGCAGTACGGCTTTCGTAGCAATAGGTCCACTGGTGATCTGATGGTATATCTCACCGAACAGTGGAACAAATCCTTACATCGTTTTGGAGAAAGTAAGATTATTGCACTTGATATTTCAAAAGCGTTTGATAGAGTTTGGCATCAAGCTCTCTTATCGAAAATGCGCTCATTTGGTTTCGATGAATCTCCTCTTGGTTGGATTTGAAATTGCCTTTCGGACCGTTAAATACAAGTCGTATTGGACGGATTCAAGTCTGAAATCCACAAAATAAATGCTGGTGTGCCCCAGGGCTCCGTTTTGTCTCCGACTCTCTTCCTTATTTTTATAAATGATCTTTTGTCTGAAACTTCTAATCCATTAAACTGTTTTGCTGACGACAGTACCCTCAGCTTCTCATTTTCGTTTACAGATTCTCATCCATGTCCTTCGGATGTGGACCTTGAACGGCAGCGTATGATAAGCTCATTAAATTCTGATCTCGACAGCATTGTCCAACGGGGAATCAAAAACCGCGTAGAATTGAATGCTTCTAAAACTCAATGCTGTCTCCTGTCGTTAAAGCGAATCCCATCCCCAATGCCGCTATCCATGGACGTCACTTGCATCGAGGAAACCGAACAGCTTTCAGTTCTCGGTATGTGTGTCACAGACCACCTTTTTTGGAATGACCACATATTTGATGTCGCCAAGAACGCTGCTAAGTGTTTAGGTTTTCTCCGTAGGTGCAAGAAGTTTTTCTCCCCTTCTGATCTCGCTGTGATCTACAAAGCCTTTATTCGTCCTAAACTTGAGTACAATTCTCATGTGTGGGCAGGAGCTCCAAAAACTCACCTGAGTTTGTTAGACAGATTTCAAAAGAGAGCTTTAAAAATGATAGGTAAAAGATCTATAACGGAAACAATTACATCTCTCGAAAACCGACGTAATGTTTCGTGTCTTTCTCTTTCGTTATTATTATAATCAGTGTTCTAGTGAAGTAGCCAGTTGCATTCCTCCCCTTAAAAAATTCAACCGTAATAATCGCGCTTCTAGGAATGCTCATCAGTTTACGCTAGAGCCCAACTTTGGACTTACTGTAATGTACAGAGATTCTTTCTTGAGGCGCACCACACGAATGTGGAACGCTTTACCCGACTCGACTTTCCCCTCTCATTTCGATGTGCAAACATTCAAAACCAATGTGCATCGGTATCACTTTCTAAATCCTCTTCTACTTACCTAATCGCTCGTGCTGTGTTAAAAACATTTTAAGGGTAGCCATAACCCCTTTTGCGCGCGTGGAATATATAAAACACAAAAAAAACCATTAGAAAGTGGAATGTTTGTTTTGAAAATTCATTTCAATTGGATGTGTTCATTTTTATTTTAATATTATATAAATTTTATATAAATCAAAATCAAAATCAGGTTTCAAGTGGCTGTATTTTGTATATCATCTATTACTTCGATTCAACACAGAAATTCAGGGTCAAGTGCCTGAAATTTACATACTTCCATATCGAAGTAAGAAATCCAATATTTTTGAATTTCCATTGTTATTCATGAGCGAATTACATGAAAAAGCATTGGGAATGCTCGGAACTATTAATTTCATTACATTAACGAAATTTAGACACAACGAAGTTTGCCGGGTCAGCTAGTTATTCATAAATAAAAAATGTCAAGAAATGAAAAAAAACGGTAAATAGTACACTTCGCTTTCGAAGTTTGAGGTATTGGGCTTAGTTAATAATTTCTGGATGGGTAGCTACCATCACCAAGTAAAAAACAAATCCTGCGGACACCGAATACTCTTTGGCGTCGAATCTCATGATGCTCTTTATACATAAGCCTAGTACGCAGCTGAAGCGGAACGAAAAATGTCTATACATCAATAGCGAAAACATAAACTAAAAGGCTACAAAAATGTTTATGGAGAGATGTGTCAAAAGTTCAAAAAAAAAAAAAAAAAAAAAAAAAATTAAAAACCAAAGACGTTTTAAATTTTTCATACAGGAAAAATTTTTTAGTTTTCTTTTTCACATTTTAATCTGTGGTTATACTTTTCTGTCAAGTATTTTAAAGAATGGTGTGGCTTCTTCTCTAACTTATTTCTTCTTAAAACAATTGAAAAAGTAAATAAATTATAATTTTCTTCCATTTAGTTCCTTCAACGGCAACCATCAAAAACTTCAAACGTCAAATTTTCACCAACATTGGCACGTTCGAGTGGTATGCAGGTACGTTATGCTAGGTTTCCACTTGTCATTGAAAGACCCAAATTGACACACTTTGACAAGACAGGGTGGCTAGTATCAAGAAAAAAAGCAAAGAAAATAGTTTTAGAGAAAAGGCTTAACCCACCCTGTCCTGTCAAACAGTGTCTCTCAATAACAAGTGGAAACCTATGCCGTTTTCCTTTGGACGTCCGGAAGCGTCCGGAAGTGTACTGAAACCATTCCATTGGCACACAAAATACGCTTCTGATGATTCTGAGAAGAGAAATTCGATTATGGATTTGAAATCAGAATCCACTCAAGAAGCACTAACACATTCAAACTCAAACGTCACAACAAACTGCAATGCACTTCATGTTTTTTTAACTTTCCATTTTAATTTATTTCGCATCCAAAATCAAAGTATTTGATGAAGATTAATTAAAAAATGAATCAAAAAATATTATTTTTAAGTTTGGAGATGATACAGTCGTGTTTTACATTTTACGTTTTGTGTGGGCGCAAATAATTTCTATTTGGTGATTCACCTATACATATACCAAAACTAAGAATTAAGTAGAAGCAACATGAAGTGTTCCATTGGATTTCAGAATGAGTGAAACCTTGAGTGAAACCAATGAAAAACGCCATTATATGCCGTTTTCCTTTGGACGTCCGGAAGCGTCCAGAAGCGTCCGGAAGTCTTCTGAAACCATTCCATTGGCACAAAAAATACGCTTCTGATGATTCTGAGAAGAGAAATTCGATTCTGGATTTGAAATCAGAATCCACTCAAGAAGCACTAATACATTCAAACTCAAACGTCACAACAAACTGCAATGCACTTCATGTTTTTTAACTTTCCATTTTAATTTATTTCGCAACCAAAATCAAAGTATTTGATAAAGATTAACTAAAAAATGAATCAAAAAATATTATTTTTAAGTTTGGAGATGATACAGTCGTGTTTTACATTTTACGTTTTGTGTGGCCGCAAATAATTTCTATTTGGTGATTCACCTATACATATACCAAAACTAAGAATTAAGTAGAAGCAACATGAAGCGTTCCATTGGATTTCAGAATGAGTGAAACCTTGAGTGAAACCAATGAAAAACGCCATTATATGCCGTTTTCCTTTGGACGTCCGGAAGCATCCAGAAGCGTCTGGAAGTCTTCTGAAACCATTCCATTGGCACAAAAAATACGCTTCTGATGATTCTCAGAAGAGAAATTCGATTCTGGATTTGAAATCAGAATCCACTCAAGAAGCACTAATACATTCTAACTCTAACGTCACAACAAACTGCAATGCACTACATGTTTTCTTTTAACTTTCCATTTTAATTTATTTCGCATCCAAAATCAAAGTATTTGATAAAGATTAATAAAAAAATCAAGAAACGGCGATGACGCTGTCTGAAATCCTTCCCCCTTCAAATCCTACCATCCACCCCCTACCTTTCCTATTGGGCTGGATCAATGGTGTTAATCGTCCCGTGCCGAGAATCAGCCTGGCTGAGGGCCCAATTCAAAATACTAGCTCAGTCGTTAACGGAGTATCCGGGTACCTGGCGACCTCCGGATTAACTAGCCTTAAATGTACATGCGAATCTTTGTGCAGATGGACCACACTTTCTTCGCTACTCGTGGGTACAAAATGAACAAAAAAAAAACAAATAAGGAAGATAGTGGCAACACTGGTAGTGCTATGAAAAAGTGTAAAATTAAAGTCCCCGAACAAATATTTTGTTTTAATTTATAAAATACTTCTAAAAATTATATTTTCATTTTGATAAAACCGCTTAGCTTAAAACTGCATGTGAGTTGCTTTAGATTTTAAATCCATGTTCTTTTTGATTGGCAAAATAAGGGTTAATTAAAACTGAAAAGGGCGGCCATAAATTTAAGAACGGTACCGGATGAATAAGCGAAAACACCAAGCAACATCTCCAGAATCTGCAATTTTTGTTTCGAAAAAAGATAAAAAGATGGATAAACCGATAAGCTCTATGTCTGTAAATGACCTCAATATTTTGTTTGATCGAAAGCTAAAGGATATAGCAACGAAAAAGGATCTTAATGAACTACGAGAGGATCTTACAGTAGTCAAGAAAGAAAACCGTGACTTGAAGGCGACTGTCAAAGAATTAGGTGACAAGTGCATTTTTCTACAAAATGAAATTGAGCAAATCAAAATTGCGTCAAACGACTGCAACCTAATTTTTAGAATGGCAAAAAACAATGCAGATCAATTGCTCGAAGTAGAGAACATTTGCAAAAACCTGGCAAAATCACAAAATATAATATCATCAAATCAAATCCATCAAATAAGCAACAACAACAGTAAAACAGCGACGTTTGTAGCCAAGTTTAGTAGCAAAAATTGTGCATTCCAAGTGCTAAAAGAGGCAAAGAGCCTTAAAGGTACTGGGATATCAATAAACCGAGACTATCCACTTGGAGTAAGGCAGAGGCGCGGGAAGCTCCTACAACTAAGAAGACATCTCCGTGCAAATAACACAAAAACCAAAGCTTTGCTACGCGACGACAAACTGCTAGTTGATGGGATTTTGGTTCAATAAAATGAAAAGAATGGATTTGTTTCCGAACAGGAGAATGGATTAAACATCATTGCAGAAACGCATAAACAATATATCACGAAGATATATTCCGAGTTGATGCAGCACAATCCAAGAGGTAAACATGCAACGGAGCAACAAAAACAAATGTCAACGTCAGATTGTGAAACGTCAAGTGAAGGTGGAGTCTTTGGAGCTAGCTGTAGCTATGCGACAACAGGTGGCGCTGGTGGTGATAGAAGGGGCAATGAAATTAGGGAGAACAGGGTGATGCAAATATTTAAAAACAATTAGGAAAAAACCGTCTGTCAGTTGTTAAATGTTAAAAAAATTAAAATTCTTAGTTATAATATTGCCGGATTAAGAAATAAAATAGATGTATTAGAATTTATAAGTTTTGTCAAAGAATATGATATTCTTGTATTATTGGAAACGCACATAACAGAAGAACACACCAATCATTTTCAAATGTATTTTAGTGAATTAAAATTAAAATGGAGTTATGCAGAAAAGTTAAATAAGAGGGGAAGGGCGAGTGGTGGAATACTTATGGGATACAAGTTAAACCTAAAGAACGTCGACTGTATTTTAAAAAATAACTATGGTCTTGATCATATGGAGATCAAATTAAATCACCAACGACTTACACTAGTGCCAATATACGTAAACTGTAACCACTGGGACTCCCAATTTAATCAACTTGTAGACAAACTAAACAATAATGCGTTTACAAATGTTCTGCTTATTGGTGACTTCAATGCTAGGACAGGTTCTGAAACTAGTGAAAACAAACTTTGGGGAGGAGATCGTAGATCGAGGGATGCTGTCATTAACCAAGAAGGGAGAAAACTGATTGATCTCTGCAATTCTTTTGGACTGGGGATAAGTAATGGTTGTTCTGCTAGTGACAAAGAGGGAGATTTTACGTTCGTAAGCCACCAAGGAAGCTCCGTTATAGACTATGGACTTGCAGGAGGTGATTGGTGTGAACTAATAAACGATTTTTCGGTTAAATCACAGATATTCTCCGACCACCTTCCAATTGAAATAACAATGCAACCTTTGCATTTTCAATCCCAATATGAAAATCCTATAGCACACCCAACCAAATACATATGGAAAGCTCAATTTGCCAACAGGTATATGACGTCTCTGACCGAAAACCTCGAAAGTCGTACAACTATCGGTGACGAAATTTTAAAAGTAGAAGAACCAAACGAAATTGTTTTGGATTCGGTTCCCAGGTCTTGTATATCTAAAAGGAAACCAGGATTTGTCTTCAGGGAGAAATGGTTTGACAGTGAATTATCTGAGGCTCGTAAGAAATCCTTTGTTTGGCTAAAAATATTTAGAAAAATTCCACACAATGCATTCTTCAGACAAAAATATATTGAGGCTAATAAAGAGTACAAAGACCTGTGGAAAAATAAGCGCCGAGCTTATGCCATGTCTGTAGCTAGAACAATCTCTGACTGCAGCAATGCGTCAGATTTCTGGAAAGCAATCAGACAGATAAACAATAAAGGACCAATAAGGAACACATCATTATCAATTGAGCTTCCAATACTAAAACAGCATTTCAGTGAAATTACAAAAGATAAAAACAACAATACCTTCCAGTTTGCGGCTCCCAATATTCAAAACAACACACTGGACGCCCTATTCTCAGCTGGTGAAGTGGAATCTGCTCTTAAGGAAGCAAAAAAAGATAAGGCTCCTGGTTCAGATGGCATTCCTATTGAGTTCTTCAAATTTAGTACCCCCGATTTTATTGCTAAATTAACCGCTGCGTTTAACTATTTGCTTGATACTGGCACTGTTCCGGAGTATTTTAATAAATGACTACTTAAGCCAATATTTAAAAAAGGTGATGCTAGCAACCCAGCAAACTACAGAGGCATTTCATTACTGAACGCCTCAATGAAGATACTAACTAAGATGTTAAGCAAAAGGTTATACACATGGATACAGGAAAATAATCTTCTAATTGAAAACCAAGCTGGGTTTCGAAGGGATTATTCCACAGTGGATCAAATCTATGTTCTTACCAACATTGCAGAAATGGCCATTAGTAGGAAGACAAAACTGTACACATTCTTCATCGACTTCAAAGCAGCTTTCGATACGATCGATAGGAAGGCACTTTTGTTGAAGCTGTACAATAAGGGAATGTCCTTAAAATTTGGTAGGATCATCGAAAGTTTGTACGCTCATACAACTTCAACTTTAGTAAATGGAAAAGAAAGATCAGCAGAATTTGATGTCGAAATTGGACTAAGACAAGGATGTAATTTAAGCCCACTACTATTTGCCTTGTTTATAGATGACATAAATGAGATCTGGACTGGCGGAGTACAGCTGTCTGAAACACTTAAGATAAGCCACTTAATGTTTGCAGATGACATTGTGGCACTGTCTGAGTCCCCACATGGTCTGCAACTAATGCTAAACAGGCTAGCCGACCATTGCGACCAATGGAGACTGCAAATCAACTTGGAAAAATCAAAAATCATGATCTTCCGAAATGCAGGAGGTAGAAATTGCCAAAACGAGAAATGGAAATTCGCTTACCATGACGTAGAGGTAGTAAATGAGTATAACTACTTGGGCATGCTTATTACAAGAAATCTGAACTTTAAGAAACATATGAAAGTCAAGCTTTCAAAATCTAAAAGTGCTATAAATGCGACGCACGTGGAGAAGTGTCATGGCTAGTAAAGAGGTGGACACAGCTACCAAATATCGTGTATTTGAGGCAACATCGAAGGCCATAATGTGTTATGCTGCACAAAGTTGGGGACATGGAGAGTATGAAGAAGTAGAGCAACTGCTTCGATATTTCTTAAAATGAGTTTTTAAATTGCCACAGGCTACACCAAACCACATTCTTCTACTTGAAACTGGGCTATCTCCATATTTCATATCAACCCTTAAAATGCAAGTTGACTATGCCTTAAAAACTCTTAAGATGGAAGATAGAAGATTGCCAAAAAGGATCAGTATGCTCATAATAAGGAAGAACATTTCATGGTATGCCCAATGGAAGCGCTTGGCTGAATATGGTAATTATCCCTTAACTCTAAGTATAGATAATATCGAGGCATGGAAATCCGATTTATACGAACTCATTGAGGTAGTCGACACGCAAAAAAGACTGGAGCTTCAAATAAAGGCCAGGTCATCTATGGAACGCAATATTTATGCCCAGCTCAATCATAATTTAATGAATGTGAACTACTTTAATTCGAGGTACTCTACAGAAGAAATAAGCTGCATTTTAAAAACAAGAGCGGAGATTATTCAATTGAATTTTATTCCATACAGAAACGATCTTTTAGATATATGTGGTTTGTGTAATATGAGAGTGAGAGAAGACGTGTATCACTTTCTGGGAAAATGTCCTATCCTGGCGAAAATCCGAAGATCAGTTTTTAGTAAAAATAACCTAAGCAACGTGGAAATGAAAAATATACTAGATGGTGAAAATTGGAAACAGCTGTGTAAATACGTTAAGTGGGGTTTGAGATATAGGCAGAATATTATAGATGAGATCTTCTAACTATAAAACGATAAAGTACAAGAACAAAAATATATTTAAATATAATTTACTTATTCTAACATTAAATTGTCACTCTGGCAGACGGCGTAGGCCATGCTTATTAAATGAATTGTTACAACATAGGATTAAGAAATTATGGTAAATAAAGTCATTATTAATCTAAAAAATCTAAAAAAAAGGAAGATATTTTTGAGACCGGTTCTACTTCTAAACCGGGCGGCAGCACGGCGTCAACGCTGTTTGCCGTTTCTCCTGTGTTGTGTATCAGTGGGGAGGTTGCGGCTAACCGCGGCCCCTCATCTGATGCACTTCTCAGTGAGGGAAGTAAAAAGGTTGCGTAACCTAAATTCAGTAGTAGTAAGGTTGTGAACTACGGTCCCGCTACTACTATTGGGAGTAAACCTCCTCAAAATCCGTCCCGTGAGGGGACCCAACCAGGTGCTGCGGGGGTTGTGAAGCATGGCCCCTCCAGCGCAGTGGGGGTTCTCTACCGAGCACGGCTCACAAAAAGCGTCGGTATAGACCATCAAAAAATGTCTATAGGGAAAAGCGTTATGCTGCGAGGATACTTAAAGACTCTGATGAGACTAGAGGTATTCCGCAGCAAGACGCCAGGATTCAATGGGCCAATCGCATTCTCGCTAATGCACAGACAAGCGGCGGACTCTACGTCAAAGCGGGAAAGGTCTATAGAGGGTGCCACACCGGTACCCAAACGGCCCCGAGTGCACAACACCAGCACTCCCTCGAATCCAAACAGCGGACCCGCTTTTTCCTATAAGGATATTCTAAAAGGTAAGATCGTGGTTGCGGTTATCGACAGGAGCGATATAGATGGCACGATTTCTTCTGATCGTTGGCAGGTGGCAAAATTGAGGCTCTCGGCTGGCTTCTTAAGTGTTATGAAGGAAAACCCGGGACCACCTCCAATCACAAGCGATGGCGGTTGGCATCAAGGTCATGTCAAACTCATCGTTTGTGACGATCAGAGATTTTGTGATCTGTACAAGCTTGCTGTTAGTAGGCTAGGCGAAATCTGGCCTGGTGCAAAACTTGAGGTTGTTGCTAAGGAAGATATTCCATGCAGGCCAAGAGCTCTCACTTGGATTCCAGCTGAACCTTCCTGCGTGGATGATATGCTCCAGATGATCAAAATAAGCAATCCCTCCCTGCCGACTAATAACTGGAAAGTCGCAAAGCTGGAGGAGCCAAGGGGTCTTTATAGGAGCGCGGTAGTCGTAGTCGTGGTCAATAAAGAATCCCTTGCCGCCTGGCGCAGACTCAAGGTGTGATTCGGTTTGGTTTTGGGACGATCACATTAAGGATTTATAAAAAAGATGAGGTAGACGCTGAATGCGAGCCTCCACAATCTCTTGAAGCTGAACCTGTGGTCGGGGACCCTGATGCTTCTATTACTTTTCCTAGTTTGGAAAATGATGCATCAGGGACTTCCTCGATTACTGGTCAGTCCTCTATTAATGTTGACAGTCAGACCGGAATGGAGACTGAAGACTTTATTTTGATTCCTCTGACGGAAGATGAGCTCTTGTGCTCTTCCTCTGAAGAGGATCACAACGATACGGTGATCTCTATTAAGGCCTCGGCCTCTCTTCTTCTCCGTCTATCCAGGGGGAATGAAGACATCGTTCTGATCCAAGAACCATGGATTGTCAATTCCTTGGTTAGGTGATTTGGAACTACTGGATACTACGTAATGTATGCGTCAGATAAAGGTGAACCTAGATCTTGCATACTAGTAAAAAGTAGCATTAATGTATATTTACTCCCTCATTTCAGCGATAGAGATATATCCGCAGCCAGGCTAAAAACGGCAAATGGCATGTACTGGCTGGTGTCGGCGTATCTCGGCCATGACCACCTTGGCCTCTTCCCGGTACCGCACTGGAGAGTATAGTCGCTGAAGCTGAACGGCAGAAAATCCGCCTAATAATTGGAAGTGATGCTAACGCCCATCATACAGCATGGGGCAGCACTGACATCAATGACAGAGGTGAGTCTCTTTTCGATTATATCTTAAGTACTAACCTTATAGTAAGTAACGTTGGGAACGAACCCACATTTGTTACTAAAAAGCGACAAGAGTTACTAGACATAACTCTAGTCTCAGACACTATTCATCAATCAATAATGAATTGGAAAGTTTCGAAAGAACATTCGTTCTCCGATCACAGATACATTCAGTTTAGTCTGAATGTTGAAATTCCCATTACCCGACCAGAATTCCGAAATTATAGGAAAACTGATTGGTCCAAATATAGGAAAATACTTGATAGTTTAATCAAACCTGAACTTCTAAGTCCTCCCTCTAACACGTCTGCTTGTTAGTCACATTGGTTGGTCTCAGGGCTTGAGCCTCTTAGAAAAAACTGCAGGAAGCTCTTCAATAGAGCAAAAAACACGAGCAGTTTCAGACTGGGAATCCTATAAAGTGGCCCTAAAATCATATAAAAAAGAATTAAGGAAATCTAAACGCGCTTCTTGGAGGGTCTTCTGTGGTAGAGTAGAAGAAACTTCTGAAGCATCAAGACTTAGGAAAATCCTCTCAACTAGTCCAGTAATGCCCAGCTGTTGGAAATACGCTGACGATTCGTGGACAAATACTTGCGAAGAATCGCTCAACCTGCTTTTAGATACCCATTTCCCAGGTAGCTCCCAAACTGTAAACAGTACTGATCACATTAGATCTTATAATAACTTAACTTTTCCACAAGGTTTGATAACTAGAGAAAAATTGCAATGGGCTATCAACAGCTTCAAACCTTACAAGTCTTCAGGGCTAGACGGCTAATACCAGCTAAACTTCAAATGAGCTCATGTAAAATGCTGCCTATTTTAGAAATAATCTTCAATGGCTGCTTGAACTTGGCTCATATTCCTAGTTCATGGAGAGAAGTTAAAGTTGTCTTTATACCCAAAGCAGGGTAATGCTCCCATGTTAATCCGAAGGATCTCAGACCTATTAGTCTATCATCATTCCTTCTAAAAACTTTTGAACGATTGATTGATATCCATTTACGTGCTAGTATTGATACGAGACTCTTGTCTCAGGCTCAACACGCGTAGTGCAAAGGGAAATCGATGGAAACGGCACTACATACCTTGGTACCCACCATCGAATATTCCCTCCACCATAAAGAATATACAATGGTTGCTTTTCTAGATATAGAAGGCGCTTTTAATAATGTCGACACATCTGCAATCGCATCTGCACTGTCATGTCTGAAGGTAGACAGTTCGCTTGGTGAACTGATCAATCAAATACTGACAAGCAGGATTATCAACTCGCCCAGTTTTGACTTATCTGCAAAAAGATCGGTCAGTAGAGGTACGCCGCAAGGCGGTGTTCTATCTCCCCTTCTCTGGAACTTGGTAGTAAATGATCTGCTGACAAGCCTGGAAGCGGAGAGCTACAGAGTCGGAGCCGTTTCAGGTAAGCATCCTACTGTCTAAAAGGATCTCTTATAGAATGCCTTAAACAAGCTAATTAACTGGGCAGAACGGTGTGGACTAGGTGTCAACCCCCACAAAACTGAACCTGTCCTCTTCTCCAGGAAATATAAAATTCCACACATAGATCCTCCCACCATTAAAGGAATTCCACTAAAATTCTCCGACAAAGCTAAATATCTGCGTCTTATTTTAGATAAGAAGTTAAGTTGGAAACCTAATATAGAAGAAAGAGTCAAGAAGGCCACAGTAGCACTCTTCTCTTGCAAAAAAGCCATTGGAAGTAAATGGGGACTCCAACCCCGTATTACTCACTGGCTATACATCTCGGTAATTAGGCCGATTTTAACATACGGGGTGGCAGTATGGTGGACAGCTCTAGACAAAGAGGTCAACCACGATACACTTAGTAAAGTCCAAAGATCATCCTGCATGTGTATAAGTGTAGCACTTCGTTCTACTCCCTCCGCGGCACTGGACACTCTTCTTCATCTGACACCCCTTGATATATTTAGTAAACAAACGGCAGCAAGTACGGCAATCCGTCTTAAAGCCTCTTCACAGTCAGTTTTATGACCAATAATGAAATAAGCCACTCAGCTATACTGAACTCATACAGATCACTTCCACGTTAATTTGACTACACAATCCCACAATTTCGTTTCGATAAAAATTTTCAAGTTGCCATACCTTCCAGATGCAAATACGAGGACGTGACATTTTTGGAAGACGAATCGATTTATTTCCATACGGACGGCTCAAAAACCGATGATGGGGTTGGTGGAGGCGTGTACTCAGAAAGACTAAATTTAAGTCTCTCATTTCGTCTTCCACACCATTGTAGCGTGTTCCAGGCAGAACTTTTGGCGATAAAGGAAGTTTTATCTTGGCTCAAGGAAAACGTGATATCGACTTCTGATATCCGCATCTTCTCAGACAGCCAAGCTGCCATAAAATCTCTCGACTGTGTCTCTACAAACTCTATAACAGCCCTTAACTGTCGATCATCTCTTATAGAGATGGCACAGCAGTTCAATATTTTCCTTTGTTGGGTGCCGGGCCATAGGGACATTTCGGGTAGTTGTAAAGCTGATGAACTCGCCAAAGGTGGAACAACACTACATATTTTACCCGAAATGGTAAATTGCGGTATGCCTATAGCTACATGCAAATTGTTGCTGAAGCAAGATGCTCAAGGAGAACAAAACTGAGGTGGAACAACTTAACCATTTACCTGGCGACAAAACAGATCTGGCCTACACTAGATGTGAGGCGCTCTAAGTGTTTGATATCTTTGAACAGATTGCATATCAGCTCCGTAATTGGGTTCATAACCGGGCACGCAAAGCGGCTTGGAGTTTTTGCAAACGACTTTTGCAGAAGCTGTATGGACGAGGAGGAGGAAGAATCTGTTCCTCATCTTCTCTGCACATGCCCAGCCCTATCCCAAAGATCTAGGCTCCATCTCGGAGACTTCTTCTTCAATGATCCTAGTGATCTGATAAATATAGACACAAGTAGTCTCGCACGCTTCATCAGAAGCTCCAACTGGCTTTAACGAGTGGGGAGAAAATCTCTCTCACGTGGTATCACAACGGACCAACTTATGGTCTAAGTGTGTCAGTTCTTGCTGGCAGCCACTTCAACCTAACCTAACCTAACATGAAGCGTTCCATTGGATTTCAGATTGAGTGAAACCAATGAAAAACGCCACTAGCATTAGTATCTGATATGTTTTCGAACGACCAAAACCGGATACGTAACAATCTAATGCTGTATTCCATTGGTTTCACTCAAGGTTCCACTCAATCTGAAATCCAATGGAACAGTTTGTAATGCTTCTGCTCAATGCTGACATTTCATGGTGTCCACTATTTTTCAAAATAAATTTCCCTGACTTTCCCTGACCAATTTCAAAATTTTCCCTGACCAAAAAATCAAAAAAAAAAAAAATCATGAGTAGGTACCTACGTATTAATATTGCACAAATATTGCACAAAGTGGTAGAAATTGTACGTATTTGAATGGAGTTAATTAAACCTTAGGCAAAACAACTCACCTTGTTTTTTTCAAAGATCTATCTGAAGGTATACATAACGGATTGCATTTAAAGTGAAAAATAATAACTGCATGAATTTAAAAAAAAAATTATTTTAGTAGTTCATAGTTATGAATGACCATTTAAATAAAATGCTTTTAAATCATATGTATATATCTTTGCGATGTTAAAATTTAATAGTTTATATTTTTTAAATAAATCAAAATTTATTAATTCAGGTATGCAGAAACAGTATGAAGAAATAAGTAAAAAAGAAATAATCGTACTTGAAATATAAACTTGAACACGTTGGTTGAACCTCACAGTCAAAGGACAATGGACAAATTGGGCCCAGCACCAATAAGAACGGCCTTTATATAATATATAGGTATTTGTTTATGCATTTCTTATCCGTTAACCGTTTGTCCAAATTCCCTGTGTGACAAAAGTTATTTAATTTTGATTAAAATGAGTTTAAGGGTAAACAAATCCTTTTTTCCTTAAGCCCGTATGATACTACATTTTGTATTCATTAAATCATGACTTATTGTCAGCAAAGAGGAAAATAGTATTTTTTATTAAAAGAATGACATTATGTTTTGACAATTACAATGTCCACAAAAGTAAATTTACACCAAAAACTAGTGTTCTCATGAGTCCAGTGAATACTTTTTTGTAGTCACAGTGTATTTTGAAATAATTTTTAATTTTCAATTTCTGAAAAGTCAAAAAAAAAAGCTGCCAGAATCTGAAATATGTTCATTTTTAATACTTTTTTGTGACATTTTTACATTAATGTGGTTATTGTGTACGCGCTCACTCATATCGGTATTTTCAATTATAAATTGTTTTAACTACTCTAGTTTCATTTTGAATGCCTTAAAAATGAGAAAAAAATGTAGGATCATACGGGCTTTTTATTTTTTCTTTAGTATTTTGTGTATTTTTCGCTCGATTTAAGCCATTTTTGGAATTAAGTTCTTTGAACCCATGATAGAATTCATGAATTTTTATAGTTATGTTTAGGGGTCGCAAGCATCAATTTTATGCAAAAAGCTGTTTTTGGAGCATTTAATTTGTAACAACAACAAATATTAGTTTTTAAATTATATTTTTGATGTCATAACCATCTCTGGGAAAAATCAAAAAATATCAATTTTTATCTCATTTATCAGAATAAAAATAGGTATTGTTTTTAATCTTGTGCAATTCGTAAAATTAAGACAAAACAACTTACAAAACAACCCTCAAAACCACGATTATATATTATTATAAGGGGTTGAAATATTTTTAGCTTATTCATTATTTAGTAACGAAAAAATTGAAAATAAAGAATAAAATATCAATATAATGTTAATTTTGTTTTTTAAACAATTTTGGTAGCAATTTTAAAAATTCCGTTAATTGTTTACTTTGTACGATAATAATTTTATGAAACGTTTTTGCGACCATTTTGTAAACTTTTAAAATCGCTTCCAAAGCTGCTAAAAGGAGAGAATTACCATTATAATGATATTTTATGATAGTTAAGGGTTCCAAGTCATGTGTACAAAAATCAGCGACAATTTAATTTTCCTGCTTTGACCACATAAATGATGAATACATTGCGCGTTGCACTTAGTTAAAATCATGTTTCTAGCCAAAACTATAAGACACTTTGGGTCGGATTTTAGAATTTCGTCTTGAAAAACTCTAGAGTATTTGATTCCAAATTTTTAACAGAATTGGACAATTTCTTACCTGTTTCTTGAGTGCTTAAAAATTACTCAGTTTTTAATAGTTTTTTTTAGATTATGGTTAGATAGCAACAAAAATATATAATGGATGAATTTAAAACGTATGTGGTCACTCTTAGGATCCACCAGTGATAACATAGTTAAAAAAAATGGCAACGATATAAAATAACAAGCAAAAACAACATACCAATAAATCCGCCATTTTGAAACCCGTTTTTCTGTGTGTTCCCATAGAAAAATTTTGTCCGATTTTGGATATGTTGTTCAGTAGTGTTTACTGATGAAAATGCAATTAAAAAAGCTTCTGTTGCAATTTTGCCCACGTTAAATCTATTTTAAACTTAATTTGCCTGTACTAAGAGATGATTTTGAATAAAAACTATTATTTAAAAGCCAATATTTGCATTTTTTACAAATTAAATACTCCAAGAAATGCTTTTTGCATAAAATTGATGGTTGCCGTAAACATAATTTTAAAAATCTGAAAAATTTTAGGTAGTGTGTCATGGGTTCAAAGAACTTAGTTCCAAAAAATTTCTTAAATCGAGAGAAAAATACACAAAATATAAAAAAAAAAAAAATGGAAAAAAATAATTGTGACCCTAAAACTCATTTTATTCAAAATTAAATAACACACAGCGAATTTGGACAAACGGTTAACGGATAATGAATGCATAAACATGTACCTATATACGATATGAAGGCCGTTCTTATTGGTGCCGGGCCCACGCTCCATACATCTTTGCCCATTGTCCTTTAACAGTTAGTTTTTTTATTTTTTGCCTCTTATTGGCCGCGGTCGGAAACCTATGCGATAGCCTATCTAAAGGTCGATTCACAATGGAACGAGTAACCGCGACGAGAGCGTGACTTGATTCGCTGTCATTTTTTTCTAGTTATAAAATCGTTTCCCAATTCACAATGCGACGAGTTTCTTGACGACCAGTTTTTTGGTAGCGTTAAATTATTTACTCTTTTTCTTCTTGCTGAGCAGTGTGTGTTCAAAATAATGAAGAAATCAAACTGAAATTACTTTTATTATTTAAATATTATGTAATTATAATTTAAATATTATAAACTGTGCCCCTTATTTATAAAGAAAAAATTGTTATATAAGCTTCCGTGTTTAGGAAAACTACACTATGGAATTATAATGTTCCGGACTCAAATCGAGCAGTAAGCAATTGTCTTTAATTTAAGTCCACATAATTCTTATTCCATGGTGTAGTTTTCTTAAACACGGGAGCTGAAATAACTATTTTTTTTTTGTCGCATTGTAAATTGATATGAAGATAGTTTCCTATCCATATAGGTTTTAGAACGGATTGGTTCTTTTTCACATTTCGCTTGGGATAGAAGCGTACATATATCTACCAAAATATTTCAGATAGCATGGATAGCTATCCAACAGCAAAAGCTGTTTTGTCAGCAGCTGTTTTTCACACGGGATTCCAACAACACGAACCTATCTGGATAGCGGCCATTACTGTACAAAATAACACAAAGTGCAGTTAGTTGCGTTTCACTCATTTTTTTTTTGACATATTCATAGGTATGGCAAAAGATACGAAATGAATAATTTTAAACAGAGATGTAATCAAAATGAAATGTTCGATCAGAAAAAAGTTTCTTATGAGAGAAAGTGAAAAAGGAGTTCAGTGAATTTTCAAAAATGTATATGGAAAAAAATTTCCCTGACCGCTTCTCGAATTCCCTGACTTTCCCTGACCAAATTTTGTTCCCTGACTTTCCAGTTTAGCGGACACCATGCATTTTATATTTGCATTGGTGAATCGTCAAAAGATATAGTGGTAGGGATGAGAGATATTGAAAAAATATTAACATCGATAAGTCAACATCGAAGAACCAAACTCGATGTCAAAAATTATCGAATCAGAACACCGTTTTTTTTTCGATGTTTTCAATACATTTTTTTCAACATAAAAATGCAATACATTACAATTTCAAAATACCTTCATTGTTTTGAACATTATAAGCATGTTCTTGAAAGTTATTTTCTTCCATAACATCGATGAGTTCAAAATATTAAGATACAGGCCAAATGTTCTATACAAAAGTAGATTGATATTTCGCTGATTTTAATGTTTGAAAATCGATCTTAAATTATTTAGCATGAATGAACATCTAAAAAGTCGTATGTACAAAAATCATGTGTAAACGGTGCCTTAGCTTTCTGAACATCGATGATTTTAATGCTTGAACATCGATCTTAAGTTATTATGCATCAATGAAGATCTAACAAGTCGTAGGTAAGAAATTTTTTTTTGTAAACTGTGTCTAGCCTTTCTGAACATCGATAATTTTATTATTCGAACATCGATATTAAATTACTTATTTGATGATTATTCGATGCTTTTAATGCTTGAACATTGATCTTCAGTTATTATGCATCCATGAACATCTAACAAGTCGAAGGTAAGACAAATCTTGTAAACTATGTCTATCCTTTCTGTACATCGATAATTTTAATGTTTGAACATCGATATTAAATTATTTAGCATGAATGAACATATAAGAAGTTGCTTGTACAAAAGATCATGTGTAATTGGTGTCTTAGCTTTCTAAACATCAATGATTTTAATACTTCAAAAGCATTGAAAGCTAAAATAAATTTTTCGTCCAACATCGATGTTTTTTCGTCTAACATCGATGTTTTGCCAACATCGATGAACATCTTAACAATATTTGTTCATATCTCACAATTTGCGGTCGTATGGGTCGAGGGAGTGAGTTTTTTTTTATATTTAATTTTAAATGTATTAGTGCTTCTTGATTTTGAATCAAGAATCGAATTTCTCTTTTCAGAATCGTGAGAAGCGTCCTTTTTGTGCCAATGGAATGGTTTCAGAAGACTTCCGGATGCTTCCTGACGTCCAAAGGAAAACGGCGTAAATGGTGTATTCACTAGCCTAATGGGAGCACAATAATAGCCCAGGCAAATTGTACTTTTTCTGCCAAAAAAACATGCGAAGATTTTTAAACGCAATTGCCTTTATTTTGGCATAAGAAATACTGTCACGAAAGTCTATTACCAAATTGTGTGCGCGTCAATAGTTATACAATCTTAAATGTCGAAAATGTGACTTTTTCGCATAAAACCCAGTAACGGTAAACGCGATCGAAAAGTGTTTCATACAAAACTTGTAGATTATGTCATTTGCTAAAAAAAAGTTGTGACTATTTTTTTCTTACGACCCAGTGTTAAGAAGATATCGACATTTCAAAAAACGTAAAATGCCGAAAATGGTCGTTTTTCACGTATAACTCCTAAACGGTTCAAACTTTTTAAAACATCTGAGGACAAGGTTAATCCCTACAAGAAAAAATTATTATCTTTTTCTTAAAAACAACCGTTTTAAAGAATAAACAGGATTTTGTAATAAAATTTATATACAACTATAGTTTCGAAGTTTGACCATTTGCGAAGTCGCAATATCTGGCAACTGACGTGTTATACGAAAAGAAGTGTAATAATATTTTCTCTAGGAAATATTAAAATCTGCAAAATAGGTATAAAATATTTTCCAAAAAGTTCGTCATTTATTAGTTAAGAGCCAAAAACCGGTATTTTAGACTTTTGGTGTTTTTATTTAAGTAATGATGTCGTAAAAAATATGGCTTATAGAAAAAAACTGTTAATACATTCTTATATAATATTACATGATGTACAAATTTTGTTATTATAATTTATCGATTAAGCTTGGGGTTGAAAAGAAATATGCGAAAAACCGGTTTTTTGACAGTTGACACTATTGAAGACATAACATCTTGCGACTTATGAAGAGAATATTATGATATTTAAACTGAGCGTAAGATTTTTTTTGACAACTTGTACTTTTAAGAGTAAAAATTAAAAAAACAGAAATTTGAACTTTTTGTCAAACTTTAAAAAAAATTATATCTTTAAAACATTTGTTTTTAAGAAAAAAATAATAATTTTTTTCTTTTTGGGATTCACATAATGTACAAACTTTGTCTTCAGAAGTTTTCAAAAATTTGAACCGTTTAGAAGTCATACGTGAAAAACGACCATTTTCGACATTTTACGTTTTTTGAAGTGTCAACATCTTCGTTACGGTGGGTCGTAAGAAAAAAATAGTCATAACTTTTTTGTTAGCAAATGACATAATCTACAAGTTTTGTGTGAAACACTTTTCTGATAGCATTTACCGTTTCTGAGTTTTATGCGAAAAACTGATATTTTCGACATTTAACCTTGGATATCTATTGACGAGCACACGATTTGGCAATAGACTTTCGCGACAGTATTTCTTATGCCAAAATAAAGACAATTGCGTTTAAAAACCTTCACTTGGATTTTTGTTTGGCAGATTGGCCATACTTTTGTACATTTTGCCTGGGCTATATATCTAAGGTCGCAGTGCATCATACCCCGAATTGATTCATTGATTCATGTGTGAAATTAAATGAAATAAAGAGGAATTTGTGAAAGAGAAGAAAATTAAATAATATGTGTTTCATTCGAAGTTAAAGACTCTCAAAAACCCAAGGTTCTTTCCTTTTTTGGGAAGAATCCTGAACAGCTCAACCACGAAGAGAAAGCATCACAGTTTAATAATGTCTTTAAGTAAAAACAGGTATCCATTTGCGTATTTGTTTTGTTTAGTTATATTTAATCAAGTTAAAATAGTTGTTTATATTTATGTTGTTCTGTGCAAGAACTTTAATCTTTTTTTTCGCAAGTCACTTAGGCCAGAGGAATCAGTATCACCAGCATTAATAGTAGTGTCATCGAGAACATTTTCTTCATCGATGTCTTCAATTCTCACATCACTTGTTTCCGGTTGCACTATTTTTGTTTTCAAAGTTTTTGAATCGTTGGAATAATTCGGAGCTTGGTTTTCATTTGACGTTGACTGAGCACTTGAATTATTCATTATTTCCTCTTCTATGGTATGTTTAAAGGCAGTCACCAAAGTATATTGATTCATCAGAGTGGTAGAGGCATCGAGCAATAGTTTGATATTTCCTAAAACCTAAAAATAAAATGAAATACTTATTTTGTTTGTTTAATTAAGGAATACGGATGCAATAATAAATATATGGAAGTCGAAAACCCATTCTGCGGTTGATAAACCTTGATAAATAATCAAAAGGGAATTAATCACAAAACTGTTGTTCGTGGCTTAGTGCATAAACTCAATCAAAATATTGTTGCAATCTGTCACACGAAAGTGTAAGAAATCGACAGCGGCCAATCTGTGAGCTACTTATGACAAACGACAACATCCTGAGCGATACAAATAAATGCACGGGTGGGTCACACGAAATTAAAATGATGGACAACCTGGACAGGCTAAGGCCTGACCTAACAGTCTAAAAGCCCACAGTAATTTTTGTGTGTGAACGATAGCGAAAATTCCTTTTAATTTTAGATAGATCCATACTATTCATATGCAAATACGAAAGTCTGGCATGTCGGGGTTGGGGCTTTTGTATGCAATACTACATTTAAAATGCAATGCATTTTAAATGCATTGTAAGAACTTCGAAATTATATTTAATGAAAAAGCTGAGTGCCCTAGACAGTCTAAAATGGAGTCTAAAATATTTTCCGAAGAGCCAAATGGCTGCAAAACGCACTCAAACTTTCAATCTTTGAGTGCGTCTTGCAAACATTTGGACTCACAGAAAAGGTCTTGAACACCATATTCATATTGAGGGCACTCAGCTCTTTAATTAAATACAATTTTGAAGTTTCTACCCACGGTACATGGGATTTAAGAAAAAAATGCATTTTCAATACAGCATATCGTACAAAGGCCAGACATGCCAGACTTTCATATTTGCATATGAATAGTATGGACCTATCTTAAATCAAAAGGATTTTTTGCTATCGTTCACACCCAAAAATTGCTGTGGGCTCTCGGTCTATAATAGACATCCAACGAACCGTCAACCAAATCGACCACGTTGCGATAGACGCCAGACTACTTTCAGTAACTTGGATGTCCGAACGTTCCAATGGGCCAACAATACTCCAATCAAGACCTAGTAGTAGCTGGGCTGCGTATGCGGATAACCATGACACCACAACGCAGAGCAGATGCTGTGAAAAGGTTTGATGTAGAGAAGCTAAATCGAAAGACAACGCCAGTACTTTGGGTAACCACGTTACCAAGCATCAAGTAGTGCAGAGGACCAGTGGAAACACTGTCAATAAGCCATCATTTCACTAAGTTTCCTAAACGTCGCTTATAAAATCTTGTCGGCTATGCTGTGTGACTTAAAACCTTTTGTCAGTCGGCCCCTAAGTGTGGTTTTAGGCCAGGCAAGTCAACAGTCGATCAATAATGTTCACACTCCGACAGATTTTAGAAAAAAAGCGATTTCAAGATCGATACACACCACCTCTTTATCGATTGTAAAGTCGCGTATGATAGCGTGAATAGGGACGAATTATATAGAGCCATGCCATATGTCGAAATCCCTGCCAAACCTATCCGCTTGTGCAGGATGACGATGGAGAAATCTCGCTGTTCCGTCAAAATCGGTGAAAACACCACGGAATTCTTTTAAGTTGCGAAAGTTCTAAGGCAAGACGACGCGTTATCATGCAACGCACAAGTCATCACCAGCAGTACAACATAGACATAGTCCACAGATCGAAGCGAACTGAGACTAACGCATTTGCGAGTATTAAATCAGAGTGATTATCTGTTAATGAGATCAAGACAAAGTATAAACTGTCATCGAGAAAGGAATCTAAATATCGTTGAATAGACAAAATATCACGATGGCCAGATATAGCTTAGGAGTTGTCAAGGACTTTGTCTTCCTGGGCTCCACTTATACCTCGCAAAATGACATGAGTGCACAGAAAAACGAAGAATTATTCTTGCTAACGGCTGTTTTTTTGGTCCAAGAAGGCATTTAAGAGACTTAATTAAGACCTTATACAAGACCTTAATCATCCCAGTCCTACCAGAAGGCCAGAAGCATGAAGAATGGACATTGAAAAAACAAATCGGATGAAAGTCTGCTAGGGTGCTTTGAGAGGAAGATTTTTGGTCCGGTGTGTATCGAAGCAGTGTAGGGAAGTGCCGTCGTCCTGGTCAAAAAGCTGAAAATACAGCGACTGGACGTTTTGCCTTTCGATATTTTAGGTACATGTTGTAGACGCCTCGTATCAGTTTTATTCGATATTTATTATCTCGGACTTGAGAAAATAATAACACGAGACACGTCTTGTTTTGTTCGCTTCCAAAATACAACTGTTCTTTTATTCTTTATTTGATTCTTAAGTCTAGTGTGATACATATTTTAACAAAGTGCAAAAGTGAATAGTATATACATATACAACAGAAATAACGATCGGTAGGCGAAATTATATGTATAATGCAAGAAATAACGATCGGTTTATGGTATTTTATACACAATGACGATATGTGTTTTAAAGATGGATAGTTAATGAATAACAATATAATGATAGATACTTGGTAGCGTGCGATACCTTAACATAATATAGCTACTACAATTCGGCCATCCTGATCTTATAGATCACCTGATCTCTATTTAGGTATACATTTTTTCTTTCTATCATTTTTATTTAACCAACGTTTCATGTTACCGACCGCCCACACTGCTTGGTAAGGTAATCTCGTCTGTTGAAAACCATCCACGTGTTTCGAGTATATATCTAACATTTCGTAGTAATTTTGTGACCGGATAAGGTCCACGATTTTTTGGTATTTTTTTTGTTGATGCACCCGGGTGAATTTTATCTTTGATCCTCCGGGATCACCTTTTTAAAAAATTGAAATAAAACGCACAATTTACATTTGTATGATCTATTTTTATTTTTAATTTCAGAGCTTCAGATCCCTTACCACTGGTGGGGGGAAATCATTAGCTATATTGAAAGAAAGAACTATTGCTCGTCATGCAAGCCCTTTTTATATTTTATAATTCTCTTTGCAGTGATGCTGCATGTACATTGACATTCAGAATTCTTCTTACTTACTAGGTATAAGTAACAAAGATACATGTATAGCATATCATCATTTTTGATGATGATTCAAAAATATTAGATCGTTGGCGATCTTTGTTTACATTAGTTTTATATCATATCATCATTCTTCATTATGATTAAATTTTATAGTGACGGAATAAGTTTGATCGTTGACGATCTTTGTTTTCATTAATTTTATGGAGATACTTTGTTGACAATTTATTATGTCTATTCAACGAAATATGCTTGGTGGGCATATAATATTTAATTGTATTTTGTTTATGAAGCGATATGGAATACGCTTGGTATGGTTTTGTTATGATTGGGAAGCAATTCTAACTCCTCCCCCCTTTGATTTTTGTTTCTCCTGAAACAATTTTTTGTATAAAATTATAGGAATAACACAAATTATAACAATTACAAATTTATTTATAACAAAATGAATATTGGATTGGTTTGAAACTTTTTCTACTATTTCTTTAATATTTTCAATTTTTGTTAAATTATAATCTGCAATTTTTAAGTTAATGTCTGTTATATTTATTGGTTGTTTTACAATTGAATGTTTGTTAACATATTCTTTTTCGTTAATCTCGATCTTACAATTTCCAAAATTAATTAATACATTTCTATTTATTGGAATTACTTTACTTTCATCACAAGAACTTTGTTTTTTATAGTTGCTATTTTTAACAATTATTATTCCATTTTGAAGTTTTTTATAATATTTTTTTCTATATTCTTCCTTTTAAGGCAATTATTTTTATTTATACAATTAGTATAAATTTTAAGGTGTTTTAATTCTTTATTTTCAACATATTTATAAAAAGTATCATTTATTTTTATAACATTTTCATCATCTATTTCTAATTCAATATTTTCCTCGTTAGGAATAGAAGTTATAAGATATTTATCAAAAATAAAAATTTTATCTGGTATTTGAATTATAAAAATTAAAAGATCATTATCATATTCGCCTATAGAGAACAAATCAATATCATAATATTCTATTTCTTCAGCCGTTAATAATCTATTTGTCATTATTTGTAATCTACTTGCTAAAATGATATTTTGTATTTTTTCAATGATTTCTTTCAATTTTTTTTTTATATATTTAGCGCGCGCTAAAGGGGTTGTGAATACCCTTAAAGTGAAAAACACAGCACGAGCTAGTATATTCTAGAATTATAATTCTTTTTTCCAACAGTTTAAATTTCTCTTCAGAACCGGAATATTTTTTTATTTTTGTATCAATTAAATGTTTTAATGTTTTTATTTCCTGTTGAAGTTGATTATTTATATGCACCTGTTTATTATTATTAATTATTAACTCGTGATTATTTACGGTTAGTGTTTTTAATCGGTTTTCTATCTCAGATTTGTGCTCGTCATCCATTGTTCCTAAAAGGAAGTTTACTCTACCTCCTATATTTATAAGACTTCTAGTTTTTCTTGTAATAGGCTTATGTCCCTTAATACTTCTTAATTCTTCTTCAATTAAATTTAGTTCACTGTCTATGTATGTTGTAATTATAATATCTTCTGGAGATTTCACTATCAAATTCATTTGTTCTAACCACTGTTTGTTTGTTTTTTTTTTTTTTTTAATAACACATTTACTTCAGTTAAATTAATTATATGCAATATAAAATTAAATTCGTTAACTATATGAACCTTATCATATTTGATGACCGCGTGACCATTATTGTTTATTACTTCTTCAATAATAAATTTGCTGTTTATTAAACCAATAATAGTGAATAATACCACGAGACTTTTCATTTTTGCGACTTGTTTGAATTGTATAAGAATCTAAACTAAATTCTTTTCTGAGATTTTCTATTGACTTGGCTTGGTTTGATTAGGTTGTCTTGGTTTATATGCCTGCTCTTTCTTTCTTTCTGAATATTATTTGTATGCTGATTTTCGAGTTAATCATGCTTATATCTTGGAGTGTGTTATGACGGTCTGTTCTAGAATTTTCAACAAATCCTTCCTTTCTCTTTTCATCATATTCCTCTCTATTCATATTTAGTTTGCCTATTAATTTTTTTTATTTTTGATCATAAGATCATGAAGTAGATTTTTGTCTATACTACCTTTCTGTATATCATATGGTTTTTGTTTGGTAGTAGAATGTATAGAAGTGTTATAAAAGAGATTAGCTTGGTGTACAGCTACTCGAAATTCATGTATATTTGGGTTAGTTTTTCCGTTTAAGAGTGCCCTTACTTTTTCAGCTAATATTCTATGAAAAACTTCAATGTCTGAATTTCCTGTATGACTATTAGGTTTAGTAAAATGTTTTTCTATATCAATGTCTTCTAATAATTTTATTATTCTTGGAAAATTAAATTTGCTGTCCATTACAAGTCTTTCTGGTTAACCGTTCGTTGCTAGTAATTGTGAGATAGTTTCTTCTTAAGTTTCATGAGAAACATTTGGAATATATGTAGCAGTAGTTAGCTTACTAAATTTATCTATTGAAGTTAAGTATTTTGTTTTATTAATGCAATAAATATCTAAGTGAACTATCTCATTAATATCTTTTGGGGTTTCTGTCAAATGAAATTTTTCTTTAACTGGCCGTCTATCATACTTTGATTGTTTGCATATGTTGCAACTATTTATTACGTCATTAATTAATTCTTTTAGTTTCTTAAAATAGATTTTTGTTCTAAGTCCTCTATAATTTTCTTCAATTCCTTAATGACCTGTTTCTTTTTCATGATACATTTTTTTTTGTTTAATGGCTTCTTCTTCCGTCTCTAAGTGTCTTTAGCAAAACGTTCACATTTATAGAATTTTATTCTTGTTCCAAATAACTCTATCAATTTTCGTTGAAGACTATTATATTCACTCTATGTTAATTCAGTATAAATTCCTGTACTAACTTTTTCTATTAATGGTATAAGTCAATCATTAAAATTATCTTTATATAATTTATTTATTCCAATATTTATTCTTTTATATTTAGGACTTTTCTTCAATCCATTTCCTGCTTTTAATATTATTTGTTGCTTAATTATGTTCACTGCACTATCTTTAATTGGAAAGTTATCATTCATTTCTTCATGCTGTGAATGTACTGTAGGTCTGACTGAACCTTGTTCTAACATATTTATTTCTTGTATGTCTTTAATTTCTCTACTCAAAAAATCTGCTACAGTGTTGCATGTACCTTTTAAATATTCGATTTGCATATCGTATTCTCTTAATTGGAGTACCCATCTTTGTAATCTAGGTGAAATATCTCTGCCTAAATTTTTTGTCTGAAGCCATTTTAAAGGCTGATGATCTGTTTTAAGGTCAAATCGTCTCCCATATAAATACGGTCGTAAATATTTAACTGACCAAACTATAGCTAGCAACTCTTTTTCTGTTGTACTGTAATTCCTTTCATGTTCGTTGAGAGTTCTACTTATAAATGTAATTGGATGCCCTTTTTACATGAGCACTGCTACAATTGCATAATTGGATGCATCTGTCGTTAAGACAATTTTTTCATTAAAATCAGGATTGGCAAGTACTGGCTCTGTTTGAAGTGCATTTTTTAATTCTTGATGTGCTTTAATATAATTTATATCATTTTTGTCAATTTTTGTATCTTTTTTTAAATATTTAGTTAATGGTTGTGCAATTTTCGCTTAGTCTTTTATAAATTTTCTATAGTAACCTGTTATACTTAAAAACGATTTAATTTCTTTAGCAGTAATGGGAATTGGTATTTTGTCTATAGCTTCTATTTTGTCTACATTGAGTTTCACACCTTTGTCTGTAATTGTGTGTCCTAAAAATTTAGTTTCCCTCTTAAGAAAATTGCATTTGTCTACCTGTACTTTAAGGTTATATTTTTTTAATAGTTGGAACACTACCCGAAGATTAATCATGTGCTCTTGCAATGAAGTACTAAAAATCAGTATAGCATCAAGGTTTACTACGCAAATTTTATTTATTAATCCTTCTAAAACTTCATTCACCATTCGTTGGAAAGTGGCTGGTGCAATTTTTAAGCCAAATGGCATTCGTAGCCATTCGTAGTGACCATATGGAGTTGAAAAAAGCTGTTTTTTTCAGAATCAGCGGGATTCATTTTAATTTGATGAAAACCTTTTGCAAGGTCAAGGGTTGAAAAATATTGAGCTCTTCCTAATTTATCTAATATCTCGTCTATATTAGGTATAGGATGCTTAAATTCAATAGTTTTTTCATTTAATTTTCTATAGTCAACCACCATACGCCATTTTTGTTCGCCTGAATTATCAATTTTCTTTGGGACTACCCAAATAGGTGCATAATGGGAAACACTTTTTCTTATTATACCCTGTTGTAATAAATCTTTAACTTGGCGTTCAATTTCTTGTTCGTGAATTTTAGGATATCTATATATCTTACTAAATATTGGGCTATCATGCTCAGTCCTAATGCTATACATAGTTTGTGTTGTTGAAGTAAGTTTACCACCTTTTTGAAAAATACATATTTATATTCGTCAGTAAATTTTTTTAGTTCCTGCTTTTCCTCAAAATTTAAACTCTCGTCTACTAACTGGCTCATATGCGTTGAGTTACAATATTCTAGAGTGTGAATTTCTTCATATTCATATATGCTTTTAATTTCTTTCTTCTCACTGTCATAATTCTCAAAGTGTGTTTTTCTGTTATTTATTTTAATGTGTCCCTCTTATAAATTCAATTTCGCTCCTATAGGTTTTAATAAATTTTGACCTATGATTCCTACAAATTTACTATTTTTTATTCTCATCAACTTCCATGCCATGGTAGCTTCATCTTTATTGAATTCTACCGGTACTCTAGTTATGATCTCAAATTGTATTATATCTTCATGATTAAGTGATTTAACTCTGATTGGAACTTTCATTAAAGTTCTCGGAATTTCTAATAGTTGTGACTCATCAAGTACATATACTTGTTGTTGAGCCAGTATCTATAAGAATATTAAATTTTTTATTATTTATTGTAACTTTTACTATGTGAAGTGTTTCTTCTTCCCGGCTATAGTAAAATTTACCTCTTCATGTTAAATTTCTGTATTATTTACATCCATAGATTCTTGCCTTGAATTCCTATTATTGTCATAATTGTTATTCCTATACTGCCCTGAATTGTGTGGCCTTTGGTTATTATTATTAAAATTTGCCTGATTGTTATTTCTGTTAAATCTGAATCTAAAATTATTTGGATTTACGTTTCCAAATATTTTGTGATTGTTTTGTCTTACTTGTTCTGAAGATATTCTATCATATTGAGGCCTGAAATTGTTATTGACATTATTTTGTCTAAATGAGTTGTTGGGATGCAAATTGTTACTAAGAGGATTCCTATTTGGATTTTGATTAAAATTATTTTGATTTGATTTTTGTATATTTTGATATTTCATTTGTTCAGGAATTTTTCTAATCATATTATTACTCTCTAACAGGTCGAAAGCCTCCATAATATTATTTGGTTGGCTTGCAAACACTATTGCCTTTTGGCTAGGTGACAATGTATTTTTAAATGATTCTAAAGCTATACATTCATTATTTTTCTGAGTGTAAACATTATCGGGCTTAAGTTGAGTTTTTGTTTGCAACTCTTGCAACAAATTGTCAATTTTATAATAATTTTAATTGTGTCATTCTCATTGACACTATTTATTTCGGTTACTAACTTAAGATATGATTTTTTACACCAAACTGCCTTACGAGCTGTACTTTTACGTCTGTCCAAGGTGCAAGATGTTGTAGACTGTTTATTGCTCTCAATGCCTCGCCTTGAATTTTCTGATGCACCACAAAAACTGCTTGTTCCATGTAAGTTGGATCTTGGATTCTCCCAAGTAAATACTCCATCGATGATATTAAAAGAGCCAGATTGTCTGATGATCCTTTAAATGGGTTGATCATCCTCAACTCTTTTAAATAAAATTTTTGCTGTTCTGTCCAAACTGCATGTTGAACTGGATCCATGGGGGCTTGTGCTCTTGCTTGAGCTTGCACTTCGGCTAGTTGTGCTTGCTGATTTGCAAGTGCAGCCTGTTGAGCTTGATGTTCTACGGCGTTCATTTTATTTATTTTTTCCTCTTGTATTTTAAAAATTCTTTCTTTTAATTTCCGCAAGTTTTTCATTCACTTGTATTTTTTTTATTTAAAAGTTATTATTTTTTTTTTTTGCTGCACTTGTTCTACTATTGCCCTTTGCCATATTTTCTTAAGATCCCGTTTTACTTCTAATCCTTTAGTTTCTATCAATTTGTCTTTAAGTTCATCTGACAACTTCCTTTTTTGATCTACTCCGAATAGCATCTTACTGGGATCTTGCTTTATCATACGATTCACAAAAAAAAAAACCTTTTCCAAAACATGATCCCAAAAAACTCCCTCTTCCGGTACTAGCTTAGCCAATATGGGCCCTAAACTCCTGTTTTCTCTTTCCACCTGACCATTCGATTGAGGGGACTCCGTTGCGACCTTCATTCTTTAAAATCAACTGAAGTGAAACAACTCCCCTTATATGAAACTTTACATTTCGGTATGCTATATGTTTTAAAATAATCTATTAGTGCTTTTATGACTTCATTCGTGTTTGTCGTTTTCGTGGGATATAATTTCACGAATTGAGTAAAAGCATCTATGAATCTACTAAAAAACATCTACTAAAAACACAACTGTACCATCATTATTTTTCTTCTATATCACTCCGTTTCTCATTTCGTATGACGCATGTTCTGTCCGTTCTAACATTTCTGTAATTTTGACAATTTTACCATCCTTATTTTGGCAAACGATCAAATTTTCATCAAGCATACTCGTTTCTAACGTTGAGACATTCGTTGGCCTACTTAAGGCATCTTCATGGTGCATTCGGGCACCCGCCCGATGTTCCGATTCAAAATCATATTTTTTGTAGTTCTAACGCCAACCTAGAATTTCTCGGGTTAAGTTCTTTTTTATTTAGTGTCATAGTCAACGAATTACAGTTAGTGACTATTTTAAAACGTTTACTATTGGCAGTGTTTCTGACTATGCTATCGAATCAGTCGTTCTTTAAGAATAATAAAAAACTAGGTGGAACCTTCCATCCTGTTTTCTTTGAAGGAGTATAGGGCCAAAACCTATAGCACTTGCATCACAATGCAATTCTGTCTCGTCTTTAGGACTATAAAGTGCTAGGACTGCAGTCTCAACCAATTTTTTTTTAGTAACTCAAAAGATTTTAATTGTTTTTGTCCAAAACTTTCTTATTAAATAATAAGGCGGTTTGGCAATTGTTGAAAAATCCTTAACAAATCTACGAAAATAAGAGCACAACCTTAAAAAACTTTTAACAGTGTGAGCTTTCTGTGGAATCATTTCTTATCATGTCTGAAAAAAATCGTATTTAAACTTGACGGTGCATTTTTTTAAGCCAAATGGCATCCTTAAAAACTCGTATTAGCACAGTGGCTTATTAAAAAAAAAATGTATCTTACTGATTCTTCATGTATGTATACGTGGAAAACCCCAGGTCTAACAAATCATCAATTATCGGTATTGGATAACTATCTTTCGCTGTAACCTTATTCAATGTTCGAAAATCAATACACTTTCTCATATCTAATGTTTTTTTATAACAAGCACTAACAGCAAAACGTAAACGTCTAATAACAAACTGAGTTCACCTTTCTCGGCATATGACAACCTACGTGGACAACAATGAAAAGGCGTTGATTTAACCAACGGTTCAGTTGCGGAGTCCACTTAAGTTAGAAGAATTGTGTAACGTGTTTAAAATTATGAAATATGGCGTTTTTCTTTTTTGGCTCTAAATAAACCTTTGAGCAGAGGCTGAGCGATCAGAGCAGAGCTGTGAGCAGATTATGATCAGAGCCCTCAGACTTATTTATGAAACACATTTGAGCACTGAACTGTCATTTCATAGGTGTATTACTAAAACACATTTTTGTTTACCTGATTTAGACGGGCGACTGTCCTGGGAATCCATTTTTAATTTTTTGTATTTCTTTCGTCTGTCAAATCACTAAAATAAAGTGAAGTTGGCTTCGCTCAGCGTTTCGCTCGATTTGCTCGGTCATTTTATTCTGAGCTAATCGATTTAGCTCTGAGCTAGCTCAGATGGAAAAAAGAAACGCACTTTTTGAGCTCTGATATGTGCTAAAAAAAAACATAGAATTTTTGTTTGACAGTTTCGTGATCTGCTCAGAGTTAAAAAAGAAAAACGCCAATAGTAAGACAAGGGAAATCCATTCCCAAGATTGCTTCATATCTGGTTGTATCATCATCTATTACCATCAACTTAATTTCAATGCTTACTTTATAATTAATGACACATGACAACATTCCGTATACTTTAAGTTTACTTTTATTTATTCCGAAATAATTTTTTGTTTGTTTTACTCGGTTACAAAATTTGGCTATTACATCTAGCGGTACCCGAGACTGTTTTATTATACTGATGGGACTTCCCGAGTCTATGAGGCAATCTAAAGAAATTTCTTTTTTACTACCAAAACAGAACACTCTTACATAGTCGCTTGAATTGTCTTCTTCGTCCAACTGATGCACCACTGGGACCGATTTTCGTTGGGGACAAGCAGCCACAATGTGCCCCTTTTCATGCATAACACGTTCCATATTCCCGTTTAGGCTTCCTGCACATATTTGCCATATGACCCACGAAATTGCATTTAAAAAGCGGATTGTAGTTCGTGAATCAACATTTTTAGATCCTGTTGCCGCACTGGTTGATTTCATTGTCGCTCCTGTCGTCGTTCCCGTTGTTGTCTTTAGCTCAGTTTCTATTGCATGTTGTATCTTGTGGATACGACTTGTATAAACCCACCTTAGTCGTAAAATTGTTGACGTGGGCATAAATCCTCAAGTTCTGTGAACCCTTCGGTAATGTATTCCACCAATTCCTCCTGGTCCATGTCCAGTCCAGTCAGCATACAATTTGGGGAGTATTTTGGGAAGTTGGGGAGCCTCGTTTCAAGGCTCTCCCACAAATCAACGCGACAGCGGCGCGGAACATTCGCTTTGCAGGGCGTATCATTCACAATGATAACAAAAATGAAAATAAGAAATGCTAAATAACAACAAAAACTGTCGCGGCAATGTTCCGTGCCGATTTAACGTTGGTTTGGGGATTCTTATACTACTATTCCACCTACCACTAAACCGAGATTTAGGTAATGAGATTTATTTGGTGTTTCCACTGCCCAAAAATATCAAAAAGAGGATTATGGCAAAACATTCAAGTGATTTTTCATTTTTTTGATATGAAGTTGTAGTTTTTGTTTTTGTCTGTCAACAAAAGAAAATGGAGTTTAAATGGGTCGGTTTCACAATTAAGACTCTCCCAAACCAATGCGAAACATTCGTTGCGGCGAAGAAACATTCGTCAGTCAAAATTAATTCATATATTTCTCCCCCGCGTTGGTGTGGGCACTCTCATATATCACCATTTAAATAAATTTTGACATGCGAATGTTTCTTCGCCGCAAGGAATGCTCCGCATTGGTTTTGGAGAGCTTTTATTCCCCGAAAAAAAAGTTTGTTTGATTTGACAAACTAATTTCTCAAAGTAGATTTGAATGAGGTTTATTTGAAATCTTCATTTGAGGAGATTACAATTTGTATCCTTAATCTCCGAGATTTCAAGGAGATTTGTGTAAATCTTGCTAAATCTCGGTTAAGTGGCCGGTGGAAACGTTGTATTGAATTCTAGATATTTCATAAAATAAATATGATCACAAATGAAAATATGACATTTTGAAGTTTAACAGTGATGTGAAATTTTAAATAGGAGCATGGATGTGAGAAATCAGGATTTAAAAATATTTTCAAACTGCAAAATACGTTTCCCACTAAATTTTTCATGCGGAGACTTGGAAAGCCTTTTTGAGACATGGGTAGCACAGTCGTCCTTTCCACAGTAAAGGAGCCAAATGGTACTATAGTAGCCATTCCGAGAACACTGATCCATTGTTGTTCAGTTGTGCCATCTGTTTTTTAATTTCATTCTCCCTAATCATCAGCTTCTCCTTCTTCAATTGGGCTTTTCGCGAAACTATAGTTATACATATATCTAAAAAAAAAATGCATAAAAAAACCTTAGTCGAGGGAAAACAATGCAATACAAACAAATATAAATACAAAACTACAAATGCATCCACTGTACGCGTATACGAAATTATTTTTTTGCCCCCAAGTTAGATGTTTTTTTTTTGTTGTTTTGTTGTCGTTTCTTTTTTCTTATTTTAGCTCCGTTTGCCACTGACGCACACTAGGGCCGGTTGTATGGGGAGCATGCTCAAAATGCAAAAATGAGATTAACGGTTTCTTCCGAAAAATATTTTGTCTGCAAAGTTGACATAACTGTCTATCAATCTGTAAAGATTTTAAGGTCGGAAAAGTTATAGGCTGATAGAGAATAAGCGGTTAAAGTTGTGATTTCAGTAAATCGAAGGATCGGTATGCTCTAGTCGGTCATTTAAAAGTTAAAAATGAGGTGCCATAGAGCAGGGCCAGGAGATAAGAAAAATATTTTCCTTAAAATAAAAAAAATTCTAATTCTAGTAAATTACATAAAAAAAGATTTTGTATGACTATGTTCTTCGTTGCAAAAGCCACTATTACAAATTAGAAAAAAATAATTTTAAATATTTTATACGGGTTTTTCACTATTTTATTTACATTACTTTAATTTTATTTTGTTTTTTTATTTTAATAAAAATTCTTTTTCCTAATCTACTGACCCTGCCCTATGACACCTCATTTTTATTTTTTTTTAATTCGGTGCGAAATTGCTTTTTTTCGGACTTGGGAAATTAATAACACGAAACACGTTTTGTTTTGTTCGCTTCCAAAATACAGCTGCTCTTTAATTCTATCTTTGATTCTTAAGTCTGGTTTGATACATATTTTAACAAAGAGGAAAGGAGAATAGTATATACAACAGAAATAACGATCCGTAGGAGAAATTATATAATGCATGAACAACGATCTGTGTATGGTATTTTAAAAACAATGACAATGTGTGTGTTTTAAAGATTGACGATGGAAATCAACTTTTTTCGATTGTACTGAACGCTAACACAAAATAGTACTGAAAAAGAACAAATATTACTCGGCTCTTTTAAATGGAAAAAGTATGAAAAAAATAAAATTCAAACAAAAAAAAAAAAAAATGTATTTATCACCAAGAAAATCAAATCAAAAACAATTATTTGATTCGTTGATTCGCAGACTTTAAAAAATAATATTTTGGTTGCTATAAGTACATAATAATAAAAGAGTTTGTTTATATTTGCATACCTTTCTACCTACATACATTTTTTTTTTAAAGCTTCCGGATACACAATGTTTTTGCAGTGTAGCCATTTTTAAATATATGTGAAGCGTTTTTTAAGACTGAATTCATTTGAATTTTTCATAACGATTTCCCTTTTGAAATATTCAAATTCAAATTTATTTCTTCTTCAGTGAAATCGTGTTACTTGGTAGAATACTTTTAACATAGAGATTAGAATACATTGATTCTTAGCAACTAAAGATTTTTTAATATAGAACATTCATATGAAAGTGGTGATTATTATGAGAAAAATTGGAAAAAGAACTCAATGGGTCAAACACCATTCAATTGTTTTAATATTAATTGTACCTCTTTCTTTTAGGTAGTTCGAAGCTTTCGTTTAATACAAACGACTGTAAATTGTTTTTCCCGTCATTATAAGATCTCAATCTTGAAGATCCGACCATTAGAAAGTAAGTAATGCATTTTTTACTCGAACTAAATAATTTTTTTCCACCCAGAAAACACCTTTTTTTTTTTTTTATATAAAAGCGACGCAAGGCGATTACCCACGATAAGAGATACCTTCCTTGTTCCCACACACGCACAGCATTTCTTGTTACAATGGTACCCAGCACCAGCAAACATTTATCTGTAGGTTCAGACATTTATCTGTAGGTTCAGATTCTATTCACCAAAAATGAAGAATAATATTCATGAAACCTTCAGTTTTTTGAATGAATTTATACAAATATCCTACCAACTTTTACCGGGCAGACGCAAATGATGCGAATTGACTCCTTTTACCTGGGCTCTTAGACACCGAATTAAATCATTTTATTGACTCATTTATGATCTGAAAATCCTTCATTTAAATGAACGTATATAGAAGTTCTATATATTCATTTAAGTGATTAATGCCTGAACCTTTTCCAAATCATTAAAATGATTCCAATAAAATTCATTTAAGTGAAGGATTTCTAAATATATACCTTCACATTAATGAATCATTTTGACGATTCAGAATAGATTCATTAAATAATCACTTAAATGAATATATAGAACCCCTATACATTCATTTAAATGAAGGATTTTCAGATCATAAATCAGTCAATAAAATGATTCAATTCGGTGTTTAAGAGCCCAGGTAAAAGGAGTCAATTTGCATCATAAGTGAATTCTTTTTCGGTTGGTTCTTCACTTTTATGAATTAATTGTGGCGCTACATATACTATTTTTGTACCTTTCTACAACTACACCATTGTGCTCAGTCAGCAGACATGAATTCAGTTTGCGGAAGAAAAGAACAAAGCAAAAATAACAAAACACCAAAGCAGCAACCCGTTGATTGCTCTTGAATATTATATTATATTATACGTCCTAGGCTCTAGACTATCTATAGCTGCGTCTATTTCCCTGTCCAGCAGGTTCCGGTTTGAATGGGGAAGCGTAATATTCTCTTCAATGTCCCGTTGGAGTCGTTCAGCATCCAGTCGTCTGTAATTAATGAAGTTCTCTGTTGGCTCTGTTGCTAGGCAGATGGGTTGGTGGAGCTTGATGCTAAGCTGAACAGCATCATGATCCGAGTCGCTAGTCACAAGTTTACATGTGAAGTTGCAGATTTCTGGAAGTAAATAAACAGAATTAGAAGTTGAAATAAAAAAATTTAATGTAGATGATGTTCGGGAAAAGTTGGTTTCGGTTGAAATACAACCACCAATGAATGCTGGTCCTAGTTACCGTCCAACCAATCTGCAATCGCTTTTCCCTCGGGTGAAACAGTGGTATCCAGCCAAAGGTGATGCCTTGCATTGAAGTCTCCGCCGATAGTACACTGTTGAAAATGTGTAGGTCGCTTTGTATATTTCTCATGCTGGAATGGCATTTCAAATACACGCCGATTTTGGTGAGGGTCTCATCTCTTCCTATTTGTATGGTGACGGCGGTGGCTTCACTAGTCTTCAGACCAGAAATGGTGACTTCGTTTGTGTTGCGCGACAGGTTCTTCCGCACGTAAATAGCTGTGCCTTTCCGGTCCTCCTTCTTGTCCTTCCGGAAGGTTTTGTAACCGATGATGTCAATGTTGCTGCATTTGGTTACGTTGGTCTCTGTTGTTCTTTATAAACAAGTTGAATGACGTCCTTCTTTCCAGGCCGTATAACGAGTAAGCATTATACATCAGTGTTCGGAGTTTCTTTAGTTGCATAATTGGAATATGAAGGTGGCCAGCGCCACGGACTTTTCCGCTTCGCTTAGCTGACCATAGTTTTGTGGTACAGAACTCCTGGCTTTTTCCACCACGGACATGAGGTTGGATCCGAAAACACGTTGAACTTCTGAGCTGAGGTTCATCGCTGACAAAGCTGATGTTGGTCTGGATATCTTTGCTGGTGCTGGACTTGCTGGAATGGTTTTGGGTCAGGTCCTTGTTGGTTGTGGCTGTTTCTGCTGCTGGTTTTTGAAAGCTGCTGGTTTAGGTGGTATGCCTCCTTTGACCACGTTAGCGAAACTGACTGCTGGGCGGGTTACGGTACAGGTGGACTTGGCAACAAACTCCTTTTGAGATATTTTTTCGGCAAGGACCTTGTTCCTTTCGTTCAGTTTTGCTTTAAGAGTTGGGCAACCCTTAAAGCTTGCTGGATGACCCTCCTTTTGGCAATTCGCACACCATACGTCCAATCCCGCTTTTTCCTTGCGCTTGCACATTCCAGGATCGTGGTTCCTCCTTGCACCTTACGCATACGTATTGGCGTCCACAGTTAGTAGCAACGTGTCCAAAACGCTGGCAGTTTCGGCGTTGTACAAGGTCATTGGATTTTAATCGCTCCCAGTGCACAATCTGGTTCATGATCAAGGTCTTCGTATAGACCTCGCTGACGTCACAGGATTTTCCCAGCTCAACAACAAAGTTGTTGTATACCTTGCCTGGTCCCTTTTCATTTTCAAATTCACTGACTTTTATTTTCTTCCGCTAGCACGTCCGTGTGTGTTGGCTGACTGGCACTGAATGAGCTCAAGTACGAATGCGGATATCCATGATGCCATAACGGCGAGCGGATGCTGTGAAAAGATTTACCGTCACGAAGAAAAAATCGCAAGAAACCGCCAGGACTTTTGCAGAACACGTCTCTCTTAACCTCTCAGCAAGCCCGCCACCAGCATCATCTGCAGAAGACTAGTGGAAACACTGCCAAAGTGCCATCAAGAGCGCCGCCACTGAGGTGCTAGGTTTCACTAGGCCACCACAACGAAACCCCTAGTTCGATGAAGAATGCAGGCTGGCGCATGCTGCAAAGAATGAGGCCTACCAATCAATGCTGCACACTAGAACCAGAGCTGCTGAGAGAGCAGCCCGGGAGCTCTACGGGCAAAAACGAAGGGAGGAACGCCGACTTCTCAGGAGAAAAAACAGAGAGCATGCGAAGCGGGCGGTCGAGGACTGTAGCGGCAGGGGGGATGTTCGAAAGTTCTACCAAAGGGTGAGGCAATCTACCCAGGGTTACAAGGCTAGCACGGAAGCCTGCCAAAATGAGAATGGGAATATGGTGGTAGATAAGCAGTCCGTGCTAAGGATCTGGAAACAACACTTTTCTAGGCTGCTAAACGGCGAACATGACCAAAACTCCGCTGTTAGACAGAATACCCCATTCAACCTGGACGATGATGGTCAGCATTTCCGTCCACCCGACCTAAATGAAGCTTAAAGCGTATTAGGCTGCTGGGGCGGATGGCCTGTCAGCCGAGCTATTCAAAGCAGGGGGAGATGACTTGGTAGGGAGTGTACACCAACTTATCTCCAAAATTTGGTCGGATGAAAGTATGCCCAATGAATGGAACCTTGGTATAGTGTGCCCCATCCACAAGAAAGGAGATGCTCTGACCTGAGCCAACTACAGAGATATACGTCTCTTAAACGTCGCATACAAAATCTTGTCATCTGTACTGTGTGATCGCTTAAAACCGTTTGTCAACGATCTGATTGGCCCCTATAAGTGTGATTTTAGGCCCCGCAAATCAACCGTCGATCAAATGTTCACACTCCGACAGATTTTAGAAAAAACCCAGGAGTTTTAAAACGATACACACCATCTCTTTATCGATTTAAAAGTCGCATATGATAGCGTAGATAGAGAAAAACTATACAGAGACATGTCGCATCCCGGCATCCCTGCCAAGCTCGTCCACCTGTGCAGGATGACAATGCGTCGGCCGAGAATTATAGGGTTCTATGTCGACCGACCCCTGTTTTGAGTTATTCAACTTTTAAGATTTTCATGCTCGGATTTTGTATTAAATTACTTTTGATTTACGTTTGAATGATAGCAAACGACATATTATTGATGATTATTAATTAAAAAATAACTAATTTATTTAAGTAATTTTCTTCTAAAAGAAATTTTAATGTTTTTCCCAAAGTTCTGTAAGCCAATTCCAAATTTTCAAGTAGATTAAACTTCGTTGAGGGTTCTATGTACCATATAGAACTATGTAATTATTAAGTAAGCACATGAAGATTGCTTACATAATCGTTGAAAGACTTAAGTATTTCTAGTATTAAAGCAGCAGTAATCAATTTCTTATTGAATATGAAACAAAAAGATTATTTTTATGTTTTTATTAAGTAGAAAAAACATAAGATATAATTTACATATAATGTATGTTGTACCTAGTACAGTATATTTAGGTACTTTATTATATTTCACAGTTCAAAGTACATTTAAGTAAATAAGAAATCAAACAATAGTTTATTTAAACAAAAATGATAATCTTAATTATTCATTGGACATTTGTTCCTGTTTTCATAATATTTATGAAAAACTCTTTATCAATTTCAGGCGTATATTTAAGCATTGCTTGAAATGATTTGATTTTTCTTGGTGCAAGTTCATTTTTCAGTGGCAGCACTTTTAAAATTGGCAATTGAAAAGAAGTGGAGGTTTCCTTACTTCTTAACGTTTTTGAACACTTTAAGTCGATACTTTCGAAAGATTTTTCAAGGTGGGAAATCTTAAAAAACACCTGGGTAATGCTCTGTGTTAATTGAAGCTCGACAACTTTTAAAAACGGAATTAATTTAAAATTAAAAATTTTGCAACATTCGGAAACATTTTTAAAATCTAACGGTTGCATTTGCCAAATTGTAAGACTTTGTTTTTTGAATTTCATTTTCCAAAGAATGCGTATTAAAGACAAGGGTGAGTAAAAATCATGATTTCGTAAAACCCGTTCAATGCAGCTATGGGCATTATCTATTTCCTGAATTGTAGAATGTCATGGAGTAGAGAACTTAAAATTTATTAACTTAATGTCTGGGTGTTGTTTAAGAAAATCCATTAATACGGAGGTTACCAACGAGTTCCGGTTTTGAGGAATACACGAATCACTCCAGAGTACAGTTGCTGTAATTCCTGGGCAATATTGAATAATACGGTTAAGAATCTTCAGCAAAGCACTAGCAATGTCATTCCCAGTTCTTTCCATTCTGCTTTCATCCCACATTCAGCAGGAAACCTTATTATTGAGTGAAAAATGTCCAGTAAGGTTATAAAAATTCAACTTTGAGTGTTAAAAAAATGAGCTAACATCAGCTTTTGGACAAGTAAGTACATTTTGCTTGTCAAAGCACAAAACTAGAGCAGTGTTTTGCCTGTCAACTTGTGTTTGCTTGTATGCCTCTTCCTTTTCCTGGAAATGCTCATTATATTTGTAAACCAGCTGATCGGATATATTTGTGTTTTTAACTGCCATTTTATGCTCCTCGCATAGATCACATCTATCTTTCTTTGGTTTATGAAAAGCCAAGTTAAACTGAGTGTTGAAGATTCTTCGGTACACATTAAATTTAACAGCTTCATCATTTCCAGCCTTCTTTAATTTGTTTATCCGAAACATTTCTCATAGTGTGAGATGTGCTTCTAGATACTGTTTGTTGCTTGGTTTTCGGCAACAATGCGATTCGATGCATGGAAAAGATCTTATATGTAAAAGATCTTATACAGCTTCAATAACATGGTCTTTTGTTACCCGCTTTTGGTGTTTTCCCTGTCCGCTTCATGATGGTGTACCACTGATGTTTTTTTTTTTTTTTTGGAATGAACCAAATATATTCTTTTTTGGCTTATACTCAAAGTACTAAGATAAAAAAACTTTACAAACTTGAATTTTAAGTTCCTGTACGAAAAAGAAGTATTTAAATGTATTTTTTTTAATGCAACTGGCTGCTTCCTGTCTGTAAATTTTCGGCACCGGAATATATTTGTTGGCTGTTTTTAACAAATAATGTTTCTTGCCTTCCAAGTCCAACTTATAAAAACTTTCAAAAATAGTTTTTCTTTCGGTTCTAGAGACAAAATTAAAACATCTGAACCTGCAGTTGCTTAAACAATCTTTGATTGTTTGAATGGCTTTAGCAGGAACCACTTTACCCCGGCTTGACACATAGGTCTTACCTGTTGCACGAAGATTCTTTCTTTGGTTTGTTTTCCAGTTTGATGTATTTCATAGTCTTTTCCTTGTAACAATTTTGGGCTCAACTTTAATTGTTTCCTCTTCATTAATTTTATTGCCTGGTGCTCCAGTAGGTTCATCGCCAAAATTCTCAACCATTGGTACAGCATCTCTCTTATTTAATGATGAAGCTGTATTTAATGAAAAACAGCTTTATCAATATTATACTTTGTGATCAGAATAATGAAAAAATACAAGGTCTTACCGTTAATTGCACATTCGTCAATCAAATCTCTAATGAACATTTCATCCTGATCGATCTCCTCATCGATCTCTCGATGAAGCTTAACGAAAAGATATTTGATTATAAATAACACAACATAATAATGTTTTTTAAGGTATCTTACATATATTTTAACACTGCGAAATCAAATTTTCGGGGCTTTGGCTTAAAATCTCTTCAATATTCATCGGCTCAGAGAATGATGAATCTGTATATAATTGGTTTTTAATTAACTTGTTTGGAGAATCTTTGGATATACATACCTTCTTCGACAAATTCTTCGAAATGCTCTTCAATATACTCCAATACTTCATCGTTTATTTTATTTTTGTCCATGATCGTATTAAATAAACACATTAATTAAATAAATATAAATAAATTACTTTTACACTGGAGACACTACTTTTTGTTTACAAACTTTATGCACAACGTGAAGAAAAATCCAACGGTAAATATTGCTCAACATACACCTTTGTTGTGTTTTTGGCAATCTGATACAAAGAATATAGAAATAATATAAAATTTTGATAACTTTCAAAAGTATATATATTTATTGCTCAGCTTGTATATATAATTAAGAAAAGATATAGGTCTTAAAATTTTCATATGAGTGTTGAGTTTATCAAAAAACTGTTATTATTTTAAATTATCAAACCGTTTTGAGTGTATGAGTGAATATTTGGGAATAACTCTTAGAAAAAAGGTGACACAAAATAAAAAAAACAATAAAATTCTGAAAATTTAAACAAATTAAGAAATAAAAAATAGCCGTCTCATAGACATAAAGTATATTATAAAATTTGTTTCACGTAAATCAGTTAAATATTTTATGAGTTATGCCCGAAGGAACAAAATAATTCTTTCGTCTTTACATAATAGTTAAGAAGTTAAGATTTAGATAAGGTAGCATTAATAGGAATAAAGGAACTCCATTATTATAGCTAAATAAATCACACCTAAAACATAAATGTTAAAAAAAGAGCCAAGAGCTAAGTTCTTCATTATACAAAGGCCTGTGTGCAACAAGTCAGCCATGAAAAGTAGTGAGATCTAAAATTACGCCAAGTTCTCAGTTTTAGTACAGTGACGAAGGAATTTCGCTTGCAAAAAATAGTGCTCTCTGGGTTAATTTTTTGTATGGTAGGGGATACCCCCAGGTATAATACCCAAAGTCCCCAGCCCAGGGCCGCGAGCTAAGCTCAGGAGGGGGGGGGTAAAGGTACCCCTTTTTAGATTTTCGTCAATATTTTCACAACATAGCATGTTAGCGGGAAAGTTTATACTACTATAAATTGTCTATAAAAAAAAGTTATGTTCATATTTTCGCTAGGGTTACTAAGAAGGGAGATGCGATAATTATAACTCCACTCTTAGCCTCATAACATGATGAAATTACAGTGAATGAATGTGTATTTACCTTTTTTTCCCAAGTAAATTGGTCAGAAAACATTCAATATCTAAGACAATAACAAGTTTTTTTTTCAGATTTGTTGACTTTTCTACCCCCACATCTCCCCTTGTAGTAACCCTAGCGAAAATAAGAACATAACGTCTTCGTTGACTGGGCTATTTATAAATGTAAAATATCAAATTTGTTCGGTAGAGTAATATCGAAAAACCTCAACATTATAAGTGGAATTTTAATGATTACTGACTAAAATTTGGTAGGTTAACTTGGCAAGTTTTCTTATCACTACTCCATTCCTCAAGATTTGAATTGAAAAAACTTGACTAGTGAACCTACCAAATTCAATATAAACGGAGAATGGGCATTTTGGTCTACCTTTTGCCCACGAATGAGATAAATATCGTTGGGAAGCTTAGTCATAGTACATCATTTTTTTGTATAGACACAAAGCTGTAAACCATGGGGCTAACGCACTATATGGCAACAAATGTTGCTGTTTAAGAATGCTTTTCATGTTCATATTTTGTATGATTTCTATTATTATTGAATTCGAAATCAACTTAAAAAATCTTAACATGTCATGCCATTTAAACTTTAATAAATTCCTTATTTGAATTTATTTTCTAATTATGTTAATTTGCCTATACAGTTTTGAATTGTTACAACTATTGAATTATGAACAGTAAGCTGCAAATAATATGAGCTCAAATAAGAGTAGAAAGAATGCAACGGGATGAGCTTGAACATCGTCACAGCTAGCCATCGTGAAATCGTTCTCTTTTCTTGACAACCACCATCGTGGCAATATCTGCTCCTCTTGCAAATAAAAAAAAAATTGAATTTGTTGAAATAATAATTAAAGTCTATTTGATTTTTTTTTTTATTATTGCTCAACAATTGCAATTAGAGCAAAAATGAATTGCAATAGTGTTCAATTGAAATTACAGTATTGGTCACTTCTGATGAACTGAATAGACCCCAAAATAAAGGAACTTTTATATAAATGGCCAATAATAGTCAATAACATCATGGTTGGCGAATAATTCGCTTAACAGTATGAAAATTCTACTTTTTTTTATTATTTTGTATATGGACACAGAATTGTAAACCATGGGATTAAGGCAGTATATTACAAAATATAAAACAATACGTCTTTGTTTAATCGAATTTGCTAAGTGTTTTTCTTATTTTTTGATGAAAAAATACTCGTATGTTGGTACACTCCATAGTACCTCAACATTTTCACAGGTCTCGTTTCTGGGCACTAGGTAGACCAGGTCTCAAATATTTTTGCCCATTCTTCTTTCAATTATAATTTTGAGGTTTTTCGATATTACTGTACCTTTCTATCTTTGCAAATGTAAGAACACAACAAAAACATAAATTTAAAAAAAGGAGCCAAATTTTTCTTTACGAAAAATAAAGAAGAACTGAAAGCTCAACAATGAAACAAAGTTTTCAATTTGCACTACAAGTCCTATTAATTACACTTCCAGTTGAGTTTTCATTCGCGACGGTCGTTTTTTATATCTTTTGCCGCATTCTATCATTATGATCTGTATAATCTGTAATAAAG